>CM053515.1:28958895-29022298 GCA_028627145.1 Eidolon dupreanum
GAGCTGAGAAACCATTCCCAGGAGCTTCTCTGGTAGGCTTGCTCTTCTGAACAATGTCTTCTTGGTCAGAATTTTGTAATTTGCCTTTTTCTAAGCCAGTCATTGGCAAAGGAATGAAATGACTCTTAATTGATTAATGGTTAATCCAGATTTACATTCTGTGATGGGACTGGAGTAGGGGCCAGGCTTCCCACTGCATGGGTGGCTGGATAACACTGGGGTTCTGTTAGCAGGGGTTCAGTGCTATTGAGTAGGCACCTGGTAGTGTTTGGGACCCTATATCCAGGTCACCCACCTGCTGGAGGGCTTGGCCTTAGAACTGTTCCTCCAGGGTCAGGCAAGGCTGACTTTTAGAAGTTCCCATTCTCATGTGGTCAATGCTACTTGGCTGCCTGGGGTGGAAGGGTGGTCTGTGGTTGTGGAAACAGCCTGATCTCTGATTGGATCCAAGATGTTGATTGCATAAACCAGGTCAGAGAAGAGTCCAGGCTTTAGAATGGAGCAGTGCTAGGTCATATGCCTACTGGGCCATGGACTAGCTACAAGACCACTTGGCTTCTCTAAGCCTGTTTTCTCAGTTGTAAATTCGGCCAGGAACTCCCACCTCAGTGGGCATCTGGAGGTTGAGAGGAATGTGTATCACATGCTCAGCCCAGGGCCTGTCCCATAGGGAGTACTCAGCAGAGGACCACCCTGACTCAAGTCTCTTGTCTCCTAGAAGGCAGAGAAGAATATTCTACCAGCTCTACCCTGGGTCATGAGCTCCTGGGGCATGTTCAACCATCCCTGTGTCCCCAGACCTAGCACACAGAGGCTCAAAAAAGGTGCTTAATTTATAATTGTTGAATAAATGAGAGAACAGCAATAAATTAGCACAAAACCTCTTGATATATATCCTAACAGTGTTTGGCTTTCTTGGCCATATAAAGAAAGAATTTCCCTTGATAACAATCTATACCAAGTCATTTATATATACCATGCCTCCCCATGACATGCACTTTTTATCTGCGGCATCAGCTCAGTATTGATTTATTGATGCCCATTTTGCATAAGGATCAATAGCTTAATTGTATCTCCACCGACATGAGGGTACAACCCGTTTGCCATGTAGAGTGCAGCCCTGAGTTGAGAGCCTGCTGAAGCCTTTGTTTGCTCCTTAGGGGTTTTCTTAAGGTGCTGCCTGAGTCCTAAATGATCAGCTATTGTCACTGCCCTGGCAGAGGTCAGGACCACAAGGGACATGTGGTTGTGTTAGGTGCGTGTGCAGCGTCCATGTGGGTGAGGTAGAGTCACCACATGGGAAGGACTGGTGGGGGTGGTACCTGCAACTGGGTTTCTCTCCTATGTCCCTCCCTGGGGTGAGTGTCACCCCGTTTCACCTTGCCTCTCTGGTTGCTTCTCCTATAGATTGAACACTTCAAAGCAAGGATCTGTTTTAGCTTGTCTGTATCTCCAGGGCCTGTCACACACGCAGTAGGGCCTCAATGAAGAGGGGCTGAATGCTTGCAGATTAAACGCAATGTTTTACGGGTTTTCTTAGGAGCCGGTGAGATGAGATGGCAAGGCTTGGGCAGTAGGTGGCGCTCTGTCAAAGTCTGTGATCAATGTGAGGAAAGCCTGGCAGGAGAGCTTCAGAATCCACTCAACTTTAAAATGAAACAGAAAATGATGATTAAGCATTTCTTATGTTTTAAATCTTGAAATGCTATTGAAAAGCCTTATTTTATAAATGTTAGAAATTGTACTTAATCAACTAACATAATATCCATTTATTAAGCACCTACTAAGTGTCAGATATGGTATTAGCATATTACTTCTGATGTAGTATTCCTCTTTATGTAACATGTCCCCCTGTCTAATCTATCTATATTACTTACCTTTTAGAGGAATACATTGATGAATTGCTCTATTAAAAGAGAATAAAGATATTTAAAGTCTTTAATGTGAAAGGAATCACAAAGGAGTTTTTAAGACTAACTTAGAATTGTGTAGAATGTTCAGTACATTATGGTAATTTTTTTTCAGAGGCTAAACAGCTTAGAAGGGGGGAAAAATCAGCTTGTTCTCATCTTGTTGCAGAAGCCAGCTAATCTATGTCTCATCAAGACTAACGAAGATACCTCCTAATAGCCACTTGTGTTTATAACAGTGAGAAATACTTCCCTGGAAAATATTATTAGCACTTATATTATCTTACAGATTATACTCCCGCTCAATGGAGAGTCCCAGTAAAAGTATAATAGCAGATTGCAGCCGATGGGCTCTCTGTTTTTATGTTAGAGACTTCATTATTTTGCAAAGTCAAAGTTCTTTGAAAACACAGGCACTGTGCACACATATTGCTAGAGCCTGAGTTGGCAAAGGGACATGGGGCTGGGGTGGGCTGCAGTCTGCCGAGTCCCGGGCATTCTCTCTTCCATGTTGGGGAAGTTGGGGAGCTGGAAGAGTCTGTGGGTTGGAAGTGGTGCCATCTTCCCCAGGATGGGGAGAGTTGGAGATGACTCTAAGCAAGCCCCTGGGCCGACCCTGCTCAATGGCCATCTTCCTTGCTAGGCCATCGGCTCCCTGAGGACAAGGAGCAAGGTGCCTATGTCCTGCTGTTGCCTCAGCACCTAGCACAGTGCCTGGCACATCTATAGGCTCAGCAATCCTGGATCACCCCAGATGTTGACTCTATAAGAGAAGTAGCCAAAGAGGCAGGACTAAGAAATGTGTCACCCAGGGACCTGGCAAGCACCCCTTTACATGCCTGGGCTACCTCTTGAGGACTTGGGTGGGAAAGAGCCCAGGCTCAGGCTGACTTGAGGGCAGGACTGTGTTCCTGGAAAGCTTCATGTGAGGACAGAGGAGGGGGAAGTCAGCTTGGGCTGAGGAAGCTGGGGATGGCTTTGGAGGAGGTGGGGCGCGACATGAAGAGGGGAAGGGAAAGGCATTTAGGGTGAGAGGGAAGGCCTTGTCAAGGTGCTTGGAGGCAGGCATGAAATTAGGGTGTTTGGAGGTTAAGGGGTGACTTGTTGTGTCCCCAGTCTTCCAGACCCCAGAGCTACCTTAGCCCACAGCCCCATTACCCTTTTTTCCCTGGAGGAGAACTTGGGGCTTTTGTCTTCCCAGAGGCCTCTTTTCCTTTCTCAAGGAGCTGTTCTCCACCTGCAAAATGAGGGGTCAGATCAGCGATGTCTCTGCAGGTTGCAGTGCCACCAGCAGTGATTCTGTGGACATGTTTCACCTGTGGCAGTTACCTGCATATCACTGAAGCAGCCTGGGCATTTCTCTGAGGTTGCTGTGTGTAGTGATCAGGGAGGGAGCTGCCCTAGGGAGCTCATTGTCCAGTGGAGGAAACAGAATCATCACATAGGATGCTGTGGTTCATATGCCACATTAAGAGTCTCTTCCATGTGTCTTTGTGTCCCTAGGCCAAGCGCTGAGCTGGGTGAACTGAAAACAATTTAGGCCAGGGACCTAGAGTGGGGCAGCTCTAGCCACCTCCTATGAAGAGGGTTGACACATGGGAGGGAGAAAGGCCTTCTAGGATGATGCAATGGCAAGGGCAGTGGCATGGAGATGGAAATTATGGCAATGTTGGGGTGCGCAGGCTGTCTGGAGCATAGGGTGCAAGAAAGGAGGCCAGTGCCTTTGGGGTCAGATCCCAAGGGTCTGGGATGCCCGATTGCAGTGTCTATACTTGACACTTTTCTCGGAGACCTGAGCAAGGTGTGCCCAGATGGGGTGGCATCTCAAGAGCAGAACTACAGAGACCCTTGAGGCCAGGGCTGCATGCCGCCCCCTCCCCAGTGGCTGAGTGGGCTTAAGAACTGCTTGGAGGAAGCCCAGCACAAGTGGCAAACATCTGCAGATATTTTTATAGCTTATACCAAGTGGCCCTGGGCAGGGCACAGGCAGTGGCTCTGGTCTGCACAGAGACCCTCCCAAGATACCCCAGAACTGACACATCCAGTGGCCAGCTTCAGACCACACCAGAGCATCACCAAACCACCTCCACAAACGACACACCCAAAAGGTAGACTTGGCAGGCACCAGAGCCCCGATAAAGCAAGTGCTGCTCCGTAGGGTTAGTCCTTGCACAATAGCCCCACCATTGTAGTCATTGCCAGTCCTCACAACCAGTCATCTTGAGGGTCAATCCCTTCCACTGGCATGCCAACAGCCATCAAAGCTCAACTACAACAGAAGGGCACATACAACCCATACAAGGACACACTTGTAGCACCTGGCTTAGATGACCCAGGAGACTGCACCACTGGAATCTACAGGACACCAACTACATAATGCCTCTCTATCAAGACCAGAAGACATAGAAACTCTACCTAATGCATAGAAACAAACACAGGGAAGCAGCCAAAATGAGGAGATAAAGACATAGGTCCCAAATGAAAGAACAGAGCAAAGTTCCAGAAAAAGAACTGAACACAATGGAAATGAGCAATCTACCAGATGCAGAATTCAAAGCACTGGTTTATAAGGATACTCAATGATCTCAATGAGAACTTCAACAAAAAGATAAGAAACACAAAAAAGAACCAGTCAGAAATGAAGACTACAATAACTGAAATGAAGAATGCATTAGAGGGATCAATAATAGATTAGAAGAAGCAGAAGATCGAATCAGCGACTTGAAAGATAAGGTAGCAGAAAATACCCAATCAGAACAGCCAAAAAAATCCAAAAAAGAATCCAAAAAAATGAAGATAATTTAAAGGGTCTTTTGGACAACAGCCAAGCATACTGACATTTGCATCGTGGGGGTACCAGAAGGAGAAGAGTAAGAGCAAGAAATTGAAATCTTATTTGAAGAAATAATGACAGAAAACTTCCCTAACCTGGCAAAGGAAATAGACATACAAGCCCAAGAAATGCAGAGTCCCAAACAGGATGAACCCAAAGAGGCCGACACATCATAATTAAAATGTCAAAGGCTAAAGACAAGGAGAGAATCTTAAAAGCAGCAAGGGAAAAACAATTAGTTACCTACGAGGGAGCTCTCATATTTCTCAATAGAAACTTTGTAAGCCAGAAGGGACTGACATGAAATATCCAAAGTGATGAAAAGCAAGGATGTACAACCAAGATTATTCTACCCAGCAAAGCTATCATTTAAAATTGAAGAGCTTCCCAGACAAGTAAAAGCTGAGGGAGTTCATTACCATGAAACCAGTATTACAGGAAATGTTAAAGGGACTTCTTCAAGAAGAAAAAAAAAAGATAAAAATATAAATAATAAAATGGAAATAACTATATATATATCAACAATTACTTTAAATGTAAATGGATTAAATGCTCCAATCAAAAAATAAGAGCTAAATGGATAAGAAAACAAGACCCTTACAAATGCTGCCTATAAGAGAACCACTTCAGATTGAAAAAACACATTGACTGAAAGTAAAGGGATGGAAAAAGATATTCCATGGCAATGGAAATGGAAATGAAAAAAGAGAAGCTGGGGTATCAATACTTATACTAGACAAAATAGACTTTAAAACACTGGGTATTTATCTGAAAAAACCAAAACACTAATTCAAAAAGACATAGGCATCCCTATGTTTACTGTAGTGCTATTTACAATAGCCAAGATATTGAAGTTACCTAGGCGTCTGTCAATGGACAAATGGATAATGAAGTTGTACATATATTCAATAGAATATTACTCAGTCATAAAAATGAATGAAATCTTGCTATCTGCAACAACATGGATGAACCTAGGGGGTATTATGCTAAGTGAAATCAGTCAGATAAAGACAAAAATATAATTTCACTTATATGTGGAATCCATAGAACAAAATAAATGAACAAACAAAATGGAAACAGACTCATAGATACAGAGGACAAACTGGTAGTTGCCAGATTTTGTGGGGGGGTTTGAAGGGCTGGGTGGAAAGGTGAAGCGATTAAGAAGTACAAATTGGCAGTCACAAAATAGTCACGGGGGTATATAGTACATCATTGAGAATATAGTCAATCATATTATAATAACTATGTATAGTGCCAGGTGAGTACTAGATTTATCAGGGGGATCACTTCATAAGTTATATAAATGTCTAATCACTGTGTTGTACACCTGGAACTAATATAATATTTTATGTCAACTGGAACTGAAAAATAAAAAGCTGTGAAAAAAAAATGCTTGGAGGACAAGAGCCTTCAGCCTGAAGTCAGGAAGAGGGTTGGCCTCCTTTCATGCAAACAGTGAAAGGGACCCCAAACATTATTCCAGACGGAGGAGCAATACATGAGGTCTAATGTCAGTCTCCCGCAGGTCCAGGGGCTTCTCTGGGGCCTGTCATGCTCCCTCAGTAGGGAGGAGATGAAGCTTGTGCTCCCTGGGGAAGTCTAGGATTTGGCAGGCTAGGCTGTGCAGCTGCCACCTGTTACTGACGCTGCATCTGGGTGAGATTCCTCACTCAGGTTCCACAAACCCTCAGGGGTGCCACAGAAGATGCCTGGGCTCCTAGAGCTCCAGGGCTGGGCTGGTTTAGGCCTGGACAGAGAGTGCTACAGGTGGTAAGCAGGGCCTGGGCTACCACAGCCTGTGTGCGGTGTGAGGTTTCTTGAGGGGCAGACATGGGAGGGCAATGATCAGCTCTGTTCTCTGCTCACAGATATGAGCCCGAGTGCCCTGCGTCTCTTTAATGTTGGTGGGGGTGATTTTTCTCTTGTTGCTGAAGGCAGAGAAGGGCCTAGGATAGGAGGAAAGAGTAATTGTCAGTGATTGGCCTTGGGGAGTGAGAACAAAACTTTGCCTGAGTGACAGAATCCAAAATCCCCACAGGGCACCCTTCTGTTCTGGCCCTGCTCACTCTTCTCTTTGGTCCCTCACCCATGGGTGACCACTCTGGCTCTCCCATACCCTGGGGCATTCCTCTGCCTCCAACACAGAGGGGCCCGGACAGTCCCTCTTGGACCCAGAGCTCACCCTGTCACCCACACACCAGGCTGTTTGAACCTTCATGATGCTCGGGTCCCTTGAGAGTGGGGAACCATCTTTCTTATTGATTGATTGATTGATTGTCTCTGTAGCTCCAGGATCTTGCCTGGGGCCTGAGAGTATCTTTGGGGTATGAATGGACAAAGTAGGAGAGGATGCTTTTTTACAGTTTTGAGGTGACAGCTTTGGTAGGGGTGCTGTGGAGGAAATGGGGCTGGGTGGGGGTCCTGGCACAAAGCGTGATGCTCAGTGGATAAATGCTAGTTCTTCAGAGGGTGCTACATCTATGTAGTTACATGCTTACTGCTACTCAACGTTCTATTCTGGTGGTGACACTGGGCTCCTTGAGGACACATATTCTATTCTGTTCATCTCCATATTATCACGGGCCAGTTTGGGACCTGCCAAACAGTAGGAGCTCAATAAATGCTGCCAAGTAAATGAATAACTGATTGAACTTAGTGTGTTGTAAAGGTATGCAAGCTCTGTTGTCTCTCTGGGCCTCAGTTTCTCTATCTGTAAATGGGGTGAGTTGGGGAGAACCCTAAGGCCTTTTGAATCTCCCCTGCACTATGACTCTGACCCTGGACTCTGGGAGCTATGGGTTTCTCCAAGTCTCTGGCTCCCTCCTCCCTTCCCCAAGGTCCAGGGAAGGTGTGTGGAGGAGGATGAGGGCAACACGTGGCTGAAGAGAGCTCAGCGATGGGGTGAGGAAGACACTCTCAACACACACTGCTGCAGGTCCTGCTGATCCCCAAGGCATGGCCTCTGAACCCCTCTACAGCACCTTCCAGGGTATACTCATTCCTGTGAGAACTATGCCCTTGGAGACAATGCCAGGGAGGGATGGCACCTATTGGGTGGACTGCCATGATTAGTGGGGTCTGAGGGCCCTGACCCTGGCTGTGAGAGAAGGAGAGAAGCAGGAAAAATGGGCAGCGTTTGCTGTGAGAGTCAGGCTCTCTCACCTTCCTGGGGTGAGGGGAGGAGGCTCAGAGCCCAGGCAGCAGCTTAGCAAGGAGGAAGATGGCCTCCGAGCTGCTGGGACTCTGTGCCCTGCTCCTTGAGGGAAAGGGTCAGAGCACCCTGGTGTTCTAGATGGAGGCAAATGAAATGAAAACCCCAGGCCCAGAAGACATGCAGAGCTGTGCACATATTTAAGACTGAGGCACTAAATAGCACAATGCAGAATGGAAGTGTGAGTGCATGTGTGTGCATGTGTGTGGTCTAGCAGTGGGCTTCACTGAGGGTTACTGGAATTGAGGGGTGTATTCATTTTCTAAGATGCTGCAACAAATTACCATGAACAGTTGTGGAGGTGTCAGCAGGGCCATGCTTTCTCTGCAGGTGCTAGGGGAAAATCCTTCCTTGCCTCTTGCAGTTTCTGAATGGCTTTTGGTGTTCCTTGGCTTGTGGCAGCACAGCTACCATCACCATGGGCATCTTCCTTACATCTCTGTGTATCTTTTTTTGTTTCTTTAAGGTCACTCTCTTTGGATTTATGGCCCATGCTAAGTCAGTATGGTCTCATCTTGATTCTTACCTTATTTTCCTCTGCAAAGCCTTTATTTCCGAAGCAGCCTACATTCTGAGGTTCTGGGAAGACATGAATTTTGGGGGAACGAACACTTTTCAACTTACCACAGTCTATACTTGTCTAAGTCTCTTTTCTTGATGTAGTAATTTTCCTTTGAACCATCTTATCAGCATTTTCAGGACCAGGAAGGGCAAGGGACTGGGTTTTTTGCTTCTTGCTGAGGAGGCTTCCACTTCATTGATTTTGAGTGTGGACCTGGTGCTCAGCTGGGCCTGGGATCCTAGCAAGTAGAGGGCTGGACCAGCGCCTCCCTAGAATAAACCTCCAGCCTTCTGCATGTGTGTGGGGATGCAGCTCTCAGCTGCGCAAGGCAGGGAAGGGCACTGGGGATCTAAATGCTTTTTGTATAGATTTTCAGGCGGTCCTACTGTCTCTAGCATCTCGTACTCTGAGAGGTACCTGGGGTCTCTGATTCCAGGACCTATGTGGGTTGAGGGGGTACAAATCAATTATTTTCAGGCTTTCTCCACCGCTTGCTGGCTTAGACTTGGTTTTCTTTGGTCTGTTGTGTCAGTTACTCGTCATCCATCGGCTTTCCAGCTTCCCAAATTTTGATGCTATTTGTCTTCTATTCCATTCACACATTTGTGGGTGTTATCCCTTTACTGACACTCTACTAAAATCCATCAATGGACTCTGATCACATTTAGCATGATGCACAAACTCTGACCACATTCTCCTGGGCTCGTAGGAGCTGGCCGCGGTCAGCCTCCCCGCCTCGTCTCCGGTGCTGAGCTTCCTCACATGCCGCGCTCCAGCCCTCTGAGGTCCTGAGCTCATCCCTTCTCATCCTCTCTCCTTAAAAATGTCACTCTTTGGAAAGACCTTGCCAACCCTCTCACCATTTATTTTTATTGTAGCCCATACTTCTTTCTTAGCATGAGTAACAGTTTATCTTTCCATAGCAAGTGTTATATACTGTCCCCTTGTCACTCAGACGCACTCCCCACCCCTGTCCACCTCTCTGTGGGGAAGCTGGCCTTTGTGGGCCGTGCCAGTGGACTCCTGTTGGGCTCCTTCATTGGGGCACAGGCAGGAGTGTGGATGGTGGGAGGAGGGTGAGTTTGCCATTTTTATTCTCCTGGCCCTTTCCCTGTAGGTCTTGGGGGGTTGGCTGTGTCACTTTGCTGAGGGCCTCAGCTCCTGTCAGGCGGTCCTCTCCATACAGCCACCTCTCAGTGTTCCAGTAACTTCTCTCTCCCTTTGACCCTTCAGGCCCAGAGGCAGTTACTTCTCCCTCCTCACACAGTGCCCACTCTGTCATAACTAGACTTTCTTCAAGTATTAAGTTTGACTGTGCCTAGTCTGCTGTTAGCTCTCTCACCCATTTTCTTGTGAATTTACTTGTTTTCTCTTCAGCTCCCTACCAGCCCAAATGCTTTGTGGGGACGAGCGCTCTCTGGTTTGTTGCTGAATCTCCAGGGCTTAATTCAGGGTCTGATACATACTGGGTGCTCAGTCAGTGCCCATTAAATGAAAGAACGGCCCACGCATGCATACACACACTCACACATGTACCTATACACACATGCACACACACATGTAAGTATACATACACGCAGACAGACAGACAGACACACCCACCCTAAAGGCCTCTGGATGCTTCGCAGCTTGGAACCTTCAGGTAGTTGAGAACAGAACTTGCTCCAGAGCGAGTGGGCCTGAACCTTCTCAGCCCCTTCCATTTGTCTGCGATCCAGTTTGTGGGAGCTGCCAGCATTCCTGCTGTGCGGCCCCACTGGGTCAGCCTCACCTCTCCGGGCTTCAGTTTCCCTGCACAGGGATAACAATAACTTCCTTGGTGATTTGTGAGCTTATGTGCCAGCTTTCCCTGTCTGCCATTGGCCCCTGGGGGTCAAAGTGCAGAAGGTCTGGGATATGCTAGGTCAGCTGTGGCAGCAGTAGGAAGGTCACTTGAGCCTGGAGGGACTTGCCCAGGAATGGGGGCATGAAAGGACTCTTGTGAAGGGGGTTATTGTATCAAATTGCTTTCTCACTAAGGGTTTATTCAGGGCTTCAGTCAAGCCCTGGTTATCTATGGGATTCTCCAAAAAGAGAAGTGGGGGCCCGGGGGAAGTCAACTGGGCAGCCAGGCCCCAAGAAATGAGGCATAGCCAGCCTTGGACCCATTCCCAGGGGAGACCAAAGAGAAGAGGGTCTGGCCTCTGTGCCAGGGAAGGGGGCTTCCAGTTCAGCTGAGGAAAGCTGATACATGCCCCCAGAGTCCCTCTTGCTGTCCCCTCTCATCCTCTTCTCTTCCTTCTGATGACTTGTCTTCTCCCTCCCCTTCTTGCTCCCTGTCTGGCCAAGAGAGCCTGAAACTTTCTGGAAGATTTCTTGGGGAGGCTGGGGAATGGGGCCCATTCTTATTGAGGCTTTAAAAGGAGACCATAAAACCTGTCTGAGTTCAGGTTTCTATTACACGAGTAGATTGTAGGAGCTGATGATACTCTATGAAAATTCAATCAACCTTGAAAGCAGCATCGGGGTTGATATCTGTAATTTAAAATAATGGGTACCAAGAAATTGTTTCTCATTTATCTCTACAGCTGAGATTGTGACACAAAAGAGACTTCATTAGCGTAGATATTTTCTTAAGAAAAAAATAGTGTCATTTATCTCAATCAATGACAGATGTGGGAGGTGGCTGATGATTACGTTTAATAATACCTGATCAACAAAAGTCTCGGTTCTTTCACAGTTTGGGACAAGTAAATGGATACACAAAAATCACCTCACAGTGGGAGAGCTTCAGAAACTTAGTCTCCTTCCGCTATACAAGTACCACTTTGGGTTTTGTTAAGCAGTGCATCTGCCTGATGACATTGTTCAGAAATTGAGGGAGGCGGTAGGAGGAGACTAAAACGTGGCCTGTCCTGGGCCACATCTGGTCAGAACCACACCCTTTCAAAACACCCCTCCCATCCAGGAGCCTTGACCTGAGGCTGGGAGTGCCTGTGAGAGATGGAGCCTCTTTTAGGTCAGTTACTGGCTGTCAGCTCCCAAGATGGGCTGTGCTTGGCTGGAGAGATTCCAGAACATACAAATATGTTCACATGTGTATATACATATATGCATGTGTGTATATGTGCATGTGTGTATAAGTGTGCACACAATGCATGTGTATATACATACACATGTATATGTGCACGTATCTGTGTATCTGTGTGTATACATATGTGCATATACATACATGCATGTTTGTATGCGTGTATACACATATGTATGTGCATAGCTATATGTGTCTATATACACATATGCACAGGTATATGAACATACATGCACACATATACATAGATGTGTATACAAACATGCATGTTTGTATATGTGCATATGAGTTTGTATATGTATATGTGTATACACATATGTGCAAGTGTGTATGTCTCTGTGTGTATGTATGTATATACATATGTGTATGTATGCGTGTGTGTAGATCAGTGTGTCTGAGTGTTGTGTCCAGGCTTCTCCTTAATGAGTCAGAAGGTAGCTCTCCTCCTTTTTGTAGTATTCCCATTTCAGAAACCAAAAATCCAGGAGTCCAGTTTCTGCAAGTGACAACCTAGCAAAGCAGAGGTTAATGATACTGATTAATGAACCGCCTTCTTAGGACGAGGAGCATTTTGCATGTTGTCTTTTGCTCCTCCACAGTTCCCGCCTGGCTGCAGGTGGAGGGCAAGGCTTGCTGCTGAGTCTAAACCCTCAGGAATTCTGGAAGTGGAGATTCCACTGAAGCCCCTAAGACTGGATCATTTGTTTCTTTGACCACATGCTGGTTATGTGCCATATGCCAGGTATGCCGCTGCTGAAGACATGATGGGGGTGGCAGTGCTGCAAGATGACCAGGGATTCGGGCAGCTTCTGGGCACGTAGCTGGGCTGAGCGGGGGAATTCCTAGAGCGATGTCCACACCGCTAACTTGTGAACTCCTGCTCCCTTCAAACTTCGCTCTGATTTCCCCTGCTCTCTAGCACAGGCTGCCTGGCTTCTGATGTGTTGCAGACACAGGTCATGTGTGTGAGCCTCTTTCCCCTCTTGTGTGTGCATACATGCACAAATGCACACACGTATGAAACAGCAAGCCTGGGATATCCTAACTGTTAGGACATGGATCAAAGAATTCTAATTGATCAAATATTAAATGCCAGTTAAACGTCACACTGAATAATTCATCTTTGTTCATGTGAGCAACTTTGCAGCAGCTGGAATAGGAAGCAGGCATTTTCATGCTGGTAACGGTGTTAGCAGGGGAGAGGAGGAAATGTTTGTTTTCCTGAAGTGTTGTGAAATGTGTGAGAATCAAAGTCTTCACTTATTAGATTCAGTCCTGTAGGAATACAGTGTCAAGATTATCCATCTCAACCTGATTTTTAAAGAATCAGGTGACAGGGACATGGAGGGCGTTGAGAGGAGCAGGGAGTGAAGGCGTTGGTGAAAGGAACAGCTGATGGGACTGGGGAAACTGCCTGGAGAAGTGGAGGCTCAGAGAATAAGGGGGGACCCCTGCTATGGTAGGCCAAGTTATGGCCCCCTAAGATGTTCTCATTCTAATCCCTAGAACCTGTGAATATGTTCCCTTACATGGCAGAAGGGACTTTGTAGATGTGATTAAGTTCTGGAGCTTGAGTTGGAGAGGTTAACCTGGAATATCCAGGTGGGCCTGATGAAATTACAGGGGTCCTTTTAAGAGGAAGGAGGAGTGTCAGAGGGAGAGACAGAGCTGTGATGACAGAAGAAGAGTTTGGAGTGGTGCCACCATGAGCCCAGGAATGCAGACAGCCTCTAGGAGCTGGAATAGGCAAGGAACCATTCCTCTAAAGCCCCTGGAAGGAACACAGCCCTGCTGACACTTTGATTTTAGCCTTGTATGACCCATATTGGACCTCTGACTTCCAGAACTGTACAGTAATGAATATTGTGTTGTTTTAAGCCACTAAATTTTTGGTGATTTGTTATAGCAGCAACAAGAAACTAATGCATACCCCCTTCACTCTCCCTGCATTCTCCCTGCAGCTTGCTATGTGCCTGAAATGATACCATCAGACCCACTCCTTGCAGGCACTTATGGAAAACAGATATTCTTTATTATAATTATGACCAGTAACAGTTCTAAGCACTCACTTTGTGCCATCCTTTGCTAAAAGCTCTCCCTGTGTGAGCTTATTTAGTCCTCACGACCCCATAGTCAGGTACCATTACTATCCACAACATATTAGTTATCTACTGCTGTGTAACAAATTATAGCTTAAAACAACAAACATTCATCTCACAGCTTCTGAGGCTCAGGATTCTCGGAGAAGCTTAGCTGGGTGGTTCCATCACAGGGCCTTTCATGGGACTGCCATCAAGATGTTAACTATCTCACGACTTGACTGGAGGCTGGTCTGGGGGGCCGGTCCCCTCCTCAGCTCCCTTACACGTTGGTCAGTAGCCCCCAGACTCTCTGGCTGTTGGCTGGAGCCTTTAGTTCCTTCTCCATAGAACTGTTCACAACATGGCAGCTTGTTTCCCTCAGAGTGAGGGATGGTTAGAGAGAAAGAGAGAACCCAAGATGGAAGCCACAGTCTTTTGATCACTTAATTTCAGAAGTGACATCCTATCACTTCTGCCATATCCTATTCATTAGAAGCTGGTGACTAGATCCAGCCACGCTCAAGGGGAGGGGATTGCAAAGGGGTGTGAGTACAGGAAGTGGAGATTATTGGAGACCATCTTAGAAACTGCCTACCATACCCACTTTACAGAAGGGATAACTGAAGCCCAGAGAGGTTAAGCTGGTAAAAGACAGAGCTAGGGTTCGGGTCCAGTTCCATGCATGCTCAGAGCCTACATTCTTAACCATTGTGCAGTCTTGCTCTTATGAAGCCTGTGTTATTCAAGCACTTTTGGCACTCTCACACCTTATTTTGATGTCCCTTCTTGGTGTGCCCATGGCCCTCGTGTACATCTCAGATCTAGCACGGACTACTCTGCACTTCCGGGTTTGATTGTCTGTCTGTCCTGCTGGATGGGATGGTGAGCCAAGCACAGGGTGGGTGCATTTTTGAATGAATGAATGAAGTAAGGAATGAAATAAGGGGCTCAAAGAAAGAAGGGCATGCTGGTAACATGGGGCTACAGGGTGCAGTGTCCTTTTGTGACAGGGAGGACTGTGCACAGATGTCTGCTTTCTGTTGAGTAGTCTCCATGTAGCGTTTTCTTGGAGACTCAGAAGCTTGCAAGCTATCTCCATCAGACCTTTGTCTCTCTGACAGCACAGTGGGAGGAAGGGGCTGTGTCCCAAAGGCCTGGGGTTAGTGAACCTTTCTGGGTAAGGAGGGGATACAAGTCAGTAGAAAGGAGAGCGTACAAAGTCAGTAGACCATGTCTATTGTGCTTCTCAGGTGCCTCCTTCCCCCTTCCTGTTAGGGGACAAGTGGAAGTGGGATGTAGCTCAGGGATCCCTGTAAGGTCAATGTCTTCCCTTAGTAGTGAGGGGACCTCTCCCTCATGGCTTCAGCACACCGAAACTTTGACAGCTTTCTTCCTTAAAAGCCATCTGGAGGCAACCACTAGGCCAGTATTCTCAAAGTGTGGTCCTTGGACCAGCAGCAGCATCACGTAGGACTTGCTGGAAATGCAGATTCTCAGTCCTTCGATGGCAGACCTAATGAATCAAGAACTCTGAGGGTGGGGCCTAGCACTGTTTTATCGGAGCCTCCATGTGATTCCGATGCATGGGAAAATCCAAGAGCCACTGCTCTAGGACTTAAAAAAAAATCCCCGCAAAGCTTTTATGTTTCTTAAAATAAAAATTTCCAAAAGTAAAACTCTTCAGTAATAACTGTGTTGGAAAATCCAGGAAAGGAAATGTAAATTACCTAGAAATTGGTACTATTAATTACAGGTGCATATTACTTCATTGTGACAGGTACATGTGCATTTATAAACATACAGAATGTTTAGTTAAGTTGAGATTTTGCTATAATTATTGTTTTATACACTGCTTTTTAAATATTTTCCTGTGTCTTAAACACTGTCCCATGGCACCACTTGTTCATAGTTGCATAGTATTCTATCGTTGGAGTGTTCCATACTTTAACCAATCTCTGGGACTGATATATCTGCTGATGTTGGCTGTGAACTCAGCTCCGATGAACTCAGAGTGTAAACAGATGCAAAACCAATGAACCTTTCTCTCTCCCTCTAGGTTTGGAGGGCAGGACCAGGGAGGGGACTCACAAGAGTCTAGCCTTAAGGGTGGAAGCCTGGACACAGCCATGGGGATGCAGAGAAAGGAATAGATGAAGGAGATGCCACAAGCTCAGTGAGTACCAGAATGGGTTTTGGGGGTTGGGGAGAAGAGTCAGATTCAGAGTTTGTGTGACTGAGAATGCATTAGGATAGGTACCTGTCTGATCCTGTTTTTGCTTCAGGAAAAAAAATCCCACAAAAACAAAAACCTGTCTTTGTATGCACAGAAAAATGTGTGGAAAGCTATAAACCAAAATGCTAATGTGATTTCTGAGTGGTGATGTTATGAGATATTTTCATTATCTTCTTATTGCTTATCTATATTTTTTGAATTTTCTATAATGAACATCCATTACTTTTGTAATAAAAAAACATTGAAAAGAAGGCTGGGGAAGTGAGGAGAAGCAGTTCTTTTGGGTGGGAGATGCTGGAAGGTTCTGTTTAGCTGTACTGAAGTGCAAGCCCTGTGGATGTTTAGAAGGAGGAGGGTCAGGGTTCAAGGAGTGAATCTGTGAACCTTTCTCCTCAAAATGCCCATGAGGTCATGGGTTGGACTAACCATTTGGAGGCTGGGCGAGGACCATGGACCTCCTGTCCTTTGATTGAAATACCCTCACTGGCTCAGAGAGGGTGCTGGCAGGGAGGTGCTCTCTGGCCGGCGAGCTGACCTCCCCAAGCCTGGTGTGCATGTGCGTGTGGGTGTGTGTGCAGTGATTGCCTCACCAGTGGGAAGATGGATTTGGGCTCAGCAGATGCTGGGAAGGGCCTTGGCGGGCACGAAGGCATCCAGTCCCAGAATCCTCTTCAGATGAGGCTGATTAGGAGGGAGTCAGGACTATTAACCTCTCCTCCTTTTCCTCTGCTTCCACTCATCACAATGCCCTGAGGAAGGAACCCTGAAAGATCAAGCTCGAATGAGTTTCATTGACATCTAATCCAATGCTGAAGGGGCTGCGCTGGTTTTTTATTAAAGTTCATTACTTTCAATTACGAAAGAGGGGGTTTGGCTGGCTTACATCTTCAAACTAATTGAACCATTTCCCCCACTCTTCTCCCCAGTGTAAAACTTTCTTACCCTTTGGTGCAGAAACAGTAGAAAAAATATTTCTTCATTTTAAGGAAACATATTTATCCTTGAAGGACATTGAGAGGTGAAGAAAACAGATCAGGCTTGATGTAAAAGTGAGGGAGGAAGTGGCTGCTGCACAGAAAGCCAGCAATCCTGGGGTCCCTTAAAATATGGCACCAATGTGGAGGGGTCCCTAATGCTAGCTCCCAGAATTTGTGGGACCTGGAGGCTGCTTCACAGGAAAAGCTTTATAAGGTTGATAGAGGGCCACTGGCTGGAAGGACATGGATAAGTTCCAAGAGATCTCTCTTTCTCTTTCCCTCCTACCTTACAAGCAAGATTTCTGGATTGAAAAAAAAAAAATGGTTATCGTCAGAGCTCATCTTCGAAAGGAGCTGAGTGTGGAGTTGGACCTTCCACTGAGCCTCTCAGGGGTTTCATGAAAAGTGTGTGGCTGAGGGGCTGGCATATGGGGCAGGGTGTTTGGAGTCTGGGCCAGCTTTTAACACATGAATCTCAGCTTTGCACACACAGACATTTTATGGTTTGCTTTGTAATGTTTTTCCTAAAGCATTTCTGCAGAAGTCCAATTTTAGAAGCCATGCAATTTAGCGAATGGTGAGAGGTGGGCTTGGGGATTAAGAAGCAGGGGCTATTGCTGTGTGACAGGGGAACTGAGAGGCCATCAATCCCTTCCTGATCAGGGGACCCCCTTCCTCTTCTGATGGAAAGGGCTGTGGTGGCGACAAGCGTCATCTCCCCAGACCAGAGCCCCAGACTAGAGCCCAAGTGGGGACGGCAAAGTTAGGAGTGATGAGGCTTGGATAAGTGTCTTGATTAAGTGGATTCAAGGTCTCTGATTACTTTGTTCCCTGCCTTTTATCTAGATGTGACAGGAGAGGGGGAGAAGGGTCCCAGGAAGAAGGGTCTGCTGTTCCGATGTAGCTGATGGAGAGAAAGAAGAGGGCTTGCTCTGGGGCCCTGTCCACCCATCCATCCATCTGACTCTAGGAGGCAGCTCTTGGACCCTCCTCATGAATCTGACCTTGGCCTCCTGTGAGCTGTGCCTCCCACTCCCCCAGCAATTGTCTCTAGAGTCTTTTCCTGCCTGTGCATTGTGATATTTGCAGGGTTATTGCAAAATGATGAAGAGACTGTGCCTATGGCCAGTCCCTTGGAGCCTGCTTGTTAGCAGAGAAGATGCCATCCGTCCATAACTGACCATGCTCCCAGTAGAGGGTAGAGTGGGAGGGGCTCAGAAGAGGGGCTTTCTGTGGCATTCAGGTGGTGAGAACTTGGAGTCAGGGAAGACCTTAGGGGGAAGAGGCACTTTCTGGAGTCTGTAGGGTCTGACAGGGGGATCTTTGAAAGGACATTCCAGGCTAGGGGGCCAGTGGGCCAGCCAGGGAGAAGCTTGGAGGTGGGTAAGGGTGGGGTGGGAATGGGGGGAAGTTCAGCGCTGGAGCAAGGGTGAGTGAGGGTGAAGGGGAGATGGGGCAGGAGGGGTAAAACGGAGGCCGACTGTGGGAGCCTTGCGTGTCATTCTAGGAGCTTGGCCACGGAACATGAAGAAAGTTTGTGATTTGGGGAGCTTGAGGAGAACTGGCTTTGAGGAAGCTCATTTGGTAGCTCAGCTGCTTGGTGTGGGGCTGGCAGAACGTGAGAGAGGAGGAGATGGACAGGGGGGCATTGGAAACTGCATAGAGAAGGAGCAGTGGGCTTATCCTGCCCAGTGTTTTAGGCATCACCATGGAAGGCCTGGCCAAATGGGGGATCAGCTACATATGTCCCTGGTGCCCTGTTCTTGTCAGGGGCCTTTGCTAGGAACTTGATCCTAGCTCTTAACTCCACTGTTTAAATCTGGGCTCTTGAGGGTATGGAGCCTTGCCCACAACCAGAGCCGACAATGCCAGCTCTCTCTTCTGTTTTGAGGACCAGAAACCTCTAGTATTGGTTGTCTAGATTGTGCCTGGCTTGCGTACCCACCTGGGTCTGGGCCTGGACCTGCTGAAGCCGCCCACCCCTCACCTGTCTCTTAGCTTCTGCTGCCCTTGCCCAATGCCCCAAGTGTCAGATGCCAACACCCTAAGAAAGCCTTTGATGCTCTAAAGACCCTGCCAGTGAGAGGGTTCTTGGTGAGCCTGAGGAGGTTGGGGTGGTGGGGGTAGGGGAGAGCAGGGTTAGCACTTAAAATGTGTCATTGTTTTATTAAAGTTTAAAATTTAATAAAACAAAATTGATGGGAGATGTTTCAGCTCCACATACATCATTTGGCTTCTTGCTGACACAGCATGTTGGAGGCACAGCCATGTCTCCCTGTCTCTGGGTGTCAGAAATGAAAGGCTTGCTGATTATTGGGGACTCACAGTGCCAGGAGTGGGCTGGTGACATGGTCCACACTCGCTAGGGCTCAAGGTGGGACAGAGCTGGGCCAAGGTCAGGTTGGGCCAGGGTCATGTGTTTGGTGCTGTGTTGAAGACCTCAGACCTCTTCACAGCCCACCTAACATTTCTGCATTCATTGCAGCAACTTGTCCTTGATCCATTGTTGAGAGTACATGGAAAGCTCTTAAATACCCATGTGGGGATGGGGAGAGCAGAAGGGTAAAGGAATAGACTGCAGGACCAAACAGCCGGGCCCCTGGTCACTCCCATGTTAGTTCCTGGGCTCTTCTCCTATGTAGAATGGCAACAACAAGAGATCCTCCCTCACTGGATTGTAACCAGATAGTGCCTGTGAGGTGCTTAGCATGGAGGTGGCACTCAAGCATGAAGTAAGTGGTCACTTTTTATTATGGGTAGATGTTGCTGGATATTAGGTCATTGCCTTCACAGAGCCTGCCATCAAAAGAAGGAGGCAAGTTCATGGACATATAAAATACTTGGAGTTATGTTAAGTCCTGAGAAGAACCCATGGTGTTTAATCTGGGGAGGCTTCTTAGAGTAGGTGATTTTTGACTTGGCTTTTTAGGGGTGGGTGAGGATTTCAATGAAAAGATCTAGGAAATCTGACAACCACTGTCTCACCAGGTGACCAAGGTCAATATCAACAGTGATAAGTGATGTTGATAGTGTATACCCCAGATATGATGTGATGAAAACAGCCCTTGATCTCTGTGGTCTTCCTTCCTCAAACCCATAATCCCAGTCTAATCATGAGGAAAACATCAGATAAATTCCAATAGAGTAGCATCCTTCAGAATACTTGACCAGTACCCCTCAAGACTGTCAAGGTCATAAAAAACCAGGAAAGTTAGAGAAACTCACAGCCAAGAGGAGGCTAAGATGAGTAAATGTAACGTGATATCCTGGAACAGGAGGATATCAGGTAAAAACTAATAAAATATGAATGCAGTATAGATTTTAGTTAAAAAACTGAAAGGATCTAAGTTTATTTTCTTTGAAAAAGGAGTGACTGAGAAAAGTGGGGCATATGATTGTGCCAGCAGGGTATTCACAGTGATTAGTCTTTAGCTAAAGGCCGAAATTGCAACCATCACTGATGGTAATGCTGCTGCTGCTGTTAATAATAATAGCTAACAAGCTAAATTTAGGCTGACTGAGGCAGGTGTCTGTCGGTCCAGGCTTTGACCTCCTTCCCGGCATACCTCTTCGAGTGTTTGTTGGACAGATTGTCCATCGGTAAAATCTTACTGGCAGTTCACCAAGTATTGGGCAAAGTTCCCGACCCCCTGGACGTCATAGCCTGATGACTGACCAGGAAACAAGCCCCGGCACAGGATGTGATGAGTGTTATGAAATGGGGACAGCGAGCAACCTAGTCCGGGAGGGGAAGGTGAATGACTGAGGCCGATTGACCCACCAACGGTGCCTGCTGCCTGAACTCAGTCCGAGCGTGGGTGGTGCGCATGCGCACAGGCCTCCATGGGAGGCAGCCCCTCCGTAGTTGCTGTCATTCTGTCTGGAACCCAGCATAGCCCATCAAAGCAGCTGGGTGACAACATTTTTTTAAAAAATCAGAGAAATAATTACAGTTTGTCCCAGATTTTTGATGCTGAGAGAACAGTGAGACATTTGCATGAAGGCCTTGAAGGGTCTGGAGCTCTCTGCTGTCATTTATGGCTTTCCTTTTAATCGCTATTTATTTTTAAATATCTGTCTAATGTATAATACAAGCTTAGGCTCTTGAGGCCTTCTCCTCCCCTTTTAGCTCAGTTTCTGAAATCCCATTTACAGAGGACAAATAGCTTTTGGCTACAAGAGTCTTTGACTCTTCAAGGAAGTAGTTAGCAAGCTGCTGTCTCCTGACTATGCCTGTCCGTGGCTGGGGCAACAGAGTGATATTTTAATTCCATTAAACTCTCCAGGGGTCTGGCTATTGAGGGAGGCAGCCTCTGTCTCTGTGGGCTTCTTTTCCTCATCAGACTGCTATGTGGATTTCTTTGGGTGTGATAGGGACAGTAAAGCAATGGTACCCCCAGGGTCTGTCTCTGCCTACTGGCCCCATCAGGGCCTGGGGGACAGGGCCCAGCATTTTCCTGAGCTTCAAAGAATCTCTCAGCAGGACCTTTGCGGTAATGACTCAAGAGGGTGTGTTTGCCAGATTTGTGAGTATTTGTGCGTATGAGCACCCTGGGCCATGTGTTTGGCTGGATTTGTTAAGAGGCACTCTTGTTCTTTGAGCCAGAATTTATGGGGAACCATCTTTGTACTAGTCAGACAAAAATGCCAAGTCACATTTCAGCTTGGTGGGATGATTAATTCTGGGAAGGGGGAAGTATGGGGGGGCGGAGCTCAGGGAGCTTGAGGAGAGGCAGCTGACCCAGATGGGAAAGGCTTCCTAGAGGAGGCGATATCTAGATTGAGCTCTGAAGGACAAGTAGAGGTCACCCTGTTGGTGACTATGCTTCTCTCCTCCAGCAGAGAAGCATGGGAAACCGAGTCTGTCATGTGCAGAGCTGGCACCTTGAGAAGAACGTTGTGAGATGGGGATGTGCCCAGACATACTGTGGACATGACAGCAATGGGCAGCTGGCACCAGAATCTGCCTGGAATGATATAGTTGTCTCAGGCTGGGGAGGGGAGGGTAGGAGTGGTACTTATCCTCAGACCTTTGGACTAACTGAGGGACAACATAATTTAGGAACAAATAGTAGGTATTATATTCTCCTGCAAGGAGGACTCAACTTACATTGTATAAGGCTCCAACGTAGCAGACTGGATTGAGATTCTACTGGCTTTGAAGGAGTGAGCTGTCATACTGTGTGGAGGGCCAGGTGGCTAGGATGTGAGGGTGACCTATAAGGTTAGCCAAAAAAATGGGGACCTCATTCCTACAATTGCAAGGAGCTAAATTTTGCCAGCAACCTGAATAAGCTTGGAAATGGATTCTTCTCCAGTCAAGCCTCCAGCTAGAGCGCAGTTCCGCTAACCCCCTGATTTCTGCCTAGTGAGATCCTGAGTGGAGAATCCAGTGAAGCTGTATCT
Organism: Eidolon dupreanum; assembly: GCA_028627145.1. Lineage (NCBI taxonomy): Eukaryota > Metazoa > Chordata > Mammalia > Chiroptera > Pteropodidae > Eidolon > Eidolon dupreanum. The sequence goes on from CM053515.1 coordinate 28,981,179, forward strand.
GGACTTCTGACCTCCAGACTGCGAGGTAGTTAATGGGTGTTGTTTTAAGCTGCTAAGTTTGTGATAATTTGTTATGTGGCAATAGGGAACTAATACAGTGGGAACACTTATGTCTGTGTTTCAGGTGGCATTTGGGCCCTTGGCAAGTCAGGGCCTGCATGGGCTGTGGCTTGAGTGTGGCTTACATTGTGGCCATGGTGGCTCAGGTCCCGGTGGCCAGTTCTAGACTCCTGGGCCTGATGGTTCACGTCCCACAGAACCTCCAGTCACATGGCAGCATACTTTTTATGGCCTAGCATAGTCACATTTTAATGTTGAAATAGTAGGAATAACAGCAGCATTTTAGTGGCTGATTGGGAGCCGTATATTAGCAATCATATTAATAAGTGCACAGTGACAGGAGACCAGTGAGAGTGAGAAAATGAGACCAGTATTTATCCCCAGTGCAAAATCTTTTTTATTATTAAAGATGCTGGGTTAACTGAGGATAGATTTAATGCCTGCTGGTAATGTTATTGGATAATCAGCAGCCCAGGGTCCTCATTGAAGCCTGAGCTCTGGAACCCTCATCCAGGGCCACTGAGTTCTTTGGAGAAGCTGCAGGGCTGAGAAGTTGCAAGTGGGCACTTTCTTGGTACTTCCCTCCTGGTTCCCCATAGGCAGAGCAGCTGACACAAGGGAGGGTGAGTCCCTCACCCATTTGGAGATGAGCAACATGAGGTTAGTGCAAGTTCTGAAGCATCAGAAGAGAGAGATTGCAGGGAGAGGATGAAACTGGTGCAGGCCCTCCCTGACTCAAAGGGAGCCCCTGGCAGAGGGCTGCACACTGGAGGCTCTTATGTTCTGGACAAAGTCATCTCTGCACCTCACCTGGGCCCTGGTCTCTCTAGTGCCTAGCTGAGTCTGCTACAATGGTCTAGCCTTGGAGAGGCTAGCTAAGTCTAGTGCTGGCCAGAGGAGTTCCACCACCAAGGACCACTGAGAGGGAGGAGCTTCAGTCTGTGGCTGCCTTGGTAGAGCGAGCATTCTGGCAAGGGGACTGCATTGAAGATCGCTATAAGCTCTTAGGCCTCTGAACAATCTAGAGGAGGGCTAGAGGATAAAAATATGTGACAGGAGAGAAAGGTACAGAGTACAGAAATGCTGCAACCAGGCCTTCTTCCCATGGACTTGTAAGGCCCTTGAGTCTGCTTTTCTTTAACTCAAGTCCAGCTCCCTTCACTGCTTCTCTGTGGTTCTTCTCTGAAGGCCAGCCCTTCCTCCCTCTAGGCCTCCTCAAGGACCCTCAGCTGACACTCTCTTTGTACCTTTTATCTCCCTCACCAGTGGACTCCAGGAAATAGAGATGTGTAAGGTCAGGTGAGCGGCTCATGTGGCAGAGGAGGCAGAGAGCAGGGTGTAAGAGAATGAACACAGACTTTGGAGCACACTCGACCTGGGTTAATACCTGGCCCTGTACTGTGCTGGTTGCATGACAGTGATCCTGGATGTGTTGCTTACCCTGAGCCTCTGAAAAGGGTTCTGCGTACTGTCTGATATACAGTAAGTGCTCAGTATAGGACACATTATTATTTCTAGAAGGACTCAGACTCCTTTGTTCTCAGAGGAACCTCCTGGCTGATTTTGAGCTTAGTTTGCTCACTTGTTTGTTCTTTTTCTGCAAGTGTTTGGTGCTGGGTCTTGGTGACCCTGTGTGTAGCAAACAGCAATGCTCAGTGAATATTTATTGAGTGGTTGACTAGAGATTATAGACAAAACTACCTTCTGTTGAGGAACTTAGCCTGAGGGTGCTGGTGAATGGAAGTGTTTTCTAGTTTCCTCAGGCCAGTTGATCTTACTTTGGCCCCTGGTGCCAAGAAAGCCTTGAAGATGCCTTCATCCCTGTGGAGCCAGAGAAATTGCCTACTTCCTCTGAAATTACCTGGCATTCTCTTGATAAGAGATCACAGGGAGAGAAGGTAACTATGATTTTATCCCACTTGGAAAAGAAGGTAGACCTCCTTAGCCCAGTGGTAGGGAGTTGGTGGTATCTTGCAGATGCTGTCAGCATTTCTTAGCCTTCTGTAGGCCCTGGTTTCATCCATTCCCCATGCCTCCAACTATACAGTTTCCTAGAGCAGACACAAACTGCACAGCAAATGCTCAGTTGAGAGTTGAGGGATAAGCAGTAATGTTGGGGAAATCTCCAGGAGCTACTCTGGAGAATTGAGCTCAATTCCTGGGGAGGGATCCCTGCCAGGAAGGTTGAGAGTAAGTGGTTCACTTCCCTTCATGCTTCACTTCTTCTTAGAGTGCACATCCTTGCCTCCACACTGTTCTCCCCAATCTCAAATCTGGTGTGGACTGCTGGCCGGGTAGCATTCTGGCTTGAACAGCCAGCCTGGGAAGTAGTCAATAAAACAAAGATCGGTCTTTGCTGCCTGCTGCTGCTGAAGCTGAAGAGGGCAGATCGAAAAGTGAGTGGGTGTAGTTTGCTGGGTCTGTGAGCATGTGGGAGACATCTCAAGGATCCAGGAGCTGGCTGCCTTTGGGCCTACGGGACTTGTATCTTCAGAGGCTAATTGTGTAGAGACCAGCAAGTGTCTGGGACCCTGTGATGGTTTGGCTGTTCTAGGGCTGAGGACTGGAAAATCTGTGTGATTGTTTATTGCCTCCATTTTTATTATCAGCAAAACTTTAATTACAGCTTTCACTAAACCTACTACCTTCTGCTAGCATTTACAAGGCAATAAATTTCAACCCTTCTCTCCTTACACAATCTGAACCTTCAATAGGGCAGTGCATATGCACTGGAAGGTATTGATTCCCCAAAGAAATTATAACAACATTTGTTCTCAAGTAAACACACAGAGAGGCTATTATAACACTAACGAAGAGTCGATTGTCTTTGCTTTATTAAACAACACAGCTCTCAATTGGAAGCACATCTAAATTATCAAGAGATCGGTAGAATAGACAGGCAGTGATGCCTCGAATGAGGCTTCGAGTGGCAAGACTCTCGAATGCAGAGGTTAGAAGGAAGGCTTTGTCCCTTCTTGTTTCTCACTCCCTCATCAGACCAACTTGCTCCCCACACTTCACCCCTGTAGTTCTTTAGCATTGAAGGGGCATCGATTGTGGCTCTCAGCTAGGGAGTGAACAGCTCACTGCAAGCTGGCAGAAATGAAGCTTGCACAAGGCCTGCCAACTGGCTAATGGCCCCATGTGTATTGGTAAACAGTAAACACAAGCCTTTTAAAAACTTCTTGTTTTGTTGCTGGCAGGTGGAAAAGGTTGATGCATTCATCAGACTAATTTGGAAAATGGTACATGACCCATCTTTGCTTTGTAACACCCAGGAATGCGTCCCACTGAGTAAAAGAGTGATCAGCCATGACCTTCCTCCTAGTAGGCAATTTGGGACAAAATATTTTGTTATGAACAATCTAGTTTTATAGTCGCACAAGAGCAGCAATGGAATCAAAAGTCTAAGGTGTCCTATACAAAGTTGGTGTGTTTTATACAATGTTTTTGGGGTGTTAACTGAAACCTTCTTAATAAAAAGATAACTTCCCTCAATTCTACTTTCCATGATTAAATAAATTCATAAAACATGGTGAATCAAAGTTAAATGGATTTCCTTGCTGCAGGAATTTTCAGAGGCTGTATGTTAATATGCGTGATGAATCCAGAAGAGAAAAGAATAACATGTAAAGTCCTCTAAATTTTTTTAAAGAGAGAATTCACTTGTTTTGGGACTAGAGTTTTTACAGGACAGTCTTTGAGAAGTGCAGATATGAGAGAATAAAGCAAAAGGAGACTAGACCATGAGAAGTGGTCTGGATTTTCTTTGCTTTGTTGGGCTTGGAGAAACCAGCCTTAGGAGCAAGTCTGAGTGGGTAGCAGGAGAGTCAGACTATGTTAGTCAAGCAGCTTAAGCCTTGCCACAGTGGTGCCTGAGGTCTCTCACTGGGACTTAGAATATTTGCTCAATATCAATGTGGTCAGTGCTACCTACCTGGAAGGTGGATTCAGCTAAGCTCAAGCAAGAGCTCCAGAACGAAGATGTCCCTCACCAGAACACTACTGTGGAGGTCTTATCTCAATTCAAGAAAACCTCAAGTTAATGGAAGGGAGAATTTCTATTCTCTGAAATGGCATTCTAACTTATTTTAGACCAACCCACTATCAGGAACAACTAGAGAAGCTGTGGCAGATTACATTTTCTAGATGGCTGCATCCCTATCTATTCCTTAGCAAATGCCCATGCATGCCATGTCTTCTTACAACATTGGCATTTCTGCACTGAGAAATCAGTTTTGTTTTCCTGCCTCTTGAACATAGACGGACTTTTGTAATAGTCTTGACCAACAGAATGCTGCAGAAATGAAGCCGCATGATTTTTGAGACTATGTCATAAGTTTCCACCTGACTCTCCTTTTCTCTTCTGGGATATGTGTTTTGGGAGCCCTGAGCCAAATTGTAACAAGTCCAACTAACCTGAAGCCTCTGTGTTGTAGCACTCACATGGAGAGATTACACAGAGATGGTGAGAGATTTCTGAGGAGCCCAGTTCCCAGCTATTTGAATCTTTCCAAACCAGGTACGGGACATGAATGAAGACCTTAGCCAAAGCCATGATCTGATTGCAGCCTCATGAGAGACCCCACACCAGAATCACCCAGCCGAGTTGCTCCTAAATTGTTAACCATAGTAGCTGTAAGAGATAATAAGTGATTGATGTTGTTTGAAGCCACTAGATTTGGGGGGAATTTCTTGTACAGCCATAATAACTGGAACATAGCTCTACAAAATTAATAAAACATGTTGAAGGCTTTGGAAAGCTATCAAAGCAACAATGGCTTGGCTCCAGGGGGCCAATATTTTTGCTAAAGGGGGAACCCAAAAGGAGAGCCAGCCATTTAGTGCCACTTTTACCATCAAATTAATTGTGAACTCAAAATGTAACAGCAAAGAGGTTGAGAGACCGAGTAGAAAGTGGCTTCTAAATGGCTGAGAAGTTGAGCACAACTTTTGTCATCTCTGTGGGGCTGTGAGGTAAAATTGGGGTTAATGTCCTTTCTTTCAAGGCGAGGAGGGCTCTGGTAAATACCCTAGACTTTCAGTTGAAATTCTGAGAGTAAAGTTGAACTTGAAATAGGACAGACTTCACAAAACTGAAGCCTGCCTTTAATCAATTCGAGCACTAACTAGGTTAAGGTCATTTGTCCCAACTCTATCTGCCATCAGAAACAAGAGTGAATCCTCTCTTGAGCAAGGCAACATTATTCAGGAACTCATGTTATTGTTATAATACTTGGAATTTTTTAAAAAATAACTAGGTGTACACAAAACAAAAATTGATTAAAAACCAATACATGTAGTAGAATAAACTTAAAGGAAGTCTGGTGACTGGAGTTACTAGACATGACTTTATACCAACTGTGATTAATATTATCAATAATTTGAATGGCAAAACAGAATTTCTGTGAAAAATTGGAAACTATAAAATAATCAAATGGAAATTTGAGAATAGAGAAATCAATAATAGCCTTCACTAGAGGAATTTAACTGCATATTAGACACAGTGGAAGAGTGGATTGGTGAACTGGAAGAAAGATGAGTAGAAAATTTTCTGTTTGAAGGAAAGAGAAAAAAATGATAGAAAATGCAGAAAAGAGCACAAGAGACATATGCATATGATGAAATGGTCGAATGTATAATTGGAGTCCCAGAGAGAGGAGAGGGAAGTGTAGAAGGAATATTTGAAAGGATAATGGCCAAGAATTTTCCAAAACAGACAAAAACATCAAACTACAGATTTAATAACAACTATGAACACTAATTAGAATAAATTAAAAGAAATATACCTAGGCACATCATAGTAACTAACTACTGAAAATAAAAAAAAGGAAATCTTAAAGGATTCAGAGGGAAAAAGGACAAATTACCTTTGAGAGCAACAATGAGCATGACACTGACTTCCAAGGACACAGTGGAAACTTGCAGACAATGGAATGATATTACTCCTGGAGAAAGAGAATAACCTCTGTGTTGGTCAGCTCAGACTGCTGTAGTGAAATAGCATATGCTGGGTGGCTTCTGTAATAGACATTTATTTCTCATAGTTACGGAGGCTGGCAAGTCCAAGATTAAGATGCCAGCAGATTTGGTTCCTGGTGAGGACCTTCTCCCTGTCTTGTGGACATCTATTTTCTCGCTGTATCCTCACATGGTGGGAAAAAGAGCTCTGGTCTCTCTTCCTCTTTTTGTAAGGACACTAATGCCATCATGGGAGCCCCATCCTCACAACCTCATCTAAACCTAATTATTTCTCAAAGGCCCCACCCGCAAATGCCATCACATCGAGAGGCGGGCCTTCAACATATGAGTTTTTTTGGGGGCGGGGGCGGACACAAACATTTAGTCCATAACAACCTCCAATGTAGAATTCTATATTCAGTGAAAGTAAACCTCAGAAACACATTTTTGACAAAAAAATTGTGTGAAATGATTAGTAGTAGATCCACCCTAAATTAAATAATAAAGGAAATTCTTAAGACAGAAGATTATTGATCCTATATGAAAGCATGAAGATGGATGAATAATTGAAGAACAATAAAAAGGGTATAAATGTGGGTAAAAAAATCTAAACATATCTCCTGGGGTTAAAAATATAGAATTAAAACACACAACAAAAAAGCTCAAAGGCTATGGATGAAGTTAAATGAAATTAGTTTTCTAAATTTACTGCATTGTCTAGGAAGTAATATATTAATTTATTTTAAGCTTTAACAAATCAACAATGTACTCAGTTTAGGGTGTGTGTTATAAGATTTGTTAAGTAATATATAACTAACAAGCTAACATAGTAGAAAAATAAAATAATAAAAATGATTAATCCAGAAGAAGATAAGAAAGAAAAGAAAAAAGAAACAAAACAGGCAGGACAAGTAGAAATGAGACAGTAAAATTGTAGATTTAAACTCCAATATATCAGTAATTACATCCAATGTAAACAGACTAACTACGCTTATAGATGAAGATTGTTAGCCTGGATGAAAGTGAAATTCAATTCTGTACTCCTTAGAGACAAATTTTAAATGTAAGAATTTTGGCTGAAAGTGAAAGTAAAGAAAATGCCATACTATGCAAACATTAATCGAAAGAGAGACAGTATAGCTGTACTAATAGCAGTAATATAGAATTAGAAACAATAATTATTATCAGAGATAAAATAATCATTTCATGATGATAAGGATCAGTGTGCCAGAAAGCTATAACATTATCCAAATTTATAAGCACCCAATAACATAGCTTCACAATATGTAAAAAAAATTTTTTTGGCCTAAAAAAAGAAATAGATGAATTTACAATCATGGTGGGAGATTTTTATCTCTAAGTTAATGGAAAGAATTGTCTCAATTTTAGGTTTTTCTCTCTTATTTTTTAAAATTTGTCTACGGCCAAGCCACCCTGGACGTGCCCAATCTTGTCTGATCTTGGAAGCTAAGCAGGGTCAGGCCTGGTTAGTACTTGGATAGAAAACCCCCTAGGAAGACCAGGTGCTGTAGGCATTAAAACAAACAAACAAACAAACAAACAAACAAATAATACAAAATTAAATCACTGTTACCTGATACCTCTTAACTGACAGCAAGCACTAGCAGGTGATGAAAAATGAACGAAAACAAATATTAACGGAAAAGAAGCACAGTAGGCCAGGTTTTCTGTAAGAGCTTTCTTTATTTGTGATCTTTCTGTATTACATGAAAATGACAGGTTACTCATAAAAAGAGAAATTCCCAGTTCATAGAATAGATCAAGTACATTGCTAAATCCAAGTGCTATAAGTGAGCATCCTGCTTCCTGATGTCTAACTACTTGGACAAATTTCAGGACCGTGTCAGCACTTTAAAGAATGTCAAACATCTATTTTGGTGTACTTCTGGATTCGTATGTATATGAGTTAGCACAGTTGAGACTCACACAGAGCAGACAAGGGCTGATGGATATTGGCTGTGAGATGCCCAAAAGTAGAGACAGAAGCATCAATCAGGAACTTTGTGAGCCAAAGGTGTGTCCGTGGTCTTATGGAGTCCTGGGCTCCAGATGTTCCCACCTGCCTCTTCTAGTCTCTTCTGTAGACAGTGATGACATGGACCACTGAAATGGTTATCTTTTTCTTGGAAGGGGAGGGCTGGTCTAGGTGACTTTTATTCAGTGCTGAGAGCAGATCTGTCTGAACCATCTAGATTATTCTCAAGTCATTTTTATAAAAGTTACTTTCTTTTTGTATTTTTGCACAATAACCAGAAAAGAGGCAAGAAGGAAAATAATTACTCAATCTTACCCCTAGAGATCATTTTTATTGCATTTCCTTCTAGTCTTTTTCCTATTTTCCAAAACAGGCTCTAACTACATATTATTTGTGGCTTACTTTTAAAAACTTTTCAATTGTATCAAGAACATCTTTTAAAGTCAATAAATACAGATTTATATATTTTTATTTTTAGTACCATTTAATATATATTTTTTTCAAATTCTATAAAAATATGGAAAATGCAAAAAGAAAATTAAGAAAATTAACATCTCTAGAGATTACTACTTTATTTTTGGTGAAAATTTTCCAGTCCTTTTTCATGTATGTATATAATTTTTACTTTTTCCCCCCCTCCTAAACAAAAGGAGGCTCATATTATGCATGGCAGCATTACTTTTAATGGCTAAATTGTATTGTACTGTATCAATTTGCCATGTTTTATTTATGCAGTTCCTTACCTTTGGTCATTTATTTGTTTATATATATATATATTTAAGCTATCGGAGACAATGCTGCATTCATCAGTGGGGTTATTTATATCTTGTGGTACTTATTCAGATTTTCTCTAGAAAAAGTTCTTGAAGTTTAATTGGTTGATCAAAGCTATGCCCATGTTTATGACTTTCAATTCATACTGCCAGAAAAGAAGGCAACTTCTTAACGGCAGTGCTAACTTACATTCCCGTCAGTTCAGGGTATCTTTACTCCCTGCTCTTGCCAGTACAGGACAGAATCCTCTTTATGAATCTTTGCAAAGCTAGTAGAAACAAAATGGTATCTTGGCTTTAAACTGAATTGCTCTGATCTCTAGTGAGGATGAACATTTTCTCATGCATTCATTTGTATTTCATTTTTTGTTGTTGTTACTTTCCTGGTCATTATAGATTGATTCTTTGGGCTCAAAATAGGGACATTTGGCTTCTTTAGGTGATGATTCTCGCCCAAAATTCTAGATTGAGTTGTGCTCAAAGTCCCCTCCTATTTTGCTTTTTTGTCAGATCTAAAGGGGTTCATTTAAAAAATTCTGTTTGAAATTATATCTAGTATTAGAATATCTGAACTGCAGGAGTTTATAGAGAACATTTATTCCGGCTCTCCTTTTACAGACAGGAAAACTGAGACCCAGAGAGGACTAAGGGGGTGCCCGAAGTCACATGGCTTATCTCTCTGTTTCTTTCTATCTGCCTCTTTCTTTCTCAAACATGTATTATTAAAATGTGATGTTTACAATAGTTCATTCTGACTGGAAACATCTGCTATTCCCTACTGGTCTCTTGAGCTAAAGATAGTAATATTGGATGTGAGGCTGAGTTTCTCAAACTGTCAATCTCACTGAACAGGACAGATTAAGAGAAAGCCTCATCTAAATGTGAATACTCTTGAAAAGGAAATGACTCTAAAAATCCTTGTGATTCTAGATAGACTTAGAAGATGTTATCAAGTTTCAGCTTATTTAGAATTTGCTTTAATGAACAGATTAAAATCATTTATGCATAATTTATGATTTTAATGAAAATGGGTACTATAAAGGATATTTAAAGTGTGTTTGAAAAATAATTTCTTTAATGTAAAACTTTTATATTGTACTTTTGTCTATTCCATTAATTCACTTAGGAAAGTACTACATAGATTGTTTCAGACAGGATGAGCTAAGTTTGCTGTAATAACAAGTAACCTCCCAAATCTCAGTGATGTAGGCAATAAGAATATATTTCTTGCTCACTCTGCATGTCCAATAGGAACTGACTGAGGGCTCTGCTCATCAGAGGCCCTCATAGGTTAGGGCTGATGTGGTCATCTCCACACGTGCTTCTATGGTCATCTTGGCAAGGAAAGGGGGTATAGAAAATCACCCACTAATTCTTTTTTTAAATTTCAATAAATTTATGGGGGTGACATTGGTTCATAATATTGTGTAAGTTTCAAGTGTACAATTCTATAACACATCCACCCACTGATTCTTTTAAGGCAGCGGTTGGCAAACCGTGGCCTTTGGGCCAAATCTGACCTTGTCACCTGTTTTTCTGCACATTCTGTACTGTAGGAATATTTTTTACATTTCCAAATAGTTAAAAAAATGAAAAGAACGATATTTTGTGACACACAAAAATAGTATGAAATTCAAATTTCAATGTTCATAATAAAGTTTTATTGGAACACAGCTGCACCCATTTGATTATGTGTTATTTATGGCTGCTTTTGTGTTATAATAGCTGAGCTGAGTAATTGTGCCAGTGACCATACGGCCCACAAGCCTAAACTATATACTCTCTGGCCTTTTATGAAAAAATTTGCCCACTCCTATTTTAAAGCACCTGCCTGGTGCTCCCTTTTCATTGACTGAAGTCCCTTGGCCTTGCCTAACTTTGAAAGAGATGGAGAAACACACATAAGGAGAACTAGGAACATCTGGAGAATAATGACTATCTCATCATGGACAGAGGGAAGGTGAACTTTCTATCTGGCTGAGATTGTACCAGTTCTTAATGAATTGAATCAGAACTAAAGATGATTTACTACAAATGTCTGTCAAAGGCCTGAATTGCCTATGTTCATGCAGACCTGGCCCTCCCTCAGAATGACTGCAATTGATCTGCAATTATTCTCATAACTGCAAGTTACAACTTGGTAACAACAGCTAGAGAAATTTATAAGCAAACCAATTTTAAGAAAAAAATCAATTCTGGTTCTCCAGAGTACAAGGGACATTTAATACTGTAAATTATCTGAGCTCAGCCACAAAGAGAAAAAGAAAAGCATTTGTTTTCTTATTCACAGCCTACTTTAGAGTGTTTTTGATCCTTTCCTGGGATGATGTTTCTTGAAGAATGCAGGAGGGGAACTCACAAGGCCGGCATTGCTTCCTAAGACAGTGTAAACCCCTCCACCAGCTTCAGAGAAGCTCCTATTAAGTTCATAAATGCCAAGAAAACCTTTAAGTGAGTAAGAAATGTGAGTAATTTCAAAAAGTGATCTCTGGGCTGCCGCATTTAGACACACCCTCATGAGATGTGGACACATGCTTAGCTTTCTTCCCTGGACCTCTCTGGTCACTGACACTGGTGTATGTACACCCCAAAGGAGCAGCTTGGACATGTCCTACCTAGACCATTCTGCCCCTTGGACACTTGGGCCCAAGAGTGAGCTCAGGCACCCTGCCCAGGGGTTCCAGAACAACCAATGTCGCTGAGTCGGCCTCCCTCATTCTGGCCGCCTGAGATGTGTCCTCTCTGCCCTCTCTGCTACAAATTACAGTCCCTTTCTTAAAAAAATTTCCTGAAAGCTCTTGTGCTTTTGCAAACTGCAATTATTTGTAATGAATCATCCCCAGAGGGTACGTCTTCATGAAGTCTTGCCTACTTCCTTATGGTTCTGGCAACTGAGTCATCAGGATGTAAGAGCCCTTGTTCCCTGCCATAAAGTAAGTTTATAGAGATATAATTAGCAATAGTATTATCTTCATTTGGACGTAGCCATGTTAAATGTCTTATAAGAGTTGTTTACGAGGTGATATGAATAGTAATGGTATTAATAATGCGATTAGCCAGAAGTATCAATATTTCCCACCACTTATTGCCTCTTAATGAGGTTGCATGTGGAGTTGTGGAACAAGGATGAGCTGGTGGATTTATAGAAAGTTGTAAGGAAGCGCTTAAGAGTCATTAAAAGGAATTTGGTAACCTGAAAATATAGGGCCCTTGTTCTTCCTTGAATTAGTAGCTTGGGGCAGGTTTCTGTACATAGATCCCAGTGGTCCTGGGCCCACCATGATCTTGGCTGTCTCCAGGATCTGCTGATGTCCTTCCCCCACATGACATGCCCACCCACGGCCCATCTGGACATATCCTTCCATGAGGCCTGGTTCTTTTGCTTTTTCCTACAGGAAGCACTCAGAGCATTCATTGGGGGCTTAAAATTATTCCACCCTTTATGTGGACAGCCTTGACTCAGGGGCTGTCTCATCTTGCAGCAAGAGTGTGGGGACCTTGACATGGGGACCATGTTTCCTCTTTCAGTATCTTCTACAGCACTGGGGAAGAATAGGCATGAATCCCTGCCCTCTGAGTGTGTCTCAGCACTCTGATGGTACTTACGCCTCTCAGATGCCCCTACAGTTGTCTCTTTACAGGGCACCTGAGGCTCAGAGATGTGATTCATTTTGCCCACATGGTGAGTGGTAGAGTGGTGAACAGAGCTTAGCCCTCCCAGTGCCCATGCCAGGCTTTGGATTGGATGGATGGAATGGGAGAAGAGAGTGGCCGACGAAGCTCCACTGTGGGGCAGTGTGATTCAGGCCATGCTGCAGAGTCCCACATGTTCCCCTACCTGAGGGAGACTCCCATAGAGGTGGCAGAGCAGCACGGAGGCCCGAGCTCTGGGGCTGGAGGCAGGAGGGCGGTGTTAAGTGTAGGTTCTATCCACTTCAAGCCAGGCCATGGTTGAGCCTCAGTCTCCTCATCTGGAATTGACAGGCCTCTGTGTGCTTGTGAGAACACATGGGAGATGTGCTAAAAAGGGGCTTGTGTATCTGTGTTCCCCTCCCTGGTGAGGCTGGGTAGGGCGGAGGGAGAGTGTGAGCACAATGAGCAGGGTCCCCTTCCCAAGGCCCTGTCCATTTGGTTGTCGAGTGGTGGCCCCTGTTTCCTCCACAGTGTGGCACTCCCAGATCAGATACCCAGGCTGCCGCCAGGAGCTGCTTCCACTCAGACTAGGTGGGCATCTGGGGAGCAGAGTGCCATGTCTCACAGTGACTGTAACACATCCTCCTGATTTATGGCCAAGAAGCCTGCTCAGCCAGAGATAACTCATCACCAGGCAGCTCCAGCTCCCACCTCTCGAGTTTTGATCTTAGCCTGGGCACAAAGTGAAGGCTATCAGCTACTGGATTAGGGCTCTGACAGTCTCATTATCCCATTTGTCTTGCAGAAAGTGGGCACACACTCGATCTTGTAACTGGAGCCCACTTTTTGGGAGTTGTGTCAGGAAGTTCCTTACAGGGACTCTGAGGGCAGAGCTGGGCTGGCTTCTGGTCTCCGTCCCTCTAGCCATACAGGCTGCCGAGTGTGGACTGCAGCCTGATGTCCCTGCTGCTCTCGCATCAGCAGGGGCTTCTGCAGGCACAGGACTGTGCCTGCAGCCCCCATCTCTGTTCTTCCCCCATCTTGCCTCCCCTGCTTGTTCCAATACGCCATCAGATGTCTCAGTATGTGAATCTCTCAGACCTGTTCACATGTTGAGCAGAGAATCCTTTGTTGAATTATTGCTGTCCAACCTGTTGTAACTTTAAGAGGAGAAACAAAGGGGTCTTCTGACTCTGCCATTAGGCTTACATCACTCAGGGCTGACCCTGGTTATCACCAATGGCACACTGCCCCTCAGAGAGAGGGTAGAGTCCTCATGAGGAGGCTTGAACCAGGGCAGATCCCAGGATCCTCAAACCCAGAGGGTTCTCTCATTATAGGTGAGCTGCTGCTACGTGCGCAGGGCTCTCGGCTGCGAAGGAGGAGGAAAGGTGATGGGCTACCCTGGAGCAGACGCCAGGATGGGGTCTGTGGGGAGGCCTTCGTGCTCAGGCCTGGAGGGGAGCTCTGGAAACGGCCTCTTTGAGGAGACCAGAACCTCATGAGAATGGGCAGAGTTTCTCCCATCGTTCTCCAGGCCGGGAGGTGGCTCTTTTTAGCACACTGGGGTTAGCAGGGACAGCAGAACCGCTGACACTTTTTTCTTGTCCCTTGACAACACCAGGAAAGTGTCCATCAGCTTGTGAATTCCTGAGCATCATCACCTGTGTCAGTTTCCTCTCTACACACCTTGGTGGACACAGTAGGCACTCAGTACATAGCTGGTGCTGAATAAATGAATGCATGAACAGGGCACACAAAAGACAGGATCGTTGGGTTTGGTCTTTGGTACCAGAAACAGCCAAGAAATGTTTCTGCATCTTTTCTTAGAGGACAGTGAAAATCCCCTGAGTCTTACCTGAGGGAATGGTGTGCCTTTCCGTGGTCCCAGGTGAGTGGTTTGTGGGTGGAGCGGGAGGCGGGAAGCTCTGCTGTGCTCCTCTCTCCCCTTTGCCTTCAGGGCTGCCCATGTTGTATATGGCTCCTCTCAGCCTGCTCAGATCCTATTACGCCAACGCAAATTGAGTTACAGCATCAAAAGCTCTTTGTTTAGTGAACCAAGCACTTTGTATTAGTTACTACATCTGTCTTGTTATTTTGCGCCATCTTTGCCAGGAGCCTGTATGTGTGTCCTCGAGGAGAAAGCTGTAAAGACTAAGTGATTTATGAAATCGATTTGGTTCCTTTTGTTATTCTTAAATGGGATAGACAGTGGCTCTGGGGCTTCAGTATTAGCAGGGTAGGAGAATCGAGGGTCTGGTGTCCCCCTTGGTCTGGGAGGATCACCATGTGCTGGTTCTCCAAACATGATCGACTGAGGGTGTGGCCAGGTTTTCTCTACCGTCTAATTAGGCGCAGTCTGTTACAATTAGTTCTTATAGAGTGGGCGCAGGATGTGAGAATTACTAAGATCGCCAGTATTTTGCATTTGTACGTTTTAAAGTAAAAGCACTTTCCCATTTCATAAAAGTAATATGGTGTACATTGTAGAAAATTTGTAAAATAGAGACAAAGCACAATGAAAAGCAAATCCCACCACTGAGGATGAAACACTGTTAACGCTTTACTGAGCCACCTTCTAGAGACTTCCATGTGTGTGTGTCTCATGTGTGTGTGTCTGTATCTATACTTTTATATAGGTACTTACAATTTTTGTCAGAAAGAGATCAAAGGTGTATATGCCTTTTACTCTCACAGCCATGTTGTCCTTGGTTGCCCGGAAGCTGACCAACTGTCAGCTCACACAAAGCCTTCCTTGCTCCCTGGCCATCACTGTCCCTGAGGGAATCTGCCCCAGTTAACACACAGCAGAGTGACTGAAAACTGACCACTGTCACCAATACCCAAAACTCTATGCCCTCTTGGGGTTCCACATGGGACATTGACTACCCTCTGGCTTCCCTCAATGGTTCTGTCCCCCAGGCTATTCTGAGCCTCTTGGTGGCCCTTCCTTCCCCAGGGCTGGGATGAACGTTGATGAATCCTATGTGGAGGACCTCGCAGGCTTGCAGGTGGATTCTGATCCTTGTGCTCCACAGGATCTCTAGTTGTGCCCATGCCTCCTGCTCTGCTCTTTGCTACTCCCTGGGTCATTGACGATGACCTTCTCCTGCTTAAGGATGGCTCTAGGGAGGTGTGTGACCAGCCTTGTGTGCTGGGTGCAGAATTTGGGGTGGGGTGGAGTGGAAGAAACCCATGGCTTTGCAGGCCTTTTCAGCTGACGGAAGAAAACAATACTAGAGGGGTCTACAAACTTATGTCTTCTCCCTGGCCATAAGAAAACCTTGACTTTTCTCCTCTTCGTGACTCACAGTGATGTTAAAGAATCTCTGCTGATATACAGGAGGGGATTTACTCAGTGTCCGTTTTCCATTTTCCCAGACAAATCAATGCTCCTTGTCAGAAACACATCGTTTGAGGTTGTGTCTGCATCAATACCAGCTCAGCTCAGGGCAGTGTCGTGGAGGCAGGGCGAGGTCATCTAGGGCACCACACTTCTTATTCAATATTCTTTGACTTCTGAGCTCACCCTGACTTTGTTCAGTCGATCGACACCCCCTGCCATCAGGAAGGCCTGCCCTTGAACATGGCTGAGCGATTCATTACCTGTGGGAGGCAGCCAGGTGTGTCTGCACATGGCTGTGCTGGGGGCTGTTTTAGTTGGCTTAGTAATTAAAAGCAAACAAAGCCTGGATGGAGACCTGTGGGTGTTGCTTGGGGCACTGAGGCAGAAACAAGCAGAAAGGCAGCCAGGTTCCAGAGCCCGGAAGACACGGGAGCAGGAGAGGTGACAGTGCTGAGTTCCCGTGGTGGGGGTAGCAAATGGCTCCACCGCAGGCCATCTTGCAGGATCCATGGAGCTCTCACTTCCATCTGGGCCTGGGGTGGGACCATCACTGAGCATGCAGGTGGGCCTTCTGTGGTGAGAGAGAAGGAGGGCAAGGCCTGTTCTCAGATCACAGCTCTGCTGAGCCCTTTATTGGAATCAAACTGGGTGTTGGTGACACCCTAGGAAAGGATTGCATTTTAGTTCTTAAGTAAGTGGCAGAGTTGGGATTCAAACCCAGAGCTTCCTGACCTCAAAGCTACACTCTTGTTTTTTTTTTCCTTAAGGGTACAATGGGTTGAATGGTGGTCCCCCTCCCTTCCCCCCCAAAAAAAGATATGTCCATGTCACTAGACTCCGTAAATGTGACCTTATTTGGAAAAAGTGGTTTTTTTTTTTTTTTTTAGATGTCATTAAGTTAAGGATCTTGAGATGGGTGATCAGCCTATATAAATCCAATGACAAGCTTCCTTATAAGAGAAAGGCAGAGGGAGATTTGAGACAGATAGAAAGGAGAAGACACAGACAGGAGAAGAGGAGGCAGTGTGACCACAGAGGCAGAGACTGGAGTGATGCGGCCTGAGTCAGGGAACACTGAGCCATCAGAAACTAGAAGGGGTAAAGCCTGGGTTCCCCCTTAGGGACCTTGGAGAGAGTAGGGCCCTGCTGGATATTAGATTTCTGGGTTCCAGAACTGTGAGGAAATGCATTTCTGTTGTTAAAAGCCACTCAGTTTGTGGTCATTTGTTATTGCAGCCCCAGGAAACTAATACAGGGTAGCTTTGTACATGTCCTTCAGGCCCTTTGTGATTGCAGCAGCATCTTTTGGGACATCAAGGTCCAACCCTGTTGGGTGTGACCTGGGCAAGGAGCCTTGTGGCATTGTCTGAATCCATCTCTCCAGGCTTCTCATGACGTTGAAAGTCCCACCATTGTCTCGGTGTCCTTGTGTACCCTGGAGGCCCCAGCCCCGAAATACAGTGAAAGCTGAACTGATGTTGCATATATCTTTTATGAACAGATTTTGCTCAGCTCATAGGTTGCCTGTTTCTTGCCTGAAGGCTATGGCAGGAAGTTGGTGCTGTTTTGGGCCTTTTGAAGTGGCCCACTCCCTCTTCAGCCTCACCGGCAGGTGACCTCATAAGATGGTTATAAATAGCGGTCAGGGATGGGTTCTGAGTACCTCAAAGTGGAAGCACAATCACTTGATGACAGTTCAGTGCAGGGGGAGCCAGCAGGACTCTGGGGCCATCACTTCTTCTCCGCTCTGATGATAATCAGAGCAGGCAGATGTCTCCGACAGCTGGGGCTAATGGGCTGTCAGACAGGGCTGGACCAGGCTGGGACATCCTCCGTGCTCCCTGGCACTGATCCCACTGAGACCGAGGGAAATCAAGCATGGGGCCGCTGAGGGAGGCCCTGGACCTGCTTGCAGAGGGTGTGCCCCTTTGCCTGCCTGAGGAAGCCTCTCTAGGAGTGGGGTCTGCTCACCCTTCCTGGACAGTTTTATTTTTCATTTGTGGGAAATGGTCATTTGAATTATTGACGAGAGATCAAAACTAAGCTAATTCAGTTTAATTTCTCCAATAGACAAAATTATTTATAATTAACCTAGAAGCAAAGGTCAGTGCAGTGGCAAGTGGCCACAGTGGCAGCAGAATGGCAATGAGGCTCGGTTTATGCTAAGTTAGGGTTTATGCAAGAGCCACCTTGAGAAGTGCTCTGAAATGAATTCATGATTCGAGACCAAAGTGTGGTGCCACCTGAAAGAACTTTATCTCAGCCTTGGGATGTTTTGAGCAAGGATGTTCTGAACTTGTGTCTTCAATATATAACCCTGAAAAGAGGGCAAGCTAGTGGATTCTGGGGGAATGTGTGTCCTCCAGAGCAGCACAGGAGCTGGGAAGTCAGAGACCTGAGGCCTGAGTTGACTGCTCCGAACCCCCACATGACCTCAGTGTCTCTGTCTGTGAACCTAGGAAGTGGGACCAGCTGCCCAGACTGCTGCATCTCTGCCACCTTGGGCTCTTGCCCCATGGTTATAATCAGTGATTCCAGGGGCAGCAGGGAGGCGCTGGCCCGCACCTGGACTACCTTGCTGTTCTCAACACTCAGCACCCCCTGCACGGGAACCCAGCTTGTCCTCTGTGGAGCTGGGGGGTCCTGGGCTGAGGTACCATTCTGCGACCTTGACAAGTGAAAGGATTCAGCAATCTGGCAGGAGTGTAGTTGTTTCTCCCCAGCACATGATTGGGTCCACCTCTCCCCAGCCCCACCCAGGGTCCGCTTGTCTGCTTTGGGCAGGAAAAGCCAAGCTTGGCTCTTTTGGCAAAATGTCCTGATGAGGAGCTGGCACACAAGCAAGCACTTCCAGCATGTCAGAGAAAGGCACAGGGCCTCTGCATCCTGCATCTTTTTACTTCTCTGATGGAGCTGAGCAACGCATTACCTTTTGTTTAATGCTGGTAAAATGTATTTGGGTATTCACCACCAAACTCCTAGAAGTGGCTTTCAAACATCTATCTATCTAGCAGTAAAACTCTTAAAAAGATTAAACCTTAGGAGGAAATTCAATAGGTGAGACAAAAAAGAGGGGCTGCCCTGTGGTGGAGAGGCTGTGGCCCTACCCATAAGCCCTTTCTCCCCACAGAGCAGGCTGGCCTCTGAGGGACCACAAGGACGTCCTTCGCCTCACTCCCAGGATATGCTGACTGTGTTCAGAAAACTACCTAACGATAGGGTCCACCTCTCATTTTACAGCAGAGGAACTTGAGACTCAGGGAGGAGAGTGGACTGGCTCAAGAGTTCCAGTGGGCTCATGGCCAAGCAGGACTCTTCTGGTTTCTAGCTTGGTGGAGGGGAGAGGCAGACGGAGGGGCTGTGCTGTCTGTGATACCATACTGCCTCTTGGGGAGCTGTTTGCAGCCCTGCAGGGAGTTGGGTCTCTGATTTCCTGAGGACCTGGTCTCCAGTAAGATCCCCTGATTGTGTGACTAGTCCCTTAAGACTTCATGTTAGGCTAAGACCACTCTTGTCTGGGAAGGCCTGGCCCAGCCCCTGGAGAGGAGAAGAAAAAGGAGGGCAGGGGATGGAGGGAGGGAGGAAGAGAGAAGTCCTGTCCTGTGGCCTGTGACTGTAGCTCAGCGGATTAACAGGGCTCCTTGGGACACTCTTCTGATGCTTTCCTTTCAACTTGCTTCCTGAGAGGCCAAAGCTGATTTTGGAAAGAATCGATGGGGTCATATGGGTGGCTCAAGAGTGCCTGGTGATGACCAGTTCTGGGCTCTGCTTTCTGTCCTGACTCACTGTCTTTAACCCTGTAGAAACTCCTAGCTTCTTGGTTGAAGATTTACTTCCTGTTCATCTTCTGAATGCTATGGCACCTAATGACATTCTAATACACCACATACTTTCCCTGTTTATTACATCTGTTGTCTATGGTCAGTTTCCATTACTGTACTGCAAGTGTGTGCTCCTCCAGGGCAGAGATACTGTTTTCTTCACTGCTATAGCCCAGGTAAGAGCTCAGTAGATGTTAAAAGGATGAATAAATGAATGACTAATATTGCCTTCCCACATGTTTGCAGACCTCTGGCCTTTTGCTGGAGGTTAATTCTCTGCCTTTTTCTTTCTTTTTTTGGCCTCTTTTTGGGTGGAGTTAAAGTTTGTGGGTCCCAAAAAGGGTGTTTGTTTAATGTCTCCTGAAAGAACATAAAACTATTTCTTAAAGATGGTATCCATGTTCTTTTGAAACAATGCCTTCCCCAGATGGCGTGTCTACATTTCCATGACGTCCCTGGAGTGATACCATCCCCAGGTTTCCTGCTTCACTCTCACCTCCTTATGTTTCTCCAGTTTTTAAGTCGGCTCTCACCTCTCAGTAATGAGGAAATAAACAACGCTGCTGTGTGCGACCTCTGATTTTAATTGGATTTTAGAGCGGTTTTGAATGAATGAATCAAGTTCGTGGGCTCCGAGAACAAGCTCTTCTAGTAATGAGCTGGAACTATCATATTAATTTCCTAAGGACCTCTTCCCTCCTCTGCTCAGACTGTTGGCAGACACTGGTCAATGCCGCATGTAAATTGAGGTCTCAAAAGGCTAAATTAACAATTAATAGGAAGCATCTCTCAGCCCCTCAAAATGGAACTTGTCCCTCAATGGTGAGAGGAAATCCACCTTCAGAGACCTCTTGTTACGGAAGATGTGCGTGCATCTCGGCTGCGTCGGGGGATCTGGAGTGGACTCATGTTTACAAGGATCCAGAGGGGCGAGGAGTGTTCATACATCAAAGACATAATTCTTTGCATTTTGTCACAGCAGTTTTTCTCTTTCTTCACGCAACACAAAGTGTTAGAGGAAAAGTATTCTCTCACTCAAGGAGGGCAGCAGTTTTGATTTAGAAATGTGCATGAGTGCGACCTCATGGTCACTTGTCTTCACTCCTCTCTTTTCACTCTGTCCCCTCAGGTTCCTATAAGGCACTTGGCATCTGATACCCCTGCCTTTCATGGTTCCCTTTCCTGCACTATCATCTTCCTAGCACTTGGATTTCAGGCTGGTCTCCTTGCCTCCAGTATCTCACTTCCCAATATTTCTGAGCACGTGGCCTGTAATTATCCTGATAAAGAGTCCTCGGTGACTCCCCACTGCCCAGAAGGTGAAGTAAGAGCCCTTCCCTAGCTTCTAGGCCCTATTGGACCCAGCCCTGCACTTCCTCCACAGCACCCTCCTCTCTGTCCCCAAATGTGCTCAAGTCTCCACTTGGGCTGGCTCTTTGTGGCACCCCTTGCGTCCCATCCCCTGCTGCTAATTCGAGCCTCCAAACTTTTGCTTCTAGTATTTCTACAGTAGTCCATATTACTTACTATACAAACCAAGATTGTTTGGATCATGAAGGAGGACACTGTTAATAATTATGCTGGGACAATGGGTATGAGTTGGTCCTAGGAAACCAGGACATGTGGTCACCTTAGCTATGTTCTACTCCCGTTCTCTTTTGCGTTGCATCTCCATTCTCTTGCTCCTGCTAAGTCCGCCTTGGGTCTTTTCTGTCCTTGGTGGCTTGTTTCTCCTTGTGAGTTTCAGTTTCTAAGTCTTGATAGAAAGAGGCCCTTTGTTCTTGTACCTTTGTGCTTATCATCTGAGCACCTTCCAGTAGACAAGTGGTGGTACCTGGATCAGGAACATGGGCTCTGCAGCAGGAGGATCCTTCCTGTTAGTATCAAGGATGTTGCTCAGTTATGTGTTTTTATACACATATGTGTCATGGTCATTTGCCATTCTTTTTGGCTTTTCCAACATCTGAATCCCCTAATTCTTAGGTAATTTCCACCTATTGAGGTAGAGCCTGTCTCTTAATATATATATAATTGACAATGCTGGGTATGTTCCCTAGCAACCAGGGTGCAGGAAGGGACCATGTGGACTCCAGTCTGGTGAGGGTAGCAGCCACGACAGTGAGCAGTGATCCTAATGGTGGTGGTGCCTTGTATCAGGCATTGGTGGCAACTCCAGCTGAGGCATCTGTACCTGGCACTAGGGAACTGAGGACCAGTTCTAGAACAGATGCGGAGATCTGTTCCTGGTAGTGTGCCTCCAAGGCTGGTTCTCTGGCCCTCCTGGGGACTCTGGGAGCTATTTAGCATCCTTTCTTATAAAAAATGTTCACTGTAAATGAAAGTAGAAAGAAAAAGCCCACAATAAACCCAAACCTCTACATACTTATCAGGTAGATTCAATAATTAGATTTTGCTGTACTTTCTTTTCTCTCCTGTCCTCCCACCCCCTTCCATCCCTCTTTCTATCTAAAGAATTTAAAGAATATTTTACTCCTGATACTTCAGTATAAATTTTTAAAAAATAAGGACATGTTCTTATATAACCTTATAATTTTCATCTTACTCAGCAGGATTAACAGTAATTCCTGGGTATCTTCTAATACCCAGTTGCATTTCCCTGATTATGTCAAAACGCCTTTTTGTAGTTATTTATAAGTCAGGATCCACACCAGATCCCCACTTCACGTATAGCTTTCCTGTCTTGGGAGTCTCTTTCACTGTAGAATCATCCCATGTCATTGACTTACTTTGCTGAAGAAACCAGCTCTGTTGTCTTATAGAAATTCTCACATTTTGGATTCATCTGATTACTTCCTGATGGTAGTGTTTCTACTTGTTTCTGTATCTCTGGCATTTCCTGCAAACAAGAAATTGATCTAGAGACTTGATTAGATTCAGGTTTAATAGTTTTGGCAAGAATATTTGGCACTGATACCGTGTACTTCCCTTTGCATTGCATCTGGGGGCTTATAATGTCTGTGTCTGCATTTATAGGGCTGCCCACTTGATCAGCGGGTTTAGTTGGTGGCAGCCTGAATCCTTCATTACAAAATTGGACTTTACCCCTTAGAACAGCAGGTAGTCTGTAGGTGCTAATTTGGTGCCCTGTGTGTATCCAGTTCCCTTTAATTTTTCAGCTATTTTAACATCCATCCATCATCATCTATTTGATATTCTTTCATTTCTTTTCTGCTTAAATCTACCAAAGTGATTTGCTTATAAATGATAATTCTGATTAAAAATTTAAAAATATTTTTTATTGGGAAAAGATCATAGCAATTACTGGCTGCTTTATGTAAAAGTAAAATATACTACCTGGGAAAGTTTTGTAGAAACAGAAAGGTTTCAGTGCCTTTTTGTACATCTTCAGCTATTATAAATCTCTGCTTGATTATAGTAAGCTTGAGTAGTAGCTCACCTTGGTCTTGTATTTGTCATGGCAACCCTAGATGCTGTAAAAAATCACCCTCCAGAATATCAGTGGCTTAACACAAAAGAAGCTTTGTTGCTACTGTTGATATTTGCAGTTAGCCTTTCCCCACCCAGTGAACCAGGGCCCCAGGCTCTGTTCCTGAGAGCCATGATGTTTTTTGGTGTCCAGCAGGAAGAAGCAAGGGAAGGTGGAGAATGCACACCTGCTTCTTATCTGCCCGGAGAGGACACCCATAATTTCTCATTCCATTTGTGAGAATTAGTCACGTGGCCAGTCCTGGACACAATGAGGGCTGGGGAGTGGATTCCCGTGCTGGCTGGCCACTTCCCAGGGACGAGTCTCACAGCAGAAGAGGGAGCACACATCTCCATGGACGATTCTGCATGGCTCTTTCTTGGTCTGTCTGGGGCCAGCCTTTAGTAATGCAATCCCACATGGAAAATGGGGGTGCTAATATCCCTCGACATTCTTCTTTTGTTACAGCCTCTGTGGGTGGGCTTCTCATTCTGCTAGTTGTTGCTTATCTTGGTCACCATCTGATTCTTCCCTTGATGTCCCTGTGTCCTAGGGAGGGTCTGTTTTTAGCTCAGGCTTGGCAAGAACCAGATGAAAAAAGATCTTGACCTCTGGTGAAAGGCAAGATGTCATCATGGATCCCTCGAGAACTTGTTATTCATCTGAAAAAGATTCTTTAAAGAAAAGGCCTTCTCCCTTAACTTAGCGTTTACAAGTTAACATTTTCTTTTCTAACTTCTTCGCGAATTCTTTAAATTTTGACAACCTATAATGTAGTTTTTATTCAAGTTTTAAAGGGAAGCATGAAAACAAGTTTTCCCAAAATGTAGCTTTCTGTACAGCGACCAACAGACTGTAATGTGTGATCGTGAACTAGGAATGGTTGAAACTGAAAGACCATTTAGATGTTCCACAGGAAAAAATGTACATCAAATGGGGTAGGGGGTGAGGAGGTACCGCTGGTGCTGGACAATCCTTTGGTTTTGAGTGTGCCTTCTGCCCGAAGGGAAGAAAAACAACATTGTAACCAGGAGGAAGGTTCCCTCACATCCGATGGCACTATAACAGCATAAACAATGACAAGTTTCATAAACATCACAAATGGAGGAATTTGCCTTGAAGTTCCTTCTGGGATCTAATTTAAAGGAACAACTTGGTGAAACCGAGGTCACGAGGGAAACAGAAATGAGTGGAGAGAAATGCAGTGTGACAGCTGAACTCTCCCAGGCTGCCCAGGCAGCTGAGCTGGCTTTGTGGGGAAGGACTCCAGGGAGGAGGCGCTGGTGGGACGTGACTCTGGAGGAGACAGGCCTTAGCAACAGTGACCCCTCAGGCCTGCCGACATCAGGCTCCTGCAGAACTGGAGCTGTGCTGAGCTGGGAGTGAGGTGGTCCAAGTTAAAGTCACACCTCTGCCATTTACTATAGTGTGCAACCTTGAGTAAATCACATGCTCATGCATCGACATGTCGTCTCTGAAAATGGAGCCGAAGCTAAGGATTAAATGCAGTCACATTTCCCAGGGCAAGAAGGGTGGCTGTTACACTGTCAGTTGATTACCAAGTAGGTGCTGGCCAGAGGAAATTTATACTGGGTCCCCCAGCCTGAATATTCTTCCTGTTCAGGCTTTGTGTAGGCTTTTAGGCTTTTCATCTCTTTGTTTAAAAAATCAGAGTTGGAAATTCGAAGTTGGAAAACAGTTGGTTTCACCTAGAACAATGCATGTGGGCAGCCCAGTTTCGTCTTGATCTTTGGATATACAGTGAATTTCTTGGGTCACCTAAACCTGCCTGCAACTCCAATGCTGCTGTGTTTGTAGCAAGTAAGAGAGATGGTAAATTAGAGCCTGCAGATCCAGGGGCCTCTCAGGCTGCACTTCGTTCTGCAGAGAGGGCAAGGCACCTTGCAGGAGCAGGGCCATCTCCCAAGGGTGGAGGCCTCAGGGTCCAGGTGTCCCAGAACAGGTTGTCCAGTAACTATCAGGAAGAAAGTTGTGCTCCCAAGGGCCCTGCACGCACAAGCTATTCCTGTTTCCATCAGCTGGCAGGAGACAGTGTGTGCCTGTTTGTTTTCAAAGTGAAGTTAATCTCACTCTCTAGGTGGTTCTTGTTTTAGCTGAATCCTATGGTGGTTCTCCTCAGGGCTGGAGGTAGGTGTTCACTGAATACCTGAGACAGGGAGACAGCAGGTAGGGACTGAAACACTGAGAAGGACTGGGGAAGCTGTGCATGTGGGGTGGGTGTGTGGGTGGAGGGCAGTGCACATCTGCTCAGTTTGAGAAATCCTGTTGCTCTTCCTGGAAATTGGTGTGTGTTTTTTGTCTTCAAAAACATCTTTGCTTGGAATTTGTTGGAAGGAAAGGGCTGGGTGGGGGACTTTAAACTGAGTCTCTTTCTAAGATTAGTTGTGTTCTCTTTGTGCTTACAACCGAGGTCCAATTCCTCCTTCTAGAAAAGGAGTCTGGAGAGAGGGGTCGGGTGTTGGGCAGGGGAAGGTATATTGGTGCCCAGACCTGTTCTTCAAGGCAGAGATGCTCCAGCCTCACCTGGAGTTGGTGGATAATGTTCATAGGCCTCTGTGGCTTGGAAGATGATGCAGCTATCACAATCTGCTTCATGAGTAGGCTGTGGGAGCTGAATTTAATTTGATGTCTGCTGGGAGATTCTGGCAGTGTGTTTCTGTGGAGCGGAATTATTATTTACAATGAAGCACTTAGAGAGAAGTAGTAAAGTTAATGGAGGTTTCAGAGGAATTAGCCTTATTCTGTTCCCCAGTGGCACAGCAGGCTCCCCTCTCTGGTAGCTAGATCCAGCAAGGAGGCAGTGCTCGGAGCTAGTGGAGTTTGTGGGTGGGTAGGGAGTGAATGAAATTGGGAGGGACCCAGGGCACAAGCCCTAGGCCTGCAGACCCTGGCTTGTGACCACCCCCTCCCTATGTACCGGCATTGGGAGTCAGGCAGATGTGGGTTTGAATCCAAATTCTACTGCACGGCCTTCAGCATGTTATATAGCCCCTTGAACTTCATCTTTCTTATCTCTGAAATAAGGACAATAATTATGCCAGTGCCACAGGGTCATTGGGAGGGTTCTGTGACATAAGGTTTGGAAAGCACATAGTATTGTGCCAGGACCATGGAGTCTTGCTTTTTGTCTCTCAGCTTCTGACCATTCATCTGTGTGTATTTCTGGACCAGAGTCCACAGTCTTCCCTTTCTCAGGCTTCCTTGCCAGTGGCTTCCTGGTGATCTTGCCCACTGGAGGCCTGGAAGGTAGGAAGACCAGGGAAGTCTCAGCACCTGTGAAGCAATTTGCTGTGTTGAACCTCCTCTGTGTGAAGGACCTAGTGTGGTTTCTGTGTCCCTGACTGAGTTCTGATCAATAACAGTGGAACTCTCATTAATCATAACGAGCAGGCTTGGGAATAGGGCAAGGCCAGGCTCGCACATCAAGGCTCCACCCTTTCCTCACTGTGTGGCCTGAGCCCCCACGTATGCATCTGTAAAATGGAGATGACAATAGACCCAGTTTCATTGGGAAGATTTAAGGAGAGAACAATAGAAGTACGAGTGTGCTAGTGGATAGCAACACAATGTGAGGCTGTGGTTCTAGAAGTGTTTGTTGCTTTCTCGGGTTCCCCTAGGGGTGCTGACAATGCCACTGGAAAAGGCATGTGAGGTGGTGGGCCTGGGCCTGGACATCCGTGGGCAGGAGGAGCTGTGGGGGGCCTGTGGACAGGCCCTGGCTGGAGGGGTCTTAATGTCCTCTCCCAGTTTAACTCAGAGCTTCAGCCAGGCACCAAGGGTCAGCCTGGGAGGACGGCCTCACCAACACTATGACCTTTTTCCTCCAAGTCTCCAGGGCTCAGATAAGTGAGAATGGGTCAGAGCCTCATTCTGAGACATCACTGGTAGTGTGGCTTTTAAAATCTACTTAGTCATTCATTTTGCCTAATTAGCCAATGACCTAACACCAGCCTGTAATGTTATTTTCCACTCAGAATGATACTCAGGGGATTTGGAGAGCTGGAATATTTTATCTGCTCTTGATGGCTGAACTTTCCAGCACTTGCTCTCTCAGATCCTCCAGAAGGGAGTGGTGGTGCTGGCAACACCCTGGGGGTTATCTGAGAGTCACAGGGCCTGGGAACCAAAGTGCAGGCCATTCCTCGGCCCCTGTAGAGTACTGGGTCAGCGGCCCCATTGTAAGTGGCCTCCCCTGGGCTATTTATCTCCAGGATGGGAATCATGACAAGCAGGCAGGACTTGGCAAACCTAGGTGGGATCTGAATCAGCAGAACTGAGACAACTTGCCTCCTAAGCAGGTAATCGGGACAGTGTAGACTTGCCCACCTGACTGTGTGTTTTTCCTACAGTTGTCCTGAGGAGTTGGAGCAGGGAACCACGTATTCAGAATGGCCCCAGGGGCCCCGAGCACAAGGTCCTCCCTCTACCATTTGCCCTCCCCAGTGGGAGCCCACCTGCCTCGAGAGCACCTTTCCTTCAGACGGGTCGGCTCCCAGGGTGCACGCATCTGTCCCACCTTTGCCACGCCACCCACCATGCTGGTAACATCCTCTCCTCTCCAAGAATGCACACCTTATTTGTTCTTTTTTTCCCCCTCATTAACTTTTGTTTTAATGGGGGTCTCAAAATTCTGTGATAGATTTTTGGTCAAGTTGTTTCCACTAAAAAATACTGATTTTAAAAACTAATAACTTAAAAACTGCCCCCCCAAACCTAAATGATCCACAGAATGTTTTCCTTTTCTTCTGAAAGTTTTACAGTGCATTGTAATCATTAACCATTCTTTTAATATTAAACTTAAATGGCCAAAGTAGACAAACAGTTCTGAGACCATTCTTCCACCACTGATTAAGACCGGGGTGCCAGGTATTGGGAATAATATTCATTTAGCCTTCTGAGTTTTCTGGGTGGACTTGGTGACTTTGCCAGCTCCTGCTGCCTTCTTGTCCACTGCTTTAATGACACCACAGCAACTGTCTGTCTCATGCCATGAACAGCAAATGTCCCAGAGGAGGATAGTCAGAGAAGCTCTCAACATATGTGGGTTTGCCAGGAACCATACCAATGATGGCAGCATCACCGGATTTCAAACACTTCAGGTCATCTTCCAGCTTCTTCCGAGAAGACGATCAAACTTCTACTTCAGCTCAGTAATCGTTTTTTAAAGCTCTAGGAAACTTTCCCTGGGGTTCAGAGGCCTGCTGATATCCCTCCTCCCTGTCTTCCTCTGTATTGTATAACAAACACTTCATTAGGTTTTGGCTGAAACGATTCTCCACAACTTTGCAAATGTCAGGCTGGGGTCTCTTTGTTGGCTCCTGCAGTGTTTGGGATTGCCTGACCCGCCCTACAGGGATGCGGATTTCCCTTTGGGGCCTTGGGTACAATTCTTGATATTCTTACCAGAAGATAAAGTTTTTAGGGTATTGCTGTGTGGGGCAATCAGCTAGGCTTTGCCCAACTGTGGGTAGAGGAGGAGCACAGACCAAAGGTTTCCTAATCTGGCTTTATGACAGAAACACCAGGGAAAATATTGAAAAATGCAATTCTTAGACTTTACCCCCAAATATTCTGTTTTAGGAAATCTGAAGACAGGGCCTGGGAGTGTCTTTTTAAACCAGATCCCCAAATAATTCTGATGTCCAGCAGAGTTTGTAAACCCTGACGTAGAACATCACACAAGCTGGCCAGTCACCCTTACAACTATGCTATGTCTTTTGCTTTTGGGGACAGCTTTATTTCAAGTATTCTGTACCATGACTCCCACAAACCCATGAAATAGTCCAGAACCTCCCAAGTTCTGTTACCCAAGGTGAATGTCTCAGACGTGAGTAAGTCAGTTCTCCAGATCTCAAGTCCTGAGTTAGGAAATGGGAAATGGGCGCCTTTCCACAAAAAAATTTAATCATGAAGCACTTGATCTTTAACTCTCTTGGAATCTAAGATTTAGCAAAGAATAATTCAAGACTCTGCACAATTCAGTCAGTGCTAGGACAATCCCAGAAGAGGAGCCCACCTTGCAGTATGTCGAAGACCCCATGAGTGGCTGGACTTGTTAGGCCTTCTCTGTTCCTGGGGTCGATATCCTCCTCTCTGTCCCTTTCCATCTCTGATCTCACTCGTTCTCTAGGGCAGTGGTTTTCATCTCTGGCTGCATGTTAGAACCCATGTCAATCAACGTTCACTCCCCTTGCCCTGAGATTCTGATTCTATTGCTCCAGGCGAAGCACTGGCCTTGGTCCTGATGTGCAGCCGTAATGGAGAAGCAGTGGGAACACGGTGAGTTCTCACATGTGTGTACGAAGAAAGAGCAGCGGGAGAAACAATTAGAGCAATGTTTATAGAAATATAACATGTAGGAATGAGTTAGAACTTTCTCTGCTTAACTGAATTATATCTCATCATTGAGGTTTCTTATTCCCATTTCCAGATCATTTGAAGCTTTCTTCCTCATTGTAGCACTTCATGTTTCAAAATGACAACCATGGTGAGTGTGTCCCCGTAGGCCCCTCCTTGCTGACTGCAGCTGACTTCTGTTGTCGACATAGCCTCTTTGTTTACTGCTTTCTTTTAACTCTCCTTTGCACTGTCTGAGCCCTCTTTGTTAGTTATTATTTATTTATTTGTTTGTTTGTTTATTTATTTATTTATTTATTATGATGGGAAGCTTAACTTCCTGCTCCTCTAAGTTATCTGAACGTTCTTTCCCCAGAGCATCACAATGAAAAGAGAGGGAGGAGGAATTCGGTAGCCATCCCTATGATTTTCTTCATTGTCCCCTTTCTAAGCTGACATATATCTCCTGGGCTGGTTGGTATCACTGTCCCCCATGGTGTCTGAGGGTGCTGGCATGGAATAAAGATTAGCCATTCATCTCCCACCCCAATTCCTGCCCAGTTTGGCTTCCAAAAGAGGAACATGTTCTTTATGCCAAATGCTAGAAGAATTTGCTTTTTAAAATGATGTATAACTTCTTCATAATCTCTAGGGGGAGGATGCACATCTTGTCTGTTCCTCCATTTGCTCCTCCCCAGCCCCCAGCCTTGTGCTAACATCCTACCAGCCTCAGGAAACACTCACTGCATTAAATTCAGTTCAATTTCTTGCTCTTCCCTCACCGCGTTCACTCTAAGAGGCAGGCACGAGGACTGTTAGTGTCAGGTTGTATGTTCTCACTTCAACAGGTTGTCCCTGTCTTGCTGGTGACACTTCCTGGCTCACAGCCCCTGCTGTGTGGTGTTTACCCCAAGACAATCAGCTTGCTGTAGGAGATTTTTCCCAGCCTGAGATGGGATTTGTTACTATGAAGGTGTGTGATTCCTGTACATTCTTGAATTTCCAAATAAGCCTCATGTCTCTTTGCAGTAGAATTGCTCTTACCTTGTTCAGCTGGTTTCTAGGATTCATTAATTCTTCTATTAGAAACAGATCCCTATTAAAGTCAGTTAATAAACTGTGATAGTCTCTTGGTGGACCTGGAGTCAGGAAATATGGGAGCCCGAAAGCAGCAATGCTGGGGTCGGGGAATGTGGATGCTGCTTCTTTGGCAGCGGAGGGCTGGCTCCTACCACTTACCTGTGCAGAGAATTCAAGACATAGGAAAGTGTTCTGTTGCAGAAGTTTAGGGAAAAGGGAGAAAAATCGATGCAGACTCTATGTTTTAATCATCATGTAGAAAAACCTGCATCGTGTAAAAAGATTAAGCATATGAGAACAAAATACACCTCAGATTTGACATAATAATGCTTTTCCCAAATCTACCACAGGTGAGACCAGTCATTCTAGACCTCCGGTGACCACCAGCCACACATGGCTACTGAGCACTTGAAATTCAGCTGGTCCAAATTAAGATTTTCTGGGTTCTGTTAGGTTTTGTGGGCATGAGGGGCAGAAAGGCGAAGGGTATGCTTGCTGCTCGCAGAGTCTGGGTTGTCACCAGGCCTTGGGCTCTCCACCTTCTCCCCCAGTGCAGAAGCACAGATGGGACAGCCAGGTGAGATCCTGGCTGGCTCGTTCCTTGACATCCTCTTTCAGTGACTTTCGGGGAGGTGTTAGGGGAAATAATTCCAGAAAGCTTAATTTCACCATCAGGTTTTCAAAGTCATCCTGAAGGATACAAGCCAAAATAGCATACTTAACTTTTCTTTTTAGTTTTTTTCATTTTTATTTTTTAGTACTGCAAAGTTCACACTGAAGTCCCTTAACATCTGGTCTTCCAGCTGCAGGTGTTCTCCTTGGTTCCCAGCCCCATGCTGGCCTGCAAGCCTGGATGAGTTTGAGGGCAAGTTGACAAGAGCCATGTCTGGTAGCAGTTAATTGGCTTGGACCATCAGGACTGGAAACTGAGTTTTGCCAGATGTGCCCCAGATTGAGTGATATGATTTCACTCCACTGGAGCCTGCTCTGTCCTGGAGACACTCCCTGCTTTTGTCCACCCTCCCTGAATCTGGCCCTGTGCATTCCATGTGCACTCAGCACCCAGGCTACTCAGGAACGTCAGATACCCTGTCCTGTTAGAAATGGGCCACCTTAAAGGTGGCACAGTCTTAGAGGGACAGCATTTATAGAAGTTTAAATGCTGGGAGAAAAGTTAAATATCTGACCATATTAAAAAATAAAACCTCAGATGAGGATTTTATATTTTTGTCTTAAAAAAGAAGTTCGGTGGATAACCTGTGGAGATTTAGTAGAGGCTGCGTGGTGGGGAAACCCCTTCTTACAAGGAGTTCATATTTTCTGGTGGGTGGACAGACAGAGCTGGGAAAAATATGAGGTGAGAAGCCAAGTGCAGGAAGTCTGGAGTGGGTCTGGGGGTGAGGAGGGTTCAGGGTGGAGATGGAGAAGTTTCCCCTAGAAGGTGACATTGTGAGCACAACGAGAAGATACATTCTCTGTGACCACAGGACAAGATGGGCTCATATGCTGTAACAGATGCTGTGTAAGTGTGTGACCAGGCTCTCTCCCTTAGTTTCACCTGGATTATGCAGTGAGAGGACATGAGTCTCTGTCCATGGAAGCTTCCAGCATCAGCCCTGTGATTCTCCTTCCCCCTGCACCTGTTTACCAAAGGCCTCTGGTTTTCACAGCGTTGTTTCAACTGCCCACACATCTACAGGTCTTTTCTGGTTACAGAATGTTCTCACTGACTTTCAGAGGCAACAGTCAGCTGGGGGAAAGAGAGGAAACAGAGTTCCTAGGGAGAAAAGCAGCATGACCCGCTTCCGTAAATTCTGAGCATCCTCCTGTTCGATTAAGCGTCTGTTTGTACAACATCCTCTTTGATCATTCCATTTGTCCTCCATTTAAAGTGTGAGGAGCCCTCTTGACCCTATACGCCAGTCATAAAAGAATGCTTTAAGAAAAACTCTCTGAAGTAGACTTCTATTTACGGAAATGCAATTTGAACACCATCTGCATCTGTACAGCCAGGGGAGGTGAGTGGCACTCATGGGGTCATGCTTGCATTTGGAACACAGCAGCTCCCCCAAAAAGGTACTGAGCACTTTAGCAACTTAAGTAAATATTAGCCCTGTTTGGCTGTCAGGAGACCGAGGAACAGAGAGCAGAAGGAGCCCTGCACTTCCTTCCCAGCCTCCTCTCATGACCCATGTGATGCTGAGAGGCTGTTCAACAACAAAAGCAATCCTGTTGTTGTTGCAAGGTTGATGGGATGCTCATGAATATCCATGACACTTATGCATATTTATGGAGGATCAGGGGTGTAATTGACAGCCTATACCTGAAATGTGTTCTGGAGCTCCCTCAAAAGGTCTCTCAGACCCAACTTGGGTGAGCTCCTTCAGGTAACATGTGCTGAAGGATCACCTGGGCATTGCCCCATTTATGCACAGAGGGTGCCCTCATCCAGGTTGCTCCAAGTCCTGCTTTGGGAAAAGAAATGTCCCTGCCTTGTCACTCTCCTGCTATGCGGCAGCATAATTGGCAACAGGAGCTAATATTCCTGGTGTGACCAATCCAGCAGCACCCAGGAGCCAATTTCTGGGTCAGAATTGTGGAGAAGTTGAGAAGGCTGGTGCTTTCCTTACCAGGTATTTTATTTATTCCGAGATCCAAGGCAAGAATTATATTTTCCTGGTATGCACACTATGGACTCAAGATAATGCCATTTACTTTCTCTCCAAGCACTTCAGGGCCTGAGGACGACAGCAGAATCTAGAAACTACTCAGTGGTCCAGATTCTGCTCCTAACCCCTAATTGGAGGTGACAGGTGGGTGTGGATGTTGTGGAGGCCTCTGAAAACATGCAACACCTGTTCTCTTCAAGTCTGCAGTTTCATCTGCAGCTCCCACCCCGCTGCTCACCCAGGCTTGAAACCTCAGCAGTTTCTGAGTGGAGTCTGCATCTCCTCTGTGTCCTGAAGCATGCTGGGTAGGTAGTTCCCACATACACCACAGAATGTGAGAAATTCTGCCACTTGGTGTATTAGTCAGGGTTCCCAGAGAAACAGAACCAACTGGAGACTATCTATCACCTATCTATCCATCCATCCATCCACCCATCCACCCATTCACCCACCTATTTATACATATTTGTTTTAAGGAATTAGCTCACATGATTTTGGAGCCTGGCAAGTCCAAAATCTGCAGGGTAGGCTGACAGGCTGGAGTCCCAGGGAAGAGCAGGTTCTGCAGTTCAAGTCCAAAGGCTGTCTGCTGGCAGACTTGCCTCTTTTCAGGGGATCTCGCTCTTTTGCTTTCAGGCCTTCAACTGATTAAGTGAGGCCCACTCACATTACAGAGAGTGATATACTTCACTGAAGTCTACTGGTTTAAATGTTAACCTCATCTAAAAAAATACATCCAAAGAAACATAGAAAAGTGTCTGACCAAATATCTGGGTACCATGGTCCAGCCAAGTTGACACACAAAATTAACTATCACACTTGGCTTCCCTGATGTTTGATGCCAGAGGCTTATTCTAACCTGGCTGTCTGTCTATGTGCAGCTTATAACTCGTCTTACCAGCTTTTACCAGGACCAGCCTCTTGGCATGAATCCTTCAATCCTTCAAGTTATGCTTCATCCTGGAAGATAAACTTTTCAGGATTTGAGTCCCAGTTTTAACCTGAGTTTGTGGCAGAGGTAATGTTTCCTCACCTTGTTTTCTTCCTGTATGACAGCTTCTTGGAAGCTGGGATCCTGACAAACTCAACCTTGCAGCTTCAGTACCTAGCAGCAGACCTTGTGCAAAGGAAGAGCTTAAGAAATATGCTGTACTGACTCCTGGGGAATGGCTCTGCGGAAAGTGCTCTTAGTGGTCATGGGGCATTTATGTCTGGGCCGTGAGCCATGCCTGCTGCTGCCAGCAGCTCCAGTCCTATCCTGTGTGGCCACCCTTGGCAGGCCACCTGTGGGATTTGTGGTCCCACTGCTAAGGCTGGCTGGCTCTGCCTCCAATTGGGTCCCTCAGGGCTGAGGTGCTTCTTATCCCCTCCAGCTAGCCTCAGCCCTTGGACCAGGCCCTGAACATGTTGCTCAGGAAAGATTTAGTCCTCCTTCTGTGCATTAGGGAGCCAGTCTGGGCTGCATTAATGGGAAGAAAGTTGGCAAGAGGGGACCAAAAGAGTGAATTAGTCACAGAGCTTTCTGCGGGGTAGAAGAGCAAATAATCAAGACAAAATATACTGTGATAAGGAAGTCTGCCCTTTGTTTACTGACATACATTTCTGCTTCAAGCTATTTTAAAAATGACTATTTCATTTGGGAGGTGATAAAAGAATGAATGGAAATTTACCTAAGAACAGTCTCTGTAATTGAGTGCCTATCTGCGGGATGAATAGCAAAAGTAAATTATCTGCCATGGGCCAACTCTCTGTTTTCCTAGGACTGTGCATTCTATTCTTTCTGTTCAATAGAGGACATCGTATGTGCCACCAAATTAGCCAAACACAGATAATGTTGTCAAAGACTGGCTCCATTAGATTTCTCAGATGCCTGACACCAATACAAAAGCCTCTACCCTCAGCATTTCAACTTCAGTTTTTTCCTACCTGACTCAAAAAAATAAATTTGTTTTGTGGGGCAGATGATGAGTTTGACAGGTTTTTAGAGCAGAGGATAAAAGAACAGCTGTATTGACTATGGGAATTCCAGCAAATTCCTTTAGGTCGTATTCTGTACCTGGGGATATAGACAATTTGGTGAAGGGGAAAGGACCTTCAGATGGGGTGGTGGAAGGGCCTGGATTCTGGTCCAATTTAGATTTTCACAGTGGCAACTTGGTTTGCACTTTCTGCCCCATGAAGATGGTCGTGGAGATTCAGGGCAAGCAACCTTGATATTGAGCTAAGTCTGATAGGGAACCAAGGGCGGGAGAGGGGCTGAGTCCATAGTCTCTGCAGAATTCAAAAAAGTGCTCAAATAACAGCACCCTGGAAGCTGAGAGAGCTGAGCAGAGAATAGGACAGAGGACATCCTGGAGGTGGGACAGCATTCTGGCGAGGAGAATATAGAAAGCCACTTCTCCTACAATGCTGTGTGGGCTAGTTTCAGCATCTGTTTAAGGAAGACCTAAGAGATCTAATGATCTCTTTATATTTGTTTGTTTTTATTTTATTGATATAATAACAGAGCATCTTAGAAAATAACTCCATAATCTCACCACTCTAATAAAGCAACAGTGAAAGTTTCACATGTGCTTTTCTGTATGCACGTGTTATAGGTTGATTTTTCCATTCGTTCTCTTTCTCTTCGACTGGAGCATGGTGCACACATTTTTTATGCATGTACACAGAGTTGAGGTAGCTCAAGGGGAGAACAGAGAGGCCTCTTTCTGTATAATAGCACACAGGGTTACGCCCAAGTTGGACTCCTTGGCAGAGTGGGGACCAGAGTGTCTGGTAGTGTTTGATGAGAAGACCAAGGTCTCCTGTACTCTCTCCCCGAGGGCGCAGCTCTGAGACATTCTCAAGCTTGATGGGAAACGGGTTGGGGAATGCGGGGTGTCAGGGAACTGGAGGAAGGAGCACTGAATCTGAAACTGGAGTGATTCTGTGAGGTACCAGCAGAGGGGCCTAAGGAATCAAGAAGGCAATGGGGTTGGGGCTAAGAGAGAGGCAGGATTAGGAGAAAGGCTGAGCGGCATGGAAGAGTTCTGTACAGGAGCAGTTCTGAGAGTCAAGGGGGGAGTTGAAAAGCCCCAGCCAAGGAGAACTCTGCATGGGCGATGGTGGGTGATGGGTGCTGGCATAAATGACTCTCCATGTCCCTTTCTAGATATCATGCAGATGAGCAGTCTGTTTTATTCCTCTTAAGGATTGTTCTATTTTACCCTTTCAATGTTGAAGGGTCAGAGACACAGTTTTCCAGTATGTGTGTATATGTGTGTGTGCATGTGCGTGCGTTTAACCATAGTATGCCCACCAGTCCGAGTTCACTCCTCTGTCGGTGTGAACCGTGTTTTTGATGGTTACGCAGCTCTCTTGTGCTAATTCGCCGTGGTGCAATGGGCACTACACCAGATCTGTGGTCTGTGTCTGGCAGGCCCCGAAGACAGTGTGGCTAGGCCAGGCTTAGAACCAGGGCTTTTCTTAGCGGTGCCAGCACAGCCCCAACGCTTCACCTGGGCGGCTGTGAGGAGACCTTGGCCTTGCTGCTGTCATGTGGGATAGAGGCAGTCATTTAGGGGAAAGGAGAACCACGCTGGGCATTTGAGCAAAAGGGGATTGTCTATAGGGGTTTAGAGATTTGCACAGTGTTGGAGGTGGGGGGCGGGAAGCAAAGGTTGGAAAAGCCACATTCGGGAAATTTGGGAATGTAGGAATCTCATGCGAAGCTGTAGCTGCTGATCTCAGCTGTACAGCACTGAAGTCAGAGAGCCTCGAAGGAAACCCAAAGCTGTCGGCAAAGTCACAGCTGGCCTCCTCACAGCTTCTACCAGTATAATGGCTTCTGCCTTTCCTTAGCCTTAAAATCACACGAGTACCTCTCACTGGCAGAATCTAACTGGAACTCTGCTGACAAGGGACTCTGGGATTCATCTGTGATTCAGGAGGCAACATAGTAGGGGCCACCATGATACAGGTAGAAAATAAACACTTGGCACAAGGGTCTTTACAGCCTCTGGCACAGGGTGGAGGCTAAACACAAATTTACTACAAAGTGAAGACTGGTGGGTACACCACCCAGAAAGACCAGGTGGCCTGTCCTCTGTAGTGGGGTGAGCGATGGGCTCCCAGAGAGTTTATTCTCACTTAGAAGGAGAGAGGGGCTGGGACTCCAGAAAGCACTCCTGGGCCTGGGCAATGGAAACCATGGGTCTTGAGTTCAGAGCCTCCTGAGTCCAGGGTCAGGAAATGCAAGGCCATCGCAGGGAGCTGTATCTCTGGGTATTGAGTTGAAGGATAGAAACTGGGCTCAACTGAGATTTTTCTTTTTCTGCCTTACTGTGGCATGGCTGGGTCTTACACTCAGACTCTACTTAGACATTTGGCCTGGACTTGGAAGACTCAAGTTTGTCCACAGGGTTCAATCTTGGGAGCTCCTGAGGATGAGGGCTATATTCATCTGGACTCTTGATTGTAAATAACAGGTAAACTCCTCCCAAATAGGGTGTTTATTGACTTGAGTATCTGAGAAATTCAGTGATGTCTGCCTTCAGGCAAGGCTGGATCTAGCAACACAATGTTCTTTCTCTCAGTTTCTCTTTTTCTGGGCTCTGCTCTCTATGATATTTATTCAAATTTGGGTTGCATTGTCTCCTGCTACTGGTAGGCTTCCTTGGTAAGGTCAGGGAAGATGGCTATTAGCAGCTTCAGCTTAGCCTGTCAGTGGAAAGTAAGCTTCTTCTCCAAACATGAATACGTGAACCTGGAAACAATTGACCTTGCTGGACCAAGGGTTCCCCCATGGACTCCTTACTATGTTTAGGGAGATGTGGTACTATCATTGTTTCAGGTTGGTACGCTTGCCCACCTCTGTGGCCAGAGGCTGGGCTAGGAGAGGGGAACTGTGATGGGCAGCCCCACTGGATTTCATGGAGCACAAGAGGGATGGTTTTCCAAAGGAATAAAAGTTGGATCTCAAGCAGCCCTTTTCCAGAACTAAAGAGAACAGGAAGAGGCCTCGGCTGAGATGATGGTGACTCAGGCAGAGGAGAAGTACCACATGAGAGCCCTCAGCTTAGCATCATCTCACATGTACCTGGGTGTCCAGATGGGCCCTTCCCCAGCTGGCAGCAGCTAGACTTCTCCCTGGAGCGTTACAAAGGTCCTCACTCCCCTTGATTATGTTGTATTAGCCATGAGCTTATTTTAAATGCCGTATTTGGTCTTTCCCTGGATATAGTGTCTGAGGCTAACTAGATTTTTCAGCTGCATGGGTTTTATGGTGGAACTTACTCTGTCCAGGAGGGATCCAAATGCTCTCCCTCCCTCATTTTTCCTTCTTGGTTCTCTGGCTCCTGGCAACGTCCTACTTAGGAAGTTCAGAATTATGCATTTATTCAGTCAATATTTGAGAATGTACTATGTGAAAGGCCCTGGGGATCAGCCCCAAATAAAACAAACCCAGGCCTCGTTCTCACAGAACTTAATGCGCAGCGGGTTATTGACCCAGTTGGTGAATATGTCAGTCAGTGACAGTGGGACCATGTGCTTCAAAGGAGAAGCATGGGGCATGCAGACAATCAGGACTGACCTGGCTTATGGGCAGGAAGGCGTCTTTGAATGGAGGCTGTTAAGGCGAGGGCTAAAGAGGGCTGGATTTTGGATTTGGATGAGGTGGAAGGCGTAGGGAACAGGCAAGTGTGATCGGATGCCAGGGCTCTGCACAAGAAAGGTGGGCTGCTGCCTGGGAGGAGCTGGGTGAGTAGGTTGGAGGGCCTGCAGGCCATGCTAGGGGTTAGGGTCTCCACTTGCCACCCCAGCTCACCTGGGAACAGGAACTTGGTGCCATACTACCAGAGCCCTCAGCTATGAGCACGAGAGGAATGGTCACTGTTTGGTCCCACGTGCCTCCTCTAAGTGTCTTCTAACCCCCCCAGACCACCTGGTGGGGAGGAGTGCATTCCCCTAACTGCACTTGAACCTCTCAAGTCCAAGTCTAGGCTGGCAGTGGGGTGGGGGCATTGCTGTATTTATGCAAATGCAGGACAGTCTCCCTGGCTGCCTTATGTGGCTGGGCTGTTAGGGGTGGGGAGAGATGATGGGGCCTGGAAGAGGCTGTTAGCAATTCAGGTGGCACAAAGTGCCCGATTCAGGATGTGTTTTGAAGGGAAAGCCATCCAGACTTGCAGGCAGTTAGGTGGCGGTGTGGTGGTGAAGAGAAGAATGAGTGTGATTGCAAGGCTGCAGCAAATGGGGGTGCCACTTGCTGAGGTACAGAAGCTAGGAGGAAGCCAGCTTGGAGGGAGTAAACACAGGCACACGTTTTTTGGTGTGTCATGGACATTTTGAGTTTGAGGAGATGTCAAGGGGGCGGTTGGATGTTTGGGTCTAGAGATCTGAGTGTGGGTGCTTTTGGCCCAGAGGTGGCGAGTGAAGTCGTGACAGGAGGGGCCTATATGTGGGGTGGGGGGAGACCAGGCCTGGGTCTTGAGGAACCGTGGCATGCGGAGGTCAGCAGGAAGAGAAGTGCCCAGCAAGCAGGTAAACGTGACGGGGAAGGCGACAAGCTGCCTGTGATAAATCATGCCAGTGCACTGGGCTACAGATGTGCACCCTGAGGACCGCCCAGGCACCGGACCTGTCACTGGGTGATGGATGATGGCTGCTCCCACCCACCTACCTCCTTTCAGCGTCTGCTTCCTGCCACCACCAGGCAGTCCCTCAGGAATAGAGAAAATAGCTGAGCAGCTCGCCGTGACAGCCTTTTAA
This sequence comes from Eidolon dupreanum, assembly GCA_028627145.1. Taxonomy (NCBI): domain Eukaryota; kingdom Metazoa; phylum Chordata; class Mammalia; order Chiroptera; family Pteropodidae; genus Eidolon; species Eidolon dupreanum. The sequence continues at coordinate 29,021,073 of CM053515.1, forward strand.
AAGTGACTTTTAAAACTTCTTATAATTGTTGATTAAAAGGCCCATTGCTCCAAGGGCTCTGTTTGTGGTGGAAGAAGGAGAGTCATTTTAGAAGAAATTTCTGGGGAGGTGAAGCATTCTAGCAAATTGGCCAGGTGGCATTTGAATCTCCAGGCTTGTTTTTCAAAAGCCATTAAAAGCCCCTCAAGAAAGAGCTGCAAAGTCGTGTTTTGAGAAAGGGCAGTACTTTGTGGGGGAAAAAGCCAGTGGGGGTGCTGGCAGTAGGAGGTGGGAGGAGGAAGTGGGAACCCCAGTTGCCTACACTTTGGGGCAGAGCTGAGCAATGCGCCCCTCCTGGCCAGGGCAGCTCCTCTAGGAACCCTCCCTCCAGTGCAGCCTCGCCCCTCCGCACCTCTTCACTGGGCTTTCACTGCTCCCCCATTTGGAATGACCACTTCTCTACACCGTGCTTTTCAAAGTTAACCCATTTTGTCGGCCCCTTCCCATAAATCTTTCTGGCCCCAGTAGCCCTCGCTGGCTTCTTGCGGCCTGCTGACGTCTGCATAACCCATGCGTGTTTGTGGCTAAGGACCCTTGTGCTTTCATACCCGTCTTTGGTTTTCCCCCAGCAGGTTGTGATATACGCTGAGGGTGCCAGGGTAAGGCGAATCTGCAGAACATCACAGGGTCCTCTCTGTTTTGCTAAGTGGCCAGGGTGTTGTGGGGGAGCTGGTAGTCAGCACTTATCATGTCTGCTCTGGGCCTGGTCACGTCTCACGTGGCGTTGCCCAGGCAAATGCAAGCAGGGTGAAGGAATAGTGTGTGTGTGTGTGTTGTGTCTGCTTTTCTGTGGTTGTCAAGGTGAGGGCAGCTAGGTAAGCTGGCCAGAGAAAGACGCCCAATAGAACCTCCTGGGGTTGAGATGAGGTCACGAAGAGTTAGCACATAGCACACAACCACCTCCAGCTGGGGGCAGGGCAGAAGGGGAGAGCTGGTGCCTCCCCAGCCATGGCACCAAGTGTCTTCAGGTCCCAGTGCCTCAGAAACCTGTGCCCAGGGTGGGGTCATTTAGTCCCAGCTCACCTTCTGAGGGGATAGGAGCAAATGGGCCAGGAGAGGCCATGGTTAGCTGAATTCTCTCCATCCTTCTCTTCCTCCTTCCTGTCAATCTATCCATCCACCATCCATCTATCAATTCATTCATTCTAGGCCTCATTTAAGGGTTGGGGACACAGTGGCTAACATCT
>CM053515.1:29022798-29217975 GCA_028627145.1 Eidolon dupreanum
GCTAGCATTTTATCTAGTTTTAAGTGTCAGTCATTCTGTTAAGCATGATCCAGCATTCCCTCTCTTTATCTCCACCACAAAATGACAGAGTAGGAGCTGTTCTTTCCCCCATTTTACAGAGGGGAACCTGAGGGTCAGAGGGGTTAACTAGATTCCTCCAAATGACATAGCTATTAAAGGTCAGAGCCAGATTGGCACGTAGGTCTCTCTGACTCCAAGTTTTTAATCATTGCACTTACTGACTCTCTAAACTTTGTACCTAATTCTGTGCATGGTGGGGGATCCACTAAACTAATTGAGCAGAGAAAAGACTCAGAACTGTAGGTTAGGAGGAGGCATGTGGAACCTGGGGGCTCCTGAAGAATGTACTGGGGAGGGGTGAGGTAGAGACCATTGGAAGGGAGTATGGAGAAGGTTAGGACTATACAACAGGGGTTGGAAACAAGACCCAAAGAAGCGATATCCTGAAAAGGAGAGAACCAAGTTGTGGCAAATCCAGTGTAATAACCTTAATATTTGTGTTTTCCCCAAATCCACATGTCAAAGGCCTAATGTCCAGGTTGGCTGTATTTGGAAATGGGGCCTCTGAGGAAGTAATTAAAACTCAGTGGGGTAATAAGGTGGGCCCCTGATCCAACAGGATTAGTGTCCTTATAAGAAGTAACACCAGAGAGCTCTCTCTGTGTACACTTGTCAAGACCCCGTGAGGACTTAGTGAGAAGAAGGATTCCTTCAAGCCAAGAAGTCCTTCATCAGAAACGGATTCAGCCAGAAGCTTGATCTTGGACTTCTAGCCTCCAGAACTATGAGAAAATAAGTGTCTGTTCGTTAAGCCACCCAGTCTATGGTATTTTGTTAGGGCAACCCTAAGAAACTAATACCCCTAGACTCCTTGGATTCTGGCTTTTCCCAGAACTGTGTCTTTTTGCCAGGCTACGGGGCCCAACAGTTGGTAACTGGTCTCTTAAGGGACTTCTACCTTTCTCCTCTCTATACATTTCAATGGGATTTGAATGGACCAGAGAGTCATTGAACAATTATCTAGTGATTAGCTTCCTTGTGGAGTCCAGAGAAAATTGCTGGAAGAAAATTGGTAAATTCTTTTCATTCTTAATAAAACCTAACATTATCTTGCTAATGCCTGATATTAAGAGTTCAAAGTCATCTCTATACCATTGATCTTCAAAGGAAGAGATTTCCTAACTTATTTGACAAACCCTGAAAAAAATGCAGGAGAGTTCCCTTTCAGATGGAAATTTTATTTTATTTTTGTTTTTTAAAAAATCTTTTAAGTGTTTTTTGTACAAAAAGTGGTGTAATTTTGTTTTTCATTTTAAAACACCAGAGTGTGGGGAAAGGATGTAAGCGAATAACAAAAAAGGTGCTTTTATGACATTATTTTCACTGTTTAGAAAAAAGAAATAATCCCAGCAGTATTGAAAAGTCCAAAGATGAAATTCATTTTCTTCTTTTGAGTCTTATAAAAGGCCTGTTGATTCCATGTTTTGTGTCCAGTGGAGCTATGTTGCTCTTTAATTGCCCAGGGCTTCCCATTTCAGAGATCAGCTCTGGTTTCTGGGCACATGGCCTGATGAGAGAGATGGGAGCATGAGGATTAGCACCTTGCACTGCAGGTGCTGTGGGCGAGAAGCTACTTCCTGAACCAGAAGAGGGAACAGGTACAGCCGCATTCCACACCCAGCGCAGAGGATGGCAGAGCCCTGGATGGCTCACTTCGGCCTCCATTCCCTTTCCAAGGTACTGAAAAAAAGAGTCCAAATGACATGCCTGTGAAGAAAGTACAACACTGGTAAGAGGGAAGCACCTTAGGAGTTAAGATGCTTTGCTAGCTTTTACAACAGGTGGGAGAAGAAAGCCATCAGGGCGATTCCACCATGAGGTGAACAGACTTGTCTTTCCCGGAACCCTGTAGCATTTTCAATTTCCCTTTGTGATGGATTGGACTTCCGGATTCGGCATTTTGGTTACAAATGGATTGATAATCACAAGACCACAATCCATTGCCCAGTTCCAGCTACAAAGTCACCTCAGTGCCAACAAATGATGTGATGATACCTTATAGTCCTATAATTGGGAAATTTCACATTTTCCAGAGGAGAATTTTAAGTCATTGAATAAATTGGCAACACGGTCGACCTCTCCCACCACCCTTGACCCCCTCCCTACTCTTGACTTCCTTTGACTCACTGGGTTCAGTCGCAGCCTGGGCCTCCCTGAGCATCCAAGCCCTCTGAGGGGCAGGGACAGCTCTCCACCCCCACCAAGAAGGCTGGCATCCTTGTTTCCTTCCCTGGTCTGAGGAGGAGCAGGTGCTGCTGCTGTATGCTTGAGCTAGTTGTAAAGAAGGTACAGAGAGGCGTGCCCTATGTGGTCAGCCACTTGGGAAGCGATGTTTCCGGAATCTTAATGTTTTCTGTCTTTATTTCCCCTCGAGAAAAACTTTTCTCAATAAAAGTGAGTGGTCAGCTGCTCCTGAGGGTCTATAAATTGCTTTTGGCTCTGTCCATTACAGGTAGCTTCTGTGTGAAGAATCCATATAAATCTTAGTCAGGGAGTATTTAAAATGGCAAATTTCAGAGTAAAGGTTTAACAAAAACCATAAATAAAACTTCAGCAGTAATGGAAGTGTTTATAAGCATCTGCGAATTCCACACAAGAACAATGAGCATGGTTTGGGTGCCAAGAGATTGACTGAGGTGCTTTGTTTGTTGTGAGAGAGAATATCCATCTTTATTTGGCCTCTGCTCAGAGAGGCGGGACTTGGAAAAGCATAGATGTGAGCAGGGCTTTGTAGCGAGGCTTGTGAGAGGGAGTTTATTATTGTCAGGGGCAGTGGCAAGTCCAGCTGGGGAGGCTGCCAGTGGGAGTGAAAGTTGAACTTGCCAAGAACTAGGGCCTCGAGTCCACCACTCTTCTAGGCCTATCACACACCTCTTGCTGTGGGAAGGTACTAATGTCACAGTAAACATGTGATCCCAGCACAAACCACGGGGCAGTCAGAGCAATGTGTCTACATCCTATTTTCCAGCTAAGGAAACTGAAGCAAAGAGTGGTTTTTGACTTGCCCAAGTCCCAGAGTAAGCCATCATTGGAAGCTGGAGTGGAGCCAGTGGTTCCCAGGCCTATACCCTCCCTGCCGCATTTCCTTCCTCCCTCTCTTAACTCCACCTGTCCATTGGAGTTATTGAATCTGCTCCAGGTCAGGACTTGGGCTGAGTGCAGGGCTGTGGGAAGATGCATCAGTGTGCAAGTGGTTTTACGTTACCTCCGCTAGATGCCCTCTGTTTCTCTGCTGGGAACTGCACACATAGAAGTCATCATGAAAGATAAAGATAACTATTATTCATTCAGTCAGTAACCACGCATTTATTGAGCACCGACTATATCCAAGTTCTATGCTAGGCACTCAAGAAATAATAAAATGTATAAATGTTTAGTGTAAGGAATAACTTCTGAGGGTGGCCCAGCAGGGGTGAGATTGGCAGGTGGGCAGTGTGGGTAGAGGCTTCCTAAAGAAGGTAGGACTGAGTTGGACCCTCAAAAAAGGCAGAGTTTGGGGAGTATAGGCAGTTTCTAGGTGGGAGGGATGGAGTAAGCAAAGGCCTAGGGGTGTGAGTATGGGAGTTGTATAGATTTGAGTCAGCAAACCAGAAAGGTGTGTGACATCCCACAGGTATTCCAGCAGTGCCATCTGTGGGATGAGCAGAGTTTGGTACTCTGGAGCTGTTGGTCTGGACATTGGACTCCAGCCCGAGGTCTTTTGGCTGCATCCAAGAGCTGAAATGCAGACACACAGAGCTGGCAGCGGGGCTGGAGTGGGCGAGGAGGGAAGCTGACCTTCCTTCCCGTCCCTTCTCTTCTTCCTCTCATCATTGGGGTCCTGCTCCTCCAGGATTGTTGAATTGTAAGTGTCTGACTCCAACAATTCTCAGCCCTCTACCAGGCAGATTTGGATCAGGCTGTGACCCTTGTCCATGTCTGTCTTTTGTCCTGTGTCCATCTTGTTTCTCCAGGCAGCCTGGATTCCCTGAGGGTGGTCTTCGGGGGTCCCAAAGACCTGGCACGGGGCTGGACACATGGTGAGTGTTGCCAGGTAAAATAGAGGATGCCAGTTAAATTTGAAATTCAAACAAGCGCTCAATAATTTAGTAAAAGTATGTCCCAAATATTGCATGGGCTATTTAATGCAACGCTTGGGACATCATTAGACAAAATAACTGTCATCTGTCGGAAATCCAACTTTAACTGGGTTTCCACTTTTTTCTTAACACTAAATCTGGCAACCTTAGCCTAAAAGGCTTGCTAATGGGTTATTGAAATACAAGGATTTCTAGGTTCACGGGATGGACATGGTCTGGGAATTTGAGTCATGTAGGAGAGACTAGAACAAGGTCAGGAGCCTCAACTCTGGATCAGACTGCTCAGGCTTGAATCCCATCTTCTCAATTATTAACTACGGGACCTTGAGCAAGTTATTTACCTCTCTGAGCCTCAGTTTTCCTATCTGTAAAGTGAGAATGGTGATAGTCCCTACCTCATGAATAAGGAATAAGTGAGGTAATGCCTCAAAAGTGTGAGCACAGTGCCTGGCACTTGTGAGTCTCAGGGGAAGTGGTAGCCTCCATTATTATTGTTATTACTGTTGTTGTCATCGTCACCTGATGGGGTCACACAGCTGCTCTGTAGCTGCCCCAGAAAGACCGCTCTGCTCCCTCACCTTCTGCCTCTCTTCCTCAAGGCTGGCCTCTCTGGTGAGTCCCCTGGCCTCTCCTGCCCTCTGCATGTGCTTTCTAAGTGAAACACACTGGATTTGCTTAGACCCATCAGGCCTTCTTCCCTACTAGAAGCAACTCAGAGCAGCTTAGTTTATGTCCACGGACGTGGCTTGGGTAGCAAATCCTTTGGCAGACTTTATAATGGGACATAGATCATTACAGATGGGACTCAGGTTTTACAAAATATTTTAGGAGGTAGATAAATTAGATCATGAAAAGTGCATAAGGGATATCAATTATGCAGGAACCAGAAGAATGATTATAAAGTGATCTGGCCTCAGTTTTGGCCCATGAAACATTTAACTGTGACCATTAAAGTAGGAAACGTCCTTCGCTCCCTGCTTCAGAGAACTAAGGTGTCCCACTTGCCCAAGGGTGGTTGTGGCCTCCTCTGCTTGTGGGCATCTGAGGGGTACAAGGCCACCTGGGGAGTGCAGAAGTTGGGACTGGGCTCGTTTGGGTGGGGAGCAGTCCTGGGGCTCTGGGAGCACAGTGATAGGCTGAGGGCTCAGCCGAGAGACTCTCCTGGCTCTTGTAACGCAGGGCAGATAGCGCACAGCACAGCATTAAGGGGAAGTTGCTCAGCACCGTGAGGCCTGTGTCCTCAAAACACCCTGCCCCCCAAAGGTGTCATCCTTATCCTACCTGTGCCCAACAGCAGCACAGACCTGGTCCTTGGTGGCCGGTCTCTGCCCAGTTTACCTGACCGGGATGTTGCTGGTGGCATGGGCATCCAGGGAGAGGGGCAGGTGATCGTGACCCTGCAAACTGTCCACTTTGCTTTATTCTGTGATGCTTCACCTACCATGGCTGGTCCCAGGCCTGGCCATGATTTCTGTCTTTGAAAGAACCCAGACCTTGCCCTGATCCTCATGTGCAGGCTTCCGTGGTATCTTTCAGCCCTACCTGGATGACGCGCTGTGCTCGTACAAGGCAGGCACTTCTTCCTGCAGCTGAGCCTGTTGGGGTGGTGAGGATCAGTTACCAGCTAATGGTGTCATGGTGAACATGCTTAGCCCTCCTTCTCTGTAGCAGGTCACTCTTGGCATATTGGTGTCGCTTGGAATCGGTGTTTCTACCTAGAATCAGTCTCTTTTCTTTAGTCCCTGGGAGCCCAGCTACCCAGAGCCATTGGAAGGACAAGGCAAAATATCAGTGATGGCAGCACGTGCAGTTCTCAGCAGTGTGCCCTCAGTGGGGCGAGCTGAGTGTGGTTTGTGGAGAGAGTGCTGTGTGAGCTGCGAACTTTGTGGAAGGAGCAGGACCCTGTGCCAGGAAAGGTCTGTGTCTGGCGAGATCAGAGCCCAGGAGCACGTTCCTATGGGCTGGGTTCTCATCAACCCTCTGGCCTTACTCCTCTGGGCCTCTCATTCTTGCTCCCTCAGGTCACCATCTCCCTGGGTCCTGCTTGTTTCTGCCTTGCTGCTGGGCGAGATCAAAAGCTTTCCCTTGAACCGGTTGACATGGCCTCCTCATTAACACTACAGGCTGGGGATTCTGACAGGTGTAAGGTCCTATCCCTGCTCTGCCACTTACAAGTTGTGTGACCTTGGATAAGTCACTTGACCTCTTTAGGCCTCAGTCTTCTTGACTGCAGAATAGGGATAGCGATGATGCCCATTACATTATCCATATAAAGTGAATTTTCTGACGAGGGCTCTTCAAGGAATGATGTGTTCTCCCTAGGGTGGAGATGGATGTGGCACCTTTAGCTTTGCTAAGACTTTTGGAGGTTGCAGTGTTGGGGCAGGCACCTGGGCTTCCTGACCTCTGTTTATACATCCATGAAATAGGCTGAGTATGAAGTCACAATCTCCATAAATACAAGCAAGGCAACTTTTCAAATGCTCAAGCCATTTTTCGCTGGGGTATACTCTACCCATCTAATTTAAACCTGCATTATTGAATCATTACTATTATGCTATTATTAATAACAACATTTATCTAAAGCTTCTCATGGTGCAAAGCCCAGGCTAAATGCTCTGCGTGCATTCTGCCCTTTAACCTCATAACTCAGTAGATGATGCAGCTGAGGTCTAGAGATGTTAAGTGACATGCCCAAGGCTATGGAACTGGTGAGTGATAGAGGCAGGATTTGAACCAAGGCAGGCAGGGAACTCGAGGACATAGAAATAACAGGCAGGCCTACCCAGGCAGTGCTTTTCTGAGTCCTGCCTGTGAGCCCACCTTTCTGGAATGGGGCGTACTGTGGCAGTGGAGATGGGAAGGAATTTCTGCTGTTTCCTACAGGCTTGGAGGAAGGGAACCCATGAATTTGTTTTCTCTTGGATTCCAACATCAGTCAAATTGCTATAACCAGTTTGGAGAGAGAAATACTTCTCCAAACCACTTAAGGGGGCTTGCATGCTGAAAAGGATGAGGTAGCCCAGTGCACAAATGAGAGAAGGGGCACAGGGCCGTCTCAGCCATTCTGTGTGCTGATGGCTGAAAAAGAACTTGGATTTTGATCTGTAGGCAAAAAAAAAAAAAAAAAAAAAAATTCACACACAGTGGAAGGAAAGTTTAAAAGATATTGCCTGGAGCTCAGACTAGGCAGGAGATTTTACCACGATGCAAGAAGCAGGAGGACATGTGAGGGTGTGTGCTCATGGAACTGGGACTGGGTTGTGTATAGATTTATATACAGATAAGGCTAATTATTGCCCAAATCAGGATGCCTTTGAGAATGCAAGTTGTTATTAATAACAGTGCTGAGATGATAGGCATTCAACTGGGGCTGTCCTGGGTGCAATTGTGGATCATCCATATTGATTTATTAAAGCCATCCTTCTGACCTCTGTTGAGCAGCCTCTTGTCTGTGATTTGAGTTGTGTCCACACGTAGAAGTCGTGTGACAATTTACTTACCTGCATTGAGCTCGGCCATTAAAATGCAGAGCACAAAGCCTCGGAAGGCTGGAGAGCTGCAATGCATGAGCATCTTGGTTTCTGTACTTGGATTTTTCCACCTAAAGGTGTTTCTAAATGTTTGGGGACCCCTTTCCAGCTCTAAACTTAGTAGTCTGTATGTGTGGGGTGGGATGGTGCTGAGCACTGATGATACAAAGCAATAACTGGGGTTGTCATGGGAGGGAGTTCCCTGGCAGCCCTGAGACCTCCTCCAGTTCCCTGACAGCGAGGTACTTGCAGGACTCTTCCTCCCTCCCAAAGTGTGAGGCCTGATTCCAAGTGGACCCTGGGCTCCTTGGGTGGTCCTCACCATCAAGCCAGTGATGAGACCTCAGGCAAATTGCCATCTTTTCTGAGGACACCCAGCAGGGCTAGAGGGCTATGGCTTGCGTACCTGTTCTCTGTTGTGTTTGACCACACTAAGCTGCTTTATCTCTTCTAGGTCTTGGGTCATGTCATGTGTGTCACAGTGAGTTGACAGAATAAGGTTACTGCTGGCTTTCCTGGCTTGTATCTCCCAGCTTTGTCACTGGAGAGGGACCCAAGCTATCCTTTCTGTCCTAAATGGAAAGCTCACAGGGAAGTATCTTATTGGCCTGTCCTTGACCAAGTGGTGAGGGCAGTGAGGGACCAAGCGGGGCCCAGCTCAGGTCAGAGCTCTAGTCCTGGCCATTTGCTGTAGCTGGAGGTGACAGAAAGACAGGACATGGCAGCTCCACTTTCTACCATATGACTGCAGAAGGGGTAGAAGTGGTTCCTGGCATGAGGGGTGCATTTTCCAGAAGAGGGAAGAATGGGGTGGAGAGCTGTAGTGACTTTTTTTTTTTTTTTTTTTTTTTTTTTTTTTACTAAGAGCAGCAGAAATTTAGTTGTCTTTGCTGCTTTAATCGAAGGGACAGTGTCTGATTTAAATGTGTATTCCTTGATTACTAGTGAGGCTAGCTATTTTCCCACAGATTTGTTGGCCATTTGTATTTCTTCTTTTGTAAATCGCCTGCCTGTGGCCTTTGCTCATTTTTTTGTAGCTGTTGCTGAGTATTTCAGAGGAGGAGGTGGTGGGGGTGAATCTGAGGTTGTTATTTTCCACAGTCTTTGATGGGTAATTGAGCTGACTCTGTTTACTCCTGCTTAGAAGAAACAAGCTGAGCCTTTGGGAGATCAATGTGGAAATCCAAGAAAAACGCTCTCTCCTTAATCAAATTTCTTGTATTATGAATGGTTATTAAATGTTTTATGTGAGAATTGTAATTACTGATTAAGGCCGATATCAATAGTCTCAGATAATCAGTGTGTAACACTAATTAGGAGGTACTGAGTAACCCCTGACGAGCTGTCTGTAGAACTGTGGGAATGGCCATAATTGTCGGCAAGCAGAGCTGGGAGATGGGCATGCTGGCTGGGGTGGGCGCACGTATGTCTGTGTCAAAGCCGTGTTGAGGGGTGGGGTAAACACACTGTGGCAGCAACCACTCTGCTGATTTGGAGGGCTTTCCTCAGGTGCGTTGTCTGCATGGCAGGTAGCATGGCATGCCTCGTGCACCTCCCGTCACCAGTCCTGTGGCATCTGGTTTACTGAGGTCTTGCTCTGAATGGTAGGAGGTTTCCAGCCTGAGAGGTGGGACCTTTGATCACATGCTTGTGTACATGTCCCTCCAGCCCTCCTGCCCCTTCCAACACACACACACATGCATGCCCCTTAACCATTACTAAATTTGTTTGGAATGTCCGACCTCTAGTAGGTGCAGTTGATCATACTGCAGTGAGGGTTACTGGCTGCAAAACGTCTGGACCACATAAGCCTCCCAGCTTGGGCCACCTAACAGCGTGTGTAGTTTGTGGGAGAAGGGCGGGGCTGTGGCCCTAGGCCCGATGTCTGGGTGGGTGTCATGCTGTAGTATTCCCTCCTGAGAGTCTCCCTCAGCTGGGACAACACCTCCTTCCTCCCTGGGAAGTGGGCTAGAAATGGTCACTAGGGACCAGTGGAAAGGGCTAAGAATGTGCAGTAGGGAGCCACAGGGGAGAGGTAAGGGGCTGTGGATGTCCACTCATAGTGGCATCTTAGTGGGGGAACTGTCTTGGGGGGTCAGAATCCCAGCCTTGCTTCCCACCAGTTCTGGGGTGTTGGGAAAGTCATGGCACCTCTCTGAGCCCCAGTTCCCTCATCTGTAGAGGATAGTGATACGTGCCTTACAGCACGTAAGGAGGTCGGGCCATTTGAGAGGCAGCACAGGCTTGTTCAGGGCACAGCTTCTGGAGACCCCTGGCCGGCCCGACCTCTTGTCAGCACGTCTCCCCAGCTGTGCAGCTCTGACCAAGTTATTTACCTTCTGAGTCTCAGCTCCCTAATGCATGCAGTGAGGATAGTAATGGTAACTACCTCGCTGGATTACTCGGAGGGTTGAATGAGTTGTAAGGAATCTAGAGCAGTAAACATTACACAAGTGCTTGTTAAATATAAATTAATGAAAAGTTATAGAAGTTACCCGAAAAGTGCCCAGGCAACAGTTAACCAAGAACTCAAAACACCCACTGTGCTAAGCCCTGGGGAAACTGGATACAAACGAGCCAGACTGAGCCCTCTCTTTCCAGTGTAGTGAGAGACACAGGGAAACCAGCAAATGAACAGGACAATCGTGGATGATGGCTGATGGTTCGTGCCATGAAGAAAACTAAAGCAGGGTAAGGGAACAAGAGTGATGTGGTGGGAGGGGAGGAGATTTTAGGGAGATGGAGCTGGTGACATCTGAGTGGACACCTCACTGAAAGGAAGAGTGAGTCAGGGGAGGAGGTGGAGGAAGAAGCAGCCACAGAGACCGTTGGTTGATGCTGTGGCTGCTGTGTCCATGTCCCCATGTGTCCCTTGCCACGCTGTGCACACATCTCCTGTGCCTTTCCTCTCAAATGCCTGTGGCTCTTTGTTGGCAAACTGGCCTCAGGCTGCTGGAACTACTTCCTTTTCACGCTGAAAGCAGAAGGCCCTGGGGATTTCATCCTTCTTGGTGGCCGCCCTTAACCACTGACTGCTGAGTTCAGGGGTGTGCCCCCCTGCCCCTTTGCTCCTGGCAAGGAGTGACCTACACTGTTCCCAGGGCTCCCCAGCAGCATTGCATCACAGCCACCCTCTGTGGGACTTTGCTAGATTCTGTTTGCTTGCCTGGCCTTGTCCCCTCCTAATCCTTCTTGCTCGCTTCCCTCCTGGCTTTTCGTGGGAACACTTCCCTAATAAATCAGTTTCATACGAATCTCTTGTCAGCTCTGCTTCTGGGGAACCCAAGAGAGACCTTGAGTCAGAAATACAAGTGACATGTTGAAGGGACAATGAGAAGACTCTTAGAAAGTGGGGAGAGGTTGAATGCAGGAGAGGCTGCAGAGGTTGGCAATGCTGGTTCATCTGGGACCTTGTTGGCTGTGATAGATTTGAATTTTTCCCGAGAGCAGTGGGAAATTATTGGAAGTTCCTAGGCAGAGAAGTAACATTATATAATTTGTTTTTTGAAACTAGATATCTTTGGCCACTGTGTGGAGAACAAACTGTTAGGGAACAAGAGTAGAAGCAGGCAGCCCAGTTAGGAGGCTGCGGTAGTCACCCAGGAGAGAGACGGTATCCTTGAACTAGGAAGGTGGCCAAATGGTTGGATTTGGGATTTATTCTGAGGATCGGTGTGTAATAGGCGACTATTAATGCATAGTCATTTTTATAGTTTGCCCAAAGTCATAGCAAGTCTGTGATTTCAAAATGGGGACTGTAGGCTGGTGGAGGTCCCACAGTGGTCCTGCTCCATGGGTGCTCCCCCCTGCCCCACTGCAGACACGAGAAGTGCTTTGTCCTTCCTCTGAACCCAGCAGCCTTTTGTTGGTACTTTTCTGTGATGTCACTTCATACCTGGTCCCAGCTGCCTGTGCCCTGCCCTCGTTCCTGCTGCTGAGCTGTGCTCGCTAGGCCTTATAGGAGGGGCCACGTGGCAAGAGCCCTGGGTGGGATTGTGAGGTCTCGGGCAGATCCTGCCCCTCCCTGGGCCTAGCTCGGTGCCTTGGAATGAAGGGAGTCAGAGGTAGAAGCTGCAAGGCCTTTCTGAGGCTGATTCTGGACCCTTTTAAAAGGAAGTTTTGTCGAGAGCTTTGCCTGAGGTGTGAAGGCCAAGAGCTTTTTCTGCCTTTAGAGGCACCTGCTGAGACCCAGCCTTTGTAAGCTGGGCAGAGTGGCCCAGGATGCAGCCCAGCCCCCCACAGGCTCAGCGTTCCTGGGGACCCTCCTGTGCAGGGGCTAGACAGAGCCCACTTCAGCTGTGATTGGGTTGAGCTGCTTCTTCAAGGAAAGACAAAATCCCTTCAGAAAGCAAGACAGGTGTTCTAAGTTACGTTTCTCCCAGAAATTAAGTATCTGGAAAGTTAAAATGCTTGGTTCTGAATTTCAGGCCCCCAGGGGACAGTTCCTAGGAGAAATAAACTCCTTTCTGCGTGAGACATAAAAGTTTATGGTGAGCTTCAGCGGTAGTGGGATTTCTTGAGAAACCTCCCACCTCCGGAATATGAAATAGGATGCTGTAAGTGGCTGGAACCAGGGAGATCCCCAGGGCATATCTGGTGGGCAGACGTGGAGGATCTATTCCTTGGGTGCTGGGTAGCCCCTCAGCGACCCCAAGGAACCCTGGGAGGCTAGGAAACCCCATTTTTAGAGCCCTAGGACCCACTGACCAGCTGAGACCTTCTGTTTCCCCAGAAGCAGCCAGTGATGTCTGAGGGGGTGAGGAAGTTGGGAATCTGATCTGTCTCTGGGAGCTTTTAACATTAAAATATTCAAACCTTTAATCAGAAATTCCACTTCTTAGTGTGCATTCTAGAAACATAATCCTAATGTGTTGCAAAGAGACATTTATGTGACTGTTCATTGCAATTTGTTTTTAACAGTGACAAAATGGAAACAACCTTAAACATCCTGTATATTGAATAAACTGGCATAGCCATATTAAGACCTACTATTAAGGGTTAAAATTCCATAAACTAGATTCGTATACAGTGTTGGGGAAAGACCCACAAGCATTATTACTAAGCGGCAAAGTAAGTTGCAGAATAATTTGTATAACATACCATTTATGTTAAAACCCTCCCAGAAATGATTACTTTATTTCTCTGCATACATCAGAAACCATACAAAGCAAACTGAAAACAATGATTGTCTTGAGAGGGGACTGGGATTGGGGTGGCAACCTCAAGCAGGTCTTTTGTTTGATGCCTATAGTTTGAGTATTTTAAAAATGAGAATATTTTCCAAAACTACTTGTATAATTAAGAAGGTTGTAACAGGACATAAAGTAATTGATGCCTGTTTTAAGAGATTTGTTGTATACAGAGAAACATTACCCTACGTCCCACTATTAGCATTTTGGTGCGTTTCCCTCCAGTTCATTTTTTCCTCATACATTTCCACAGAGTGTTACGCATACTGTGTAAATGTAATTTGTACCCTGCTTCTTCCTCTTAACATTTTGTCATAAACACTTTCTGCGCCATTTCAAGCTCTCTATAAATATCTTTAATAGCCGCATACTTTTTTCATTGTTTGTATTTAGCCATTTCCCATTTTTTTCTTCTCATTTTCATAGTGATCTTTTTGCCTAGGAAATCTTTTACCAGTCTGTAAGACAACTAAAACTGTTACTATTCTCATGCCTGGTGCAGTGCCAGTACATGGGGTGTGGTTGGTGTATGTGGGCATGTGTGTGTACCTGTATGAGTGGGCTTGTGTGTGAGTGGGAGAGGTGGGAAGCCAAGGCACTGCTGACAGGTGGCTTGGCCAAGTTGATTTCCTGGGGTGATGCAGGCAGAAGAGGCTGGGCCACACACTCAAGGCAGAGGCTGGTAGGTCAGGTCAATGGAACTTTTTGGATACGTATGTCTCTTCTGTGAAATAATTGACAGCAGATGGCCTGGGAGTGTCCCCTGCTGGAGCACTAGAAATCTGGGTTGAAGACCTAACTCAGCACTAATTCCACTTCCCTCTCTGGAAAAACTTTTTCAGCAGCCTATAAGCCATTTTGTGATCTGAATCTAGAAAAGGTTTCCAGAGACTTGTTCTCTGGGTGAACCGGTCTGGGTGGGATCTTGTATTTGGCCCACAGAGAGGCTCCTATGGGCGGTTGACAAGTACCTGCTCCCATCTGGCCTCTAAGCCTCAGCTGTCTGTTCTGAGAAATGAAGCTGCCTGGAGCAGGGAAGAGACAGAAAACCCCAAAGGGCAATTTAAAAGAAGTTAAAAGAAAGGACTATTTACAATGATGTAGGCAGGAATAAGAGAGACAGCAGGGGAATGTGAGGCACCCCAGAAGGCATGCAAACTATTCAGACCCCTGGGCTTGACTGGCCGGGCAAGGAGCTGTTAGGAACTCAGAGGAAGTCCTAGGATGGATGGAGCCTGCAGAACAGAATCGGTGGCCTTAAGCTATTTTCTAAATGGATATTTTGCATAGAGGGAACTGGGGGAGTAAACACCACAATCTCTCTTTCCTCCCATTTCCCTGTCTCCTGCTTGCTCTGTCCATTGGCAAACCCATCCAAAGCCAGAGGTGAGAAGGAAGCCTGGTTAATGCAGTCCTCTCAGGCCAGCTACCCAGGGCACAGAGCAGGGTTCTGCTCCTCTGTTAGAGAAAAACTATGGCCCCAACACGATGTAAACACAAAGTCCTATCAGATATTGGAACTTAGTGTGATGATGACAATTCAGTTAAACTCTCACCAAGAATCAAATTAAAGTGGTAGCATGTACTAGTATAGTGCCCTTTGTACAAGGTAGTGGGGAAAAATAAACAACGCAAACTTAGGTGCTACCCTCTGCTCTGTAGCTGGTCACAAGGCATAAATTGATAATCATAGCTTTGTTTTTCACCAACTATTCCATGTGCCTCTGGTCCTCTATCAGCACCTTGGCTAGTTGGCTTATTTTAACCTGGTGGTATGACCTAAACCTTTGTTCATACAGGATCAAGATACATGAATAGCTTTTGCTCTTGTCACGGTGGCTACTTTTTCCGTGGACCTGTTGATCAAATGCTGGTATGATTGGAGAAATCGGTGACTGAATACACAAAGACAGTCATTCCATTTATCTGGTTATTGAGAGCCTTTTGTGTCATGAATGCCCTCTGGCGAGGATATCTGTGGGATGTGGGTATCTTCACACATATTCTGAACTCACTCTGAGTGGCCCTTCCATATGTTGTCTTTGTCACCACTGTTTTAGTCTCATTGTTAGTGACTAACTATAAACTGGTGTAGATTTATCAGAATTTTTCTTCCATGTGACATGGACAACTTCATGTATTTCCTGCATTTCTGCTTACCGGGTAGACTTCCCCTCACCACTGTCCTTCAGGGTCACCCTTGAGTGGAATTGCAATATACTGTCCATTCATTTCTGACTTTTTTTCAGCACACTGTGCAAACCATTGGTCAACGAAGCCATACTTTCCTCTCCTTTCTTTATTGATTATGGGGCGCTCCCTTTGAGGCACAGGTGTGGGGCGAGGCTGACGTGGTGAAGCAGGAGTCTGAGCCACCTGCTGTACAATCTGCTCTTACCTTCTGAGCTGTTCAGGCTTGACCTTATGTATACCATTTCCATTTGACAATGGAATTTTGCTGTGTACTTCCAATTTTATGATTCAGCAGATCATATTGCACTCAGTTCATGATGTGTGGCTTGTATCATGTAATCATTTGGTGTCCCAAAATAATTTGGGGCTGGTGTTCAGTCTTTCCAATGAATTAGTAGGAAGCCAGAAACTGCTTTATAAATGAAGTACTATTATTATTAGCACAATTCTTACTCTAAAACCTTGGGATCTGTGCTATAATTTTCCTATTATATCTTGCTAGAGGCTCTATATAGTGTCTCTATCTGTCAGATATTTCCAGTTGATATTTCCGATTGAATATGCTGGTTTACCAAATAACAGAGCAACAGATCAACCAATTTATAGCCAGGACCTTCTGCAGAAACTTATCTTGATCCAGACCTCTCTCAAACTGAAAGAATCTAGCAAGAATCTTGCTAGATCAGTGATCCAGCAAGGCATCAGAACAAGATGCCCAAATTTGGTATTTTTTCCTCCACAATCCAAAGAGGCCCAATCAAGTGTCATGCTTTTCTTTGTGTTGAATGGGTAGAAGAAAAGCAATGTTTTTGTCCCTTCATATACCTAACTGTTCAAGACTATTATACTTTTAGAAACTTTACTTATGTGTCAGGTCCTTGACTTTTTGTAGGATTTATCACCTATTATTGCATGCATTTGTTTTTCTAAAATATGTGCGATGCTTACTCATTCCTTCTAACAGGTTCAATTTGCCTAATTATATCAATGTGATAGACTATTATGATTTTCTATGGAATAGCAAGACAATTAAGACTATATTGCAACAGAGAAGAGGCTGTATTGTGACAAAACAGGAGAGTTGATATAACTTTGGAATAAGACAGTGAGGGTATATTGTCATCCCTGTCACGTAAAAGTGAATGGCTTCTGATTATTTTTATTGGTTAGGATTTGTGAGATTAATAACTGCATATCAGATTTCTATGCAAGGGAAATCTCTTTTCCTTGTATGAGGATGAGGATCCACTTCAACTGGCAAAGAAATTTCAAGAGGATTTAGGGGTTCAAAGTTCTTATTTACCTAAATGTCTCTATTCCATGTATCAGGGTCTTACATCTTCTCCCCCAGTACCCTTACCTTAACACAGTGTTGCTAAAAAATCAGCACTAATGAATTTGGGGCTAAATAACTGTTCTGCGTATGTGTGTGTGTGTGTGTGGGTGCTATTCTATGCACTATGGGATGTTTACAGCATCTGTGGACTCTATCTGCTAGATCCCAGTAGTATCTCATCACAACTGTGGTAACCCAAAATGTCTCCAGACATTGCCAAATGTTCCCTGGGTGGCAAATTTCTCCCAGTTGAGAACCACTGCCTTAGCATAAGAGACCTGGCAAAGATTTATAATCATTGGTACTTAAACTCTGTAATGCTTATACTTAGGCTTCATATTTGATTCCAAGCCACATCTAACCTGAAACTATAAATAATGAGAAACTCCTTCAAAAATTGCATGAAATCTTTCTGATATTCTATCTGTTCTTTTACTTAGGAATTCAAGGTTTTGTTTTGTCCTTTTCTGTGTGTGTTCTACCTATAGCAGTCAGAAGCGGCTGGCACATACCAGGGTCTTGGTAAATCACCATCGTCACTGTAGTGGCAGCATGTCAGAGCCAGTTCAGCTCCCAACAGTTTGTCTTCCACCTGTACTCCATCATATGCCATCACCAGTGATTTGAATGATTGTAATGCTACTGCTTACCACAGATGATCACTGTCCCGTAATCCTTAGACGCTTACCCATCGACTAAATGAGTAACTCAATTGTCAAATCACCATTTTAGTGCCTATTTCCTGGGACAACTTCCAGTACCAATTATTGTAAAAGTCAAGAGAAAAATGTCACGCTCAAAAGGGTAACTAAAGAGAGGTTAATGTACAGACTATTTAGAAAGGCGTGAGTAGGATGAAGGGAAGCAGCAAAAGGGTGGTGAAGCGCCCAGTAACTAGTAAGAGCAATAAGCCATCACATCCCTCAGATGAGAAGAGGAAAGGGAAGGGGCTGTTCCTGGAACTCAGTGAAACCTGTAGAGAAGGGAGGGGGCCTCTGAAGTTGTTGGGCTACTGCTAAATTGCTGCCTGGAAGGAGAGAAGTTGGGAGAATAAATACTCTTAACTTCTCTCTCTTCTTACCTTCTCATTTCCGGGTGCCTCTTAGTGGCTGAACTGGAAGCTGGAAGGAATGAAACCCGCTAATGCAATCTAGATAGGTCAACGTCCCACAGTACAGAGCAAGATTGGGGAGGAATATAGAGAACAAACCAGGACAGTAGTTGAGTAAGTTTTTTTAAAAAAATGTATATGAACTTCTTTTGCAGTAATTTAATCTCTCAGCTCCCAAAAGAATGTTAAAAATCACTAAATCATTTTTTGAGTGGTATTATAATAAATAATCATCTATTATTTTTATTTAATTAAAAATAAATTAGATTTATAATGAAAATTAATTTACAATTTTAATTAAAAAGTTGAGATCAGTATTTTCGAAATTTAAATGAAGTTTACTTCACAAATGGCATTGCATATATAAAATATATATTAGAACAAATTAAACTTTCTCATTTAACTGATAATAATTTAATACTAATAAAAATAATGGCTAACATTTATTTTGTGCTTTCTATATATTCGGGGCCATAGTTAGTGTTTTGCAGGCACTAGTTAATTTATTTTTAATTGGCTGTATAAGAAAAAGCATGTTTTGCAACAAATAAATGATGACATTTATCATGTTTGTTAGGACTAAATATATATAAAAATGCAGATTGAAATTTAACTATGTGATTCAACATCTAACAGACAAAAGCTATTTTCATGACTTGGTGTTTTGGATTCTTGGATTTTGCACTAAAAAACACAAATGGTTTATTTTGACAATGTTTGCTTTATGTTTTAAATTACAAGATAAGAGAGATGGCCTCATGCTGTTATGTGTAAGCACTTTGCCAGAAATCACATGTTGCGTGTATGGGCAGCCTTTATTCTCAACAAATTAAAAGCCAAATTGGATATAATTGTCACTATATTTTCTTTTTAAACATTCAGATTTTGAAGTACTAAAGATATCTAGATGTGTTATATGTGATTTCTGATCAGATGGCTGCAACCTACTTAAGTGGCAGAAACCATCTTAGGTTGATTTTACAGAATTATTAACATTTTTTTAGTCTTCACTAATATGTTGTATTTTAACATTGATGTTTCTCATGCTTTCCGACTTTAACCAATGGCCCATTCTGAGTGTAGATTAATTAATGTATGGCTAAGAATAGGACATTTAGAAGGAGTACAGTGATGGTGCCCACTGTGGATGGCAGTTAGCACTTGGTCAGCTAAGTTGCAAATAGATTAAGAAACTGTTAACAGGTTCAACTGATCTTAACTAACTGCCATTTTTGTTCTCTAAATGCACACTGAGGAGTTCTTTAACTTTTAAAGAATTACTTTATGTAATTATTTTTTTAAATGGAAATAGACATCGTTGCTTATGGATATATCCCTTGCTGCCATCCTTAACCCCCAGAAGGTGTGTGGATGGCTGTTTGTATCAGGCAGAGCAAGAGGCGTCTTTGGTCCCACTCTGGTTTTGCCACTGGTGATGCTATGGGCTGAAATTGCCTTGTAGGAGGGAAGGCAGGAGTGACCAGGCCCCACAGAGTGAAGAAATGGCTCCTAGAAGGCCAAGTGTCCAGCACAGCAGAGCTGAAAGAGACATTAGGGTCACATGTTCCAGATGTCTTTTAATATTGTGTACCGAGGAGGAAAGAATCTAAGAATCAGAGCCATGACGAGAGCAAGCACTGTTTCTTCTCTCCTTATAAATGATTCTAGAACATATTTGCTGTTGAGCACAGCTCCCCGTGCCCCTGGGGATCATGGATCCTTTTCTTGTGTGGCAGGCATGATGGCTTTCTGGGCCAGCTGTGCCTAGTGGCCTGCCAAGTCTGGATGAATGGCAGAGATGGTCATTTATCTCTGGAGTCCAGGAAGGATTTCTAATCTCTACCTCTGAGGTGTACCTGGGGACTATCAGGTAGGTTTAGGTACGTGTGGTTCTCTTGTAGATTTAGAAAGCGACACCCAAAGAAACTTTTTTGAAGCCAGGAGCTGCTGGTAAGGTCAGCAAGCAGAAGTTGAGATACATAGGCTCTGTGTCCTGTTTGGAGAAACAGT
This sequence comes from Eidolon dupreanum, assembly GCA_028627145.1. Lineage (NCBI taxonomy): Eukaryota > Metazoa > Chordata > Mammalia > Chiroptera > Pteropodidae > Eidolon > Eidolon dupreanum. Next base: position 29,042,331 of record CM053515.1, read on the forward strand.
GTGGCTTTCCACATAACACTCTGTGTGACCCACAGGGCACACCCAGGGAGCCTTTAACACCTGGTGTAAAATGCAGGTGAAAATGTCTGTCTCCAGCACAAGATGCCCCAGCAGAGGTGCTACCTTCTTGGCATTGAAATGGTTTTCAAAGTCTTTTAAATTAGAGCCTTATTCTCTCTCTCACCTTCCCCCACCCCCATAACAGATGATTCTCTGTTCTCCGAGGGGAGATTGGGGTAATCTTTTTGGTTGGCTGGTGGCTCTGTCTACAACCCTGCATAGCAGATAAGCCAGTCCGGCATTGGTCTTGGAGCAGGCACAGAGCAAACTTTCCACAAAGAGGAAACTCTGACTCTATGCAGATGTGTCTGCAGCAATGGCAGCTTCTGACTTTTTTTTTTTTTTTTTTCTGCAAAGTATAGGGAAAATTCCATTTTCACTCATTCAGGGAGGTCTCTGTCTCCCTCTTACTATCCCACCTCAGGCTAAGGCTGAATGTGAGCTCCAAGTGGCTGCTGCTTCACTGGTTACCTAGAGCTGTGGTTGTCATTCTTTGTGGGTCACAGTGCTCTTTGGGAATCACTGAAAATGCTGGATCATCTCCTGCATGGCATGCCCACCACATGGGCACATGGAGCTCTGAGAACACTTTGGCGATGGGGTCCATGCTCACAGACCATGCTGATATCTATAGCTCTGAGGTTCAGGATGCTGAGGTTGATGACATTCATGGTCTCAGTTATTGCAGAGTCAGACCCCTACCCACTGACTATGGAGAGATGGGTGGTGGGTGCCAACTCAGACCCCATGTGGAGGATTGCCTCCTGTTGGAAAGATTTCGCTATTAAAAATCCTCTACTTGGTGTTTCTGACTTGGGCTCCCAACTTTTTTCTCCTGTTTTACTGACCCCTCCTCCTCCTCTTACATCAATACGAGTATTTTTCAAAGCTAATCTTTTCTCTCTGAATTCCCCTCCCTGATTAATTGTGACCATCCTTTGACCTTTTTGCCAATGATTTCCCAATCAGATTTCGGTCCTGCATTCTTGTTTGAGCTCCAGATCTATTTCCAGTTGCCATGAAGATGCCTCTTAAACCCAGCACCTCTCCAGAGCTCCCACCCCTCCTGTACCCACCTACTCTGCTCCCCTCTCTGTGCTGCTACTTCCAGCTAGAACCATTGATGGCCTCCAAGGCTTACTGTGTGTGTGTGTGTGTGTGTGTGTGTGTGTGTGTGTGTGTGTGCACGCACACGTCCATGTGCGCGTGTGCTCCCTTCTCTCCACCTCCAATATCATGGTCTGGTTCTCTCCCCATTATCATCCTTCTGGAAGGCTATGAAATTCTTCCATGCACCTCTTAGCTCTCTTGTCTTTTGAATCATACTCTGAACTGTAGCCCTGCTACCTCCAGGCTTAGAAGCCTTGTTTGCTCCCATTCCCTATAGACCAGTAGATCCCAGCATAGACACACTCAAGGCTTTCCACAGTCAGGACCCACCTGTAGCAGAAGCTGCTGATGCCCTGCTCACATCCCTTAGGTCTGACCATATTGGTACACATAGGCCCACCCTGCGCCTGCCAGTATCTGCATCTCTGTATTTGAGGTCCCACAGTGTAGATGTGTAAATATTGGGCTCTAGCAGCAAAGTCTACTATGTCAGGGCACAGGATAGGCTAGAAGTGCCTATCATCCTCCCTTACCCCCCAGAGCAATCCTCAATAAATGAACGACTGATGGGAGTTGATATACAAATACCCCAACTTCCTTGTGCCTTGGGTGGGGTACACTGAGATGCCAATGGGGCTGAACTCCAGTAGCTGCTGGGGCTGGTGTTTCCTGGGACCACCTCCCAGATGTACCACTTACACTTAAGTCTTTATTTCAGGGTCTGCTTCTGGGAAAACCCACATTAAGTCACCAGTTGACTTACTGCACCCCCCCACCTTCACCCCTAGAGGCTCTGCCTTTCCTTGACCATCTCCCGGTTCTGCCTTTGTACCTTTGCTCAAGCCAGGTCCTCTATCTAGGATGTATCCCCACCTCTGCGTTCTGGAATCCTGCCATCATCAGGTTCACCTGAGAGGTAGCCCCTTCTGGGAAGCTTTCTCAAGGACTACATCCAGCATCCCCACCCCACTTTTTGTCTTATCTGTATAAATGAGGTATTTTAAAAATGTTTTTGTCCCCTGCAGCACCTAATCTCCTGGAGCTTGGCACTGGAACCTTCAACAAATGCTTCCTGAATTCAACTCCCCAGCTCTCCCAGATCGGCGTCTCCCTTACACCCACTCTACCAAGAGCCCTGTTCTGAGACTTGGTGGCAGAGTGCCCTGCATTCTTTCTTTGGAGGCAAGGTGAATCTCCTCTTCTGAATTGTCCTCCAAAGCAGAGGCCAAGAAGGGCTCTTAAAATTCATCAAGCAACCAATATACTCTGACTCTTGCATTCGGCATAGTGCCTGAGGGGATAGAAAAACACAAAGGTGAGTCTTATATTTAAAATGCTTATAGTTAACCCATTAGTTAAGGAGTCAGCAAACTTTCCGTAAAGGGTCAGAGAGTAAATAGTGTAGGCTTTGTGAGATTTGTATGGTTTCTGTCACATATTTTCCTCTTCTCTTTCTCCTTCTTTTTTGCAACGCTTTAAAAATTTATAAACCATTCTTAGTTCTCAGGCAGTATAAGAACAGGCTATGGGCTGACCCCTGTATTAGTTCAATGATTCATCCAACCAGCATTTATTGAGCACCTACTGTGTGCCTGGCACCTCTTTGGCAAAGTTACGCGTTCTGATGGGTCCCCTCTCAGGCTAGGTACCTAGCTGGCGGGGTGAAATATTCCTGAGAAGTCTAAATGAGTTGACAACAGTGCTGACCGAAGTCCTGGGCTGGGGACCTGGGGAAGGTCATCCTTTCCAGCACCTCCCTTGCTCCTTCTCTGCATGGCCACACTCTGGCACATGGCTGTCTCAAGTTGGTTGTGATTTCAATTTCAGCTGGAGGTCTCTTCTTTCCTAAAATGCTGCCCCTCCTGATTGAATTTTCTTTGTAATGGCATAATCTTATTCCTGCTTTTCTTTGGCAACTGACTCCATATTAACCTCCTAACAGGCCCCAGTCCTTTACCTCTTCCTGCCACATTTGCTACATGCTCTACTCTGGTTATTGCCTCCTATCCAGCTCACCCTCTGTCCTGCCTGTCCAGAGCCTTCCTGAGAACCACGGATGGCCTCTCTGTCTTTCATAGTCAGTCTCCTCCATTGCAGGTCCCCAGGGCTTTGCATGGCACAGGTTCCCATGTCAGCCTGAGGTCATGGCCAGTCAGTGGCCAATAAGGTGTCTGCTTGCTGGCTGCAACCCAGAGCTGTTTTTTTATTTTTAATTAATTAATTTTAATTTTATTTAAGTATAGTTGGTGTACAATATTAGTTTCAAGTGTACAGTATATTGACTCGACATTTACATACCTCACAATGTGATCACCACATTAAGTCTCATAACCATGCAAAGTTTTCACAATATGATTAGCTACATTCCCTGTATCTTTTATTCCCATCTCCCCACCCTGCTCCCCTCTAGCAACCATCAGATCTGTCTCTTTCTATGAGTCTGTTTTTGTTTTGTTTGTTCATTTATTATTTTTAGATTATATATATAAGTGAAACCATATGTTATTTGTCTTTCTCTGTTTGACTTATTTCACTTAGCATAATATCCTCTAAGTTTATCCATGTTGTTGCAATTGGCAAGAATTCATTCTTTTTTAAGGCCAAGCAATATTCCATTTGTGTGTGTGTGTGTGTGTTCATTTATCTATTGATGGACACCTAGGTTGCATCCATATCTTGGCTATTGTAAATAATGCTGTAGTGAACATAGGGGTGCATATGTCTTTTTAAATTACTGTTTTAATTTTCTTCGTATCCAGCACTGTTTTGCACTCAGAGTTTCCTGAGAGTCAGAGGCCTGCCCTACATTATACACCATGTTGGATGCCTTCACGATGAACTAGGTCCGTTGGTGTCCTTATCCCCTTCACCTCAAAGGATTTAGTCATGCGCTGGTTAATTTGGTCTTTGCAGGAGATAATAAAAAAATAACATTTTCTATGAAAAATCCTTCTTAGAGGTACAGATACACGATAAATAGAAATCTTATGCCTTAAACCACCTCCTCCACTGGCATTCTTCACATACAGTTACCCATTTTATAGAAATCCACTTTAACAAAGAAGGGAAATAATTTGCACATTCTAAACTTTCCCTTGGTTTGCAGAAGAATTCATTGTCAGCTTTTATAGTGAGCTCCCTTAGTGTACTTTAAGTGGTTTTCTTTGCATGGGTTTCGATTCAGGTTAAAGTTCTCAGGAGCATAGTGAGTGCATATACTGTAGCATATTCATCTCACCTGGAGCGAATTGTTACCCCACATCCATGAGGAAAAGATTATTTGCAAGTCTGATGTGGATGTTTGACTCCCAAATCTCACAGGGCAGATTTCTCTTAGTATTTTATCTTAAGAAGCTCACCTATAAGCATCTGTCTTTGGAATGCAGGAAAGTCAAGATCTGAGGATTCGGGTCAAATGGAATTATGATCCATTGAAGGACTTCAACAGATCATGGTGGTGTTCAAACAACCCCCTCAGCAAGCTCTACCCACTGAACAGGGCCCTGCATCAGCTTTTTCTTTGCTTGGAGGGTCCTGACCTGGTGTTCTCAGATCCCAAGAGGTCTACCTGTGAGCTTGAGGGATCCACCAGTTCTCTGATGTCTATCCAGCTTTTTATACCTTTGTTTATGTGCATTCTTTCTGGGACCCCAAAAAGTCTCACCTGTGGCGTGGTCCCAGGAGATGAGATGGTTCACGAAGGTGAATCCTTTGGCTTGTTCTCTGCTGGGACTCAGCTCCTGGAGCAGAGTCTGGTGCATAGTTATTGCTCAATGTGTATGTGTGTGTTGAATGATTCAATAAGTGAATGAATAAAATGGCAGCACCAGGTGTTGAACCTGGGCTGCTCTGATCCTAGAGCAGTCTTCCCTGCACCATCACCTACAAAAGAGGCTACTTTGGTTTTCCAGGAAGGCTGGGCTGGGAGCTGGGTATGGAAGAGGAAGGAAAAGGCCGTATTCACCAAAGACCTAAAGAATAAATCAAAGACCCAGGTCGCTAGAAAAGAAATCTCAAAGCAATAACCAAAACAAAGACTGTAAGAAGAAAGCCAAATTGAATTTTCTGAGGCTCTCCTTCTCTCCACTTCCCTCCTTCCCCCATATGCAGTTACCTCTGAGCTTGCAGAGGGTTTGGGCCCTGGCTAGCCCTGAATGCCAGCAGGTAAAGCACTTCTAAGGTGACTGCAGTGAGAGGTAGCTGACTTAGGCTGCCCTGGGCACTGAAGAAGGCCGTATGCTGAGGTGTGAGAGGCACTGGACTGAGGTCAGAGGGCCTGGTTTGAGGCCTGACCCCTGCTCCTGGCACACTTTGGATCACCTGCTCCCCCTCTGGGTTTCAGTCTCTGTCTCTGTAAAAGGGTTAGCAGTGTCTGATTTTATTCTTTCCTGAGTTAGCTGGGGCACGTGGTGATGAATAATAAATGGGTTTTACAAACTATAAAATGCAGAAGGCAGAAGGTACCTAGGGAAATAGGGACCCAGGTGCATGTGCTGGACAAGGTCCTTCCTGTCTGGGGTCTGAGTCAGTGTGGTCAGACGCTGTGGTCAGCTGGTCAAGCAGATGCTTCTGGTGAGCAAGGGCCACCTAGGGACCAGAGGGAAGCCAGAATTGGTGGGAGCCTGGGGATGCATGTAGGGAGGCTCAGAGGGCTAAGGTCCTGTCACCAGAGACTCATCAGTTACTCAGGTGAATGTGCAAGGAGAATCATTGGTCAAGAAAGTTGAGGAAAGAAGGCTCCATCTGTGCCCTAAGCTGATGATCTGGTCCTCTTTGGAGAATAAGAGTCAGTTACAAGAACCACTTAATTAATTTCAAGATGCTAAGCTGAGCCAGACTGGCTTAGCCCACTCTTGACAGTAGAAGAGGCAAACATGGCCGGTGACCCATCCCAGAGGTATGGACAAGTTCCAGTAAATAGAGGAATTCGTGTCCAAAGTAGCTGGAGAGTTCTTGATTTGGAATTCCAGAGATAAGTGATTCTTAGCATTCTAGGACTCTGGAATGGCACTGCAAATCATGCTCCTGGACCCTGAGGCCATTTTCAAGGGAGAGAGCAGAATTGTCAGGAACAGGATGCAGTTTCTTTGGGTTGGAGGTTTAGTGACATCCTGTGCAGAAGCAGGAGGAGATGGACGTTATGGTTGCCTTGCCAGTATTGATTACATACTACCCCAGGTCTAGCACCCTCATGATTTGAGTGGCCTTGATTGGCTCAAGTTAAGTCATTCAGGGAAAGCTCATTCTCCCTTTTTTGGAGGGATAGATGGAGAAATGGTCCAATTGGAACAAAGCCTAGAGCTTTATTTAGTTCAGTGGTCTGAGAAATGGCTCTCTCTTTCTCTCTGGATGTGAAAAGTGAAGCATGGTGTCCTGGTTGCTATTGGCAGTCATTTTATGCCCATGAGGAAAACTGATCTGAAGACAAAATTAACGCATGGAGGGCAGCAGAGCAGATCACAAAGGAATGGAGCTTGACTTTCTGGAGACATAAGTTAATAAATCTCTTTTGGTGTTCAAGTCAGTTTGAGTTGGCTTTTCTGATTCTTGCATTGATTACTCTCTAATTGACACACAGGACATGTTGGTTTCTCAGAATCCTCTCAATGCTAGAAGTTGGTAATTCAATGTTATAGTTTTATGTCCTGGGGCTAGAGCCAAAAGCAGGTAGAATTGGGAATTTGGGGCTAAGGGTTTACTTGGACACTCAGGCTTCGTGTTGGAGGTTGAAATGCTAAAAGCTGATCTGTGCCAGGCATCTCCTCAATCTAGTCATCACAGATCCCTTTAAAAGCATGGAGAGCCCCTCTTTGCATTTTGGGGGGATCTAGAGGCTGGTCTAGCCTGTGGTTTGTTGGTGGTGGAGATGGTATAGGTCTAGAAGAATCCAAACTAAAAATTTAGATTTGTTCTTTAAATGGTCTGTGGGTTGGAAACTACTAATGAATTTAGAAAATAATCTCTTTTAAGTTATGTTCTTAGCTCCCAGAGTCAATTATCCGTACATCTTAGAGTTCACTCTGGTACTTAAAATTGCTCAGTTCCTAAGCCCATATGTCAGGGGAAGCCAAACAAACAGGCTTCTGTTTTATGAACCCTCAGATGTTTCCACAAAGTCTCCTTACTGTCTCTGACAGTAAGAAAATTAATAGATGCAGCTGACAATGTGTAAAATTATGGTGTGTCTTGAGATCTCAGAGGACAACATAACGTCTTCACTAGTATGGCATGATGTTGAATGGTAGCACAGGAGATGGATGACTAGGAAAGCTTCCATGGGTTAAATGCCATCATTACAGGCTCTTTCAATCAGGAAATATCTGTCAAGCACCTGCAGGATGCCTAACACTGGGCTGGGTACCCAGGAATCCAGGCATGCTGGATGATGCTAAAGAAGGAGAACAACCCTTGACCTTGAAGGACTGCTCTGTCCAGCTGCGAAGAGAAGGCCCACGTACCCAACATACCTTCCAGGGTTCACTTTAAGGCTGTATATGTTCTCAGAAGTCTGTAGGAAGGAAATAATTTTGGGGAACTGGGCTTTCTCAGGGGAAATGGGGCTTGAATTAGACTTCAAAGAAATTGAGCAAATTATTATTTGGACTGGAATTATGTATTATTGAATGAACCTTGAAGCAGACATTCATTGGCTAGGTCTTGGAGATTTTATTTACCGAGAATGTTGAAATAAAATTTATTATAACAAGAATTGGCCTGCCCCATATTTGTCCTATATTTAAAACATGTAATTTTTCACGGTAACAGCAGAGAACATGAAATTTAAATGTACGCTTCTTTATGGAGTCTTAGAAAATGACTTTTCTTCCTGGATGGAATTGGACTATTGACTGTGTTAGGTTTCGAGGTGACTGAGCAAATAGTATTTTCTATTTGATCTTATTATATTTTAATCACATTGCAAAAATGTCAGAATAGTACAAAATGAGAAACTTTACAAGCTCATATTTCATTATGAAGTCAGTTTGTACAGAAGTGTGGAAGGGACCTCACTCACATTGATTTGTTGCAGTGATCAATGATGGCTCAGCTCTAACAGGCTGAAGCTGGTGTACGAGGGTCTTCCATGTTATGCTGAACCTGAAGGTCACTCCTCCACACTCCTCTGCCTGGAGTTGGTCATGCTGTCTGCTGTTTTACAGGGAGACTCGAATCTGGAGGTCAGTGGATGCAACACCACTCACCATGGCCCTGGTTTGCTAACATATCAAGCTGTCATGGCTGAACACATATTGCCTTGTGGGCTGAATTGTATTTTGAGATATTCATTTTTCTTGCCTTCCCCCCCGCCCCCGCCCACCCTTCTTCCTGTTCAAGTAGGTAGCAGGCTTGGGGCTTTGCTTTCTCAGTGGAGCTGCATGGCCAGGCTGCAAGCAGAAGTTGCCTGCATGACTTGTTGACTTTTATTTTCTGAAACCCAAGCCTGTGATGTTTTTCCTAATGGATTTTAGGAAAAAAGCAGAGTGCATGGGGGAAGCAAGAGGCAGAGAGCTTCCACCCATCACCCTGAAATGGAGATTGTCCCGTCTGGGCACCTCAGAGCAGGTGACAAGTCACAGACTGGATACATTTCCACAGATGAGGCTGCAGCCTCAGGTCCCATGTCCTTGTGTGATCGCATAGAACCAGCAGAAAGCCATGATTTACCAGACAGAGGAGGTGGTGAGGAGGTCAGTGGCCAGTCAGTGATACTTGGAAAGTGGAGGCTCTGCAAGCTCCAGATTTTTCAAATGCATGTTATTCTTCACTGGATTTCTTGGTTATGTCTTTGGCTCATTTTCCTATTGGAGTGTGTGGTGGTTTGAAATTATGCTGGCATGCTCTTTGTCATTCTTTTTTCAAAAAGTGGGGTCTAAGTTCCAGCTGTTGATTACAGGCTGGACTTATTGATTCACTTTAAAAGAACAGAATGTGGCAGAAATGGTAATGTGTAACTTCCAAGGCTGGACCAGAAAAGACATTGCAGCTTTCACTCTCTGGAGTTGTCTGCTCTAGGGGAAGTCAGCCGCCATGTTGTGAGGACACTCAAGCAGTCTTTTGCAAAGGAACTGAGATCTCCTATTAAAAGGTGACAGCAACTTGTCAGCTGTGTGAGTGAGCCACCTTGGAGGAGGACCCTCCAGCCCCAGCCAAGCCTTTAGATGATCACCGACTGGCTGCCACTTAACTGCAACCTCATGAGAGACCCAGGCCAGAACCACCCAGCTGAGCTGCTCCCAGATTTTCGATTCTTAGAACTGTGTGAGATAATAAATGTTTATTCTTGTCTCAAGCTTCTGTGTTTGGGGGTAATTTGTTATGCAGAAATAGGTAACTAATGCAGAGTCTTTTTTTTTTTTTATTGATCTGTAAGGGCCTTTTATACATTAAGAATATCAATTATTTACAGGTTATATGTTGCACATTTCTCTTGAGATTTACCTTCAATCTGCTTTGAATTTATAATTATTTAGAGGAGAAGTAACATCTTTACTTTTACTTGGAGAGAAGAGTATTGCTTCTTTTGATCTAGAAATGTGGGTTTAAGTCTTCTTTTACACCTTGTAGTAAATTTGATTGTTTCATTTGTTTATATCCTGCCCCCCTTTCATTCTTAAGTTTATTTTGTAGATATTTTATATTTTTTGTTGATATTGTGAATGAGATCTGTTTTTACTTTATACTTTCTGATTGATTGTTGATAATAAGACTATAAGAGTAACTAAAACTTGATTAACTCAATGTTACATTGGTTTTCAACCTACCTGGGTTATATTCTTTGAATCTTAGCTGCCCTGCCTATAAAATGAGGATAATAATAGTACATGCCTCGGTGGAGAGGGGTTATGAGGATAAAATCAGATAATCAATGTAATGTGTTCAGTGAATGCCCGATACATGGCAAACATGTCAAATATTTGCCATTATTATTTTACTAATAATCAAAGGAGAAAATAAAACCAAACATTGCCTATATTGACTTCCTCATTCACAGTATCCAAACTGTGTGTTAAGAAGATGTGCATACAATACATCTGATGAATTGTTTTACTAGCTCTGACAGGGCTTCAGGCCGCCCTCATTCCAGAGTAGTGAGATCTGATGGCCTTTCTGATGTGTCAAGCCCTTGGATTTGAAATTCCTTGTAAGCTATACAAATTAGTTAGCTTTATTTTATACTGTACACATGTGAAGTTCCTACCTCTTGACTTCAACATTCAAGTTTACGTGAAAATCATGCAAATGATGCTTCCTTGCGTCAACTAAATCCTTGCATGTCTCTGTCCGAGGTCTGTGCTACCTTGCACTCCAAGCTCTGTGTTTACCAGTTCCTTCAACTCAGGGAAGGCTTTGGGTACCCCAGCCGTCCTCTCTACCATTCTGAGTGCTCCCTGAAGGCAGGTCCCTGGGGCTCAGTTATCTCAGCAAACATTTTAGAGAGGGATGTGTGCACAGATTTGAGGTGTGTTGAGATGTGGGTGTGGTCTAGAGTGTGTATGAGAGGCAGATGGGAGGGGAGGAGAGGACATGAGGGTCTGATGAAAGGGGTATTTGTGTTTTGCTGCTTTGGGTTCAGGGCCCTGTCTGAGCCCAAAGAGTGGGTGGGCAGATAATGAGGGTGTTTAGGGTTTAGGAGCTGGAGGGGCAGGTTCATTTCTGCTGATGTTGTCCCAGGACCAGTGACAGTCCCTATCTCCAGGAATAAAGACCTGTACTCCATTCAGTTCAGTGCTGAATGGAGGTCCCACTTGTGGGAAGTGGTGGGATGTTTGCATTCCCTTGGTGGATGTGTTGTGGGTTTGATGGTGTACTGGTGAGAGTTTGACTTTTCATTCCCAAGGAGTGGTGGCTCTCATCTCTTACTGCTGTTTCTTGTATTCAAATTCTCTTTCCTGGCAGGCACCCACAATCCTTATTAGCATATCCATCCTATGTGTAGATGCTTCTGTCCTGATGACACCTCAATATGGATAAAGAAAAGTGGGGAAGATTGGGGCTTTGTATCAGTCAGCTATTACCACAGTAAAGCTTCATAACAAAACTTCTTCAAACTCAGTGCTCAGCAACAGCAAACACTCTCAGGCTCAGGCATCTTCAGGTTGAATGTGGTCCAGTTCATATAGACTGTATGTGGTTGGGTGGGAGCCAGGCAATTGGGTTCCAGGTTGGATTCAGGTATGTTCCATATGTGATCCTTTGGGGGCCCAGTCTCAAGGGGTAGCAGCCAACTAGTGAATTACCAGACACATGAGCCAAGCTAAACCACATACATATATTTAGGGCCTCTGCCCATAGCACTTCTGCTAACCTTCCACTGGGCAACGTAAGTCACATGGCCAAGCCAAACAGTAATGAGATGTACACTCAGCCCATAGTGGGAGGGGGAGGAAGTGAGCAGCCAAATTATTACAGACCGAAGCTTACGAAAAGCATCACAAAGATTAGAGAGTAGGGGTTTGGCCTCAGGCATTAGCAACTGTCTTTCTCAGAGACTGTGGTAAGCTGAATAATGGCCTGCCAAAGTTGTCCTTGTCCTAACTCCTGGAGTTTGTAAATATGCTACATTACATAGTAAGGGGACTTTGCACATGAGATTAAGTAAAGGATATTGAGATGGGGCGACATTCCGGATTATCTGGATAAGCCAGTCATAATCACAGGGGCCTTTATAAGAGGGAGGCAGAAAGAGTCAGAGCAGGTCATGTGATGACGGAAGCAGAGCTAGAGAGAGAAGTGGCTGTGACACTGGCTTTGAAGGTAGAGGAAGGGGCCACTAGCCAAGGAATGCAGGCCAATTCTAGGAGATGGCAAGGAAACTGATTCTCCCCTGGAGCCTACAGTAGGAACCAGTTCTGCTGACACCTTGATTTTAGCACTGTGAGATACATTTCTTCAGACCTGCTGACTTCCAGAACTGTTACTAGAATAAATTTGCGTTATTTAAATCATTTGTATTTAAGCATTTGTATTTCATTGTGTTTTAACAGACTTCAAACCTTGAAGATTACAGAAAAATTCCTGGAAGTTGAGATACTGTGACAATTTGCTGCTATATTTTGGGATACATGAGGGACTTTCTCCCAAGTCACAGCACAAAGGTATGCTGTCCTGCTCTTGTTTGCATCTTGTACTGTTCTACTCAATAATGTAGTCTCTCAGGGAATGTTGGCAATCAGTTCTCCTCTGTTCATGATGGGTGATTGGCCATATTTTTGCTTCTCATTCATAGCATGAGATCAAGACCTTTTTAGCTCTCCTTCTTTGTCAATTACATATACACGTGGAAGTAATGTTGAATGCACCAAATCTTCTCTATGGGAAGTATGGATAAAGCCAGGAGGACTTTTTGGGGCTATGACTCAAGCTGGCTGCCTGAGGAAGGGTGTTCCCCTTGATCACCATCACATTTGCTAAGGAATTAGAACCTGATCCAAGACATTATGGGGCCGGCCCGCCTTCTTTCTTCCTTCCTTCCTTCCTTCCTTCCTTCCTTCCTTTCTTTCTTCTTTCTTTTTTTCTTTCTTCTTTCTTTCTTTCCTTCCTTCCTTCCTTCCTTTCCTCCCTCCTTCCTTCCTTTCCTCCCTCCTTCCTTCCTTCCCTCCTTCCTTCCTTCCTTCCCTCCTTCCTTCCTTCCTTCCTTCCTTCCTTCCTTCCTTCCTTCCTTCCTTCTATCCTTCCTCTTTCATGGGATAACATAATCTGATCTATTTTTGGAAAGCAAGCTAACTGGTGACAGTGTGAAGGATGAGCTGGAGTAGGCCAAGCAGACCAAGAGGGAGGCTGGCACATTCATCATGTGACTTGCTTTGCCTAATGGAAGGTTAGCAGAAATGACATGGGCAGAGGCCTTAAATATGGTCAGGAGGTGAACTTCAACTAGGGCAGTGACAATCAGGAAATATTTTGGAAGTAGAATGGTCAGGATCAAGAAATTTGGATTTGGGCCTGCTGAGTTTGAGGCCTGTGGTGGACACTGCCCAGGTCTCTCTGTCAGGAAGAAAGCCCTTGTTCCCCTAACTGGCCTGGGTGTAGGATGACAATGGCTCATGGCTGAATCCCTTTCAGGGAATTGTCCTTGGCCAAAAGGAGCTTCAGTGCCTAAGGGAACATGGAAACTTGGGAAGAAGTGGTTACCAGGAGGATGGAGTGATGGGCTGAGAAAGCAATCTGAGAGTTTCCATTGGATTTGGTGACATAGAGGTCACTGATGACTTTGCCAAGAGGGTGATGAGGAAAGGCAAGGTATGAGTTTCAGGGGCATGAAGAACACATGGGAGGCAATGAGATGGAGCTGGACCTGAGTCTTGAAGGAAACAGAAATGCCTTCCAGGAAGGGGGATAGTGTAAGTGAAGGAACCCAGTCTGAAGAAGTCACCTAGTTGGGAAGGTGGGGGAAAGGTGAGAGGAATGGATGGAAAAGTAAATGGTGCTCCAGCATGGCTGTCTTAAATGGTAGTCTCTGGACTTAGAGCAGAATCAACCATGCTGTGTCCATGCCTGTGCCTATGTTCCACTGGGTTTAGGATACTGCTCTCTAATGGATGCTGGGCATTTTGTCCCTAGAGTGTGGGCCTGGCTGTTCACATGGGTGTTTTGACCATGGTCCAAGGACCCTCTCCCTGTTTATGAATGCAGATGTAATAAATTTTCTGGAGTGAGCCCATTAAATTGGTTTAATGCTTTGGTCAGTTTACTGTCCTGTCTAGTAAGCTTATTGCTTTTTTCTTTTATTTTAATGGTACTAAAATTATTTTCAAAGAATTTAATTCTATTTCGTATAAATCATACAGGAAGAATTTAATATATCTATCAAATTGTATCCATTATAACGTCTGACACTGCAAATTTTCTTTTGTGGCCATTGTTTCTATCAAATCCAATTTTCTTGGACAAATATTTGCAGACCTAAATTTTATCAAGACAATTTTATATATATATAACAAATAGTATAGTGTGAAATTCTAATCATTATCAGTTCTATTTTGAGGATATTATTTCTTCTAATAAAATTCATTATGACCAGTATCAAAGATCAATAGTTTATATTTACTTCTTTAATAATTTATTATAAAATTATGAGAAGATTCTGTGAGAAGGTTCAGGTTTGCTCTTTTGTCCAGGACTGGATGATTGGATTCTAAGTCTCGTTCTCCTGTCTGTTTCTGATCACTCTGTGTGCTGTGTGTAAATCGCTTCTTCTGTTGGCAGCATGTGGTGAGGTCGGGATATCCTCAGGGACACTGTAAGCAGTGGGACTTCCGGCCTTAGCTCCATGACAGCTCCCAGCATTGAGTGTGCACTGTGCATCACTGTGCTAAGGCTTTACAGAAATGACCTCACTGAATTCTTCCTTCTCAGCCCATTTCACAGGGGTGGAAACTGCAGCTTAGTGAAGTTAAGGGGCATAACTGGGATTTGAACCTAGGTTTGTCTAAAGCCAAAGTCCACAGTTTAAACTGCTGGGTTATACTGTATATCTTTCACTGTACTTGTGTGCTCAGCAGATACTCACTCACTGCTGGAGGTTATTTGGGGGACAGGGTTAGTTATGGTCATAGAATGTCTGGTCCAGACCCTCCCTATCAACACACACACACACACACACACACACACACACACACACACGTGGAAACACGGGCTTAGGGGAGAAAAGAAATAGCCCAGGGTCAGGTAGTTATTGGGTGACACACTTGGCTAGGGTCCAGGTTTCCAGCCCTTCTGGGCCAATCTCTGGTAGTGATCGCTACCCAGTTTAGCTCAGCTGCCTGAGCAAGTGTCTTTGAATCTTCTCCAGCTTAATGAGTGGCCAGTTTGTTGGGGGAGGAATCCAGGCAATGTGAGTCTCCCAAACTCTGGACTCTTGGATTTTCTTTATTTCAGGGAAGTTGGGAGAAAGTTCCTCAAGTTTGGGGACTGTCACAGCACTGGCTAGAAGTGACCATGTCTGCCAATCACCGCATGCCAATCTTGGGTCTTTGTGTCTCTTGACAAGGTCTAATTTCCCCTTTAGAAGGAGCTGAGTGAGACCTCTAGACTTCTGTCCTATTTGTGAGACACTGAGCAGGGAGCAAAGGAAAAGCCTGTCTCTTTCATTTGTGGACCTGAAGCACACATCAGTTACCTTTTTGACTTCTATTGTGCATAATGCACTGAGGTACTTCAGGTTCTGAAATGACTGAGAAGAAGGCTTCTTCTTCATGTCATTATAACATGTTTACTTTTTCTATTATATAAGAAATGCTGGTTCATTCTGGTGCAGTTTCCTTTAAAGGGTTATTTCATAACAACCATCATAGAGTCACAATAGCATGAGAATGAGAAAGAGGTCTTGTTTTTTCTTTCTTTCCTGAAAGCCCACATTTGCACAAAGAAAGGAAGTGTGGGGCTTAGAGCATGAAAAAATGACTACACACTTGACCTAATTAAACGAAGAGAAAGCTGACCGGCTGGTAACAGGCTGGAGTGGCTTTTTACCATGTGGAATTCTGGGGCATCTGTGTTGGCAGCACTGACTCTCAAACTCCACTGTCTCCCACAACCCCTGAGCAGTGACAAATGGTCACAATTACATATGCAAGGGAAGAGAACTTTTGAAACTCTGCACTTCAGATGGTTTCCACAAATGCTAGGAAAAGAAGTCTGTTATGAGAGGGGGATGTGGCTCAAAGGTTACTGGGAAAACTCATAGGGTCTGTTGGAGGGTCCTTGCTTCTGCTTCTGTAGTCATCCAGGGGGCCCCACCTGGATGCTGGGTCAATCATAAGGTGATGACTTTGCTCTTCAAAGCTGGAGATACTCCTGTTTTTAATATTCCACCCCAAATGAGACCCCACAGCCAAGGACCCTGTTCTGATAGAGTATTTTTAGCAGGTTGGGCAAAGGCAAGCCCCGGGGCCTTTTTGTCAGTCTGCCTTCTTTGTCATCCTCTCTGGGGACCATGTGGGCTTCTCTTTGGCTTAGCATCTCAGTGGCCAGCTGTTGCAGCAGTGTGTCTAGGATGGTGGGACTTGCACAAGGGCCCACAGCCAGTGTTCTGGCAGCCTCTGCCTCCCTGGAGACCCAGCCCCCATTAGCAGCAAAGACTTGAGGGAGTTCAGCATTGCTGACCCACCCGTGAGACTTCCTTTGTTTGACTCCATTAGCAACCGACCTATTATACTGTGAGATAAAGATTCTAAAACGCACCTATGCCTCCAAGCTTTCACAGAAACAGTTAATCTGTATTCCTTTCTTAGATAGCTTTGAGTGGAGAAGGAAGAAATGGCTGTCGTGTGTCCCAGAAGCATTTTGTAAAAGGGCTATTTATTCTAGGCACAGTCTATTTGGCCTGACACTACTCAGACAGTCAGTAATTCCATTTTGTTTATGATTATCCTTGCCCCCCCTCCCCTCCCATCTGCCACCGGAGTTTGCACCTCACGCTGCAGCCGCCCCATGGAACGTGGGAGCATCTGTCTCTCTAATGACCAGCCGCGACAATCTCGGCTGTTCAATATGGCTAGATGAAGAAAACGTTTAATTTCTACGATATGGGGCACTCGAAAGCCAGATTTGACAACTGTTCCATTGAACACTAGTATTTCACGATTTCCTTAGATTACAAAAAGAAACAGTTCTTACTCCCAGAGGAATATATTTACAAGATGGGATGTTGATAACTAGGCCACTAGAATGACAAATGGTTCTGAAATACACTATGTGTTGACTTTGATGAACGTGTACTGCCTTCTGCGAGATGGAATTCTTCCAGAGTGTCTTATTCGTAGCCTGAAGGGCCTGCAGAAGTCTCAGTGAGAAGCAAGGACCTGAGTCCTGCTTCCTGGGGCCTTCTTGGTGTCTGAGGTCTAGACAGAGCTTTTGGGTGAGGGTCTCTGGGACAGGCATGAGTAGCAGGTAGGGGCTCCCAGGGAGGGAGATCCCTGAGGGCTGGAGGGAGTTGGATCAGAAGCAGCTTCATGTAGAAATGGACATAGGGAAGTGAAGGATTGGATGGGTCTTGGTAAGTGAGGAGTTAGGGGGATAGGAAGAGTGAGACATCTACACTGTTGTCTACAGAGAAAATAGAGTGGTCATTTGGAGACCTGGGTGGAGAGGGCCGTTCTGTGGGCAGGGAGAGGGCTGTGGATCAGTTCTCAAGGCCATGGTCTTCCGACCTTGGCTGAGATAGATTGCTCCCTGGTCATGGGTGCAAGCGGAGGGAAGACATACCTTCCGTCTTGGCCCTGTGGCTGTGGAGGGACGGGTCCCAGAGACAAGGGCTAACAGCAAGGCTACCATTACAGAGGCTCGCCGTGTGCTGGGTCCTGGGCCCAACGCCTTGGGGATATTTTCATAGAAGAATCACAAAGGCCTGTTGGCATGACAGGAGCCAGGGACAGGGAATCGGTCAGGCTCCTTGGGTTCTTGCTCCCATTCTAGAGACTCATTCTCCCGCCTCCAAGGCCACAATTTAGAGCCTGTGATCCTGAAAGGCTCAGTTGCCCTTACCCGTGATGCTCCTGCTCCTGCTGAAGCCCCCTTGTCCCTACACATTGGAGGCCTGGGCTGTGATGGGACAGAGGGAAAGCTGGACTCAGAAACTCCTTTTCACCTCATGAAAAGGCAGATGTCCCCAGAGACTGGAGCCGTGAGAAGCAGGCACAGAAAGTGTGCTATGAGTCTCCAAAAAAGCATCTTCTACTAACTTTTGCTTTAATTCCCTGCTGCTTTAGGCTTTTCTGAATAATTAGTTGATGGAACAGACATCTGCCCTGGATTTTTTAGGTAATTGGTAGGTCAGGAGCCTACAAGAAAAGGGGATTTCTTGGGGTCCCTCTGGGTCCTGTGTCTTCCCATTACTGTCCCCTCCTGGCACTGTTTTGTGAAAAACTCACCTGGCTTCTACTTGGTTCAGAATATGTTTCCATCTCCCCTCTTTGTGCTCCCCCGCCCCCATACTCTTTAGTCGGCTCACCCGTGGTGGAGTGAGTCCCTGTGGATCTGGATTTGGAACCCCGGGGAGAAGAGGATTTTGTGATCCATTTCCCTCTGCAGAACACATTTAACTTAAGAAGGAGGTGAATTAAATAAACTTTGTTAAGAGATTTTCATCATGTCTCTTGAGCTGTTATAATACCAGGCTTAAGTATGTCTGCCCTAAACCCTACTCAAGTCATTTCTAAGCCTCAGGGTGATTTAGTGACAAGATGATGCTTCTCCTTTTGATATTTTTACCTAGCAGCAGGCTGAGAAGGGGAGATGGGATTGTGGGAGGGAAGAGCTGGCCTGTTAAATATATCCTACAAAGCTGGTTCCCAGCTCTGTCCTCTCACCCATTAAATATGCCAGTGATTCCTGCTTTATCCCCTCCATGGGAGATGGGAGGAAGCTTTGGAAAGGGAAAATATGAACACGTTAGGTGTCAGCATCATGTAGGTAGGCTCCAGCCCTTTCTTTCAGCCTGTGGCTGTTATTTCACTGTACAGCTCGACCCTTGAGCAGGTTGTGCGCTGCATAAAGGTGTCAGCCAAGGGAACAAATGGGGGCTGAAATCCAGTCTGCACTGCGACACCGAATCTGTGTGCTCTTGGGGCTGTCTGCCCAGTGGGCACATTCTCTGATTCATACAAAAGAATAGACTGGTGGTGGCACTGGCTGGGAATCCTCACGCTGGTCTCAGAGCAGGACCTGGTCACTCAGAAGTCTGCACTTTGCTAATACTTTCAGGAAAGAGCACCCATTTCTTAACTCCATACACTTTGGCTACTTTTTTGCCACTGCCCCCAACATGTCCCCATCCCTTGTTCCCAGTACAGCTCCTGTGAAGTTCACATATCATTGTATTCCTTAAGGGGCCTGGAGCCCGCTGACAGCCTCTACCCAAGAGTGCTGACTGATCACAATCAGTTCCTCTGACCCATTATCTACTACAACCAACACGCTCCCAGAAAGATTCCTCTACTTCCAGCCTCCATCTCCTTTTGCCCTGCTGGTCCTGGCACCAAACCGGCTATTCTTGAAAGGCTTGATCTCTTCCTCCCCTGCATCTCTTCTGGACTGTGGCCCCAAGTCTGCATCTCCAGCTCTGACTATAAGAGAGCTGCTCTTGTGCTGTCACCGATAGTCCTAACTCTTTCTCCCTTGCCTCCTCTGCCTTTCCTCATATGGCTGAATAGGCAGGGCCTGGGGCTACTACCCCACCCTCAGAAGGCTTGACTGGGCCATGAGGTTGGTTTTGTCTGTATTTAGGGAGAAAAGCTTTTGGCTGACTCTGCTGCCTTCAGCCCAGAGCGAAGGCTCTCTCCACCTAGTCAGTCTGCTTAATAACTTGAGCGGCCGTGGGGAGAGGATGCGAATCCCCACTTAGCAATTTAGAAACTTCCTTTTGCCTTCTGTGCATAAATTCCTCCCAGAGACTCCACAGGAGCAGGGAGCAGTTGGTCGGAGGCAGGGTTTAGAGGTTCAAAAATGAATACCTCAGCCATTTAACCACCCTTGGGACTACCCTCCAGTACCCACCAGTTCAGCCATTCTCTGGCTTCGGTCCAACACTAGCCCTACTCCTGGCTTCCCCTAGGATCCAGACAAGGTCTGAGACCAGGAAGAAGGGGGAGGAGACAGTCAAGGACACACAGAAGTTTCCCAGTGGCTTTTTAGGTACTAATAAAAACAAAAAGGAAATTAACCCAGATTCATTCTCTAATCACTAGATCCTATTACAGCCTGATTATATAATCTATCTTGGTTTATATTCTCTCTTAACCTGTTTTATTAATTGGTGATAATGGAGCATGTTGGACTCATACATCTGGCTGGGGTGGGCGGGTTGAGGCAATTTATTGTAAGCATAGCTCTGGGAGAACCAGAGGTCTCTGCACAAATGAGAGGTTGTTGCTAACAGTGGTTGCTTTGTGCTGTGGGATTTGCAATCAGGATTGATTAACATTGCAAAAAAAGGGTCGCTAAATGACCAGGTGCCACAGCACTGATAGAATCATTGGGTTTGGGTTCTCTGGGATAATCCTTTAGCCTCCATGAGCTTACCATAGCTAGCTTGAGAAAGGTGGGAAGGGGAAACATGTTTTTATAGAGCAAAGTGGGTGGCAAATTTAGTGCATTGGTCTACCTCTGTGCCCCTGAATTCTAAGCCCTGCTTTTTCTGCTTCCATTGCTGCAGATGGCAGGAGGCCCCAGCCCCACAGAAGACCTGTGGGAGAAGGTCCACATTAGGCAATATAAAAAACGGGAAATGAGAGCATGACATGGTACAGCCATGACCTCTCAGCTGGGTGCTTTCCTGTTAAAGAGAAGTTTCTTATCTATCCTCACAGCGCCCCTGGTGTCCAGGAGGAGTTACTGGAGCATTTCCTCCATGTCCCTCAGGAAGCCTGGAGCAGGAGCTTTTTTCATTTGCTCCATATTCTCATAGGTGGATGAGGCAGTTTAGCAGTTGGCAGTGATACTCCATTATTATTTTCAGTGCCTAGTTTTGCCATTTTATTACCTAAATGTCCATTTGATTTCTTTTTTCTTGGTGAAAACAGAACACAGCTCTTTGCATATTGTCAATGTCTTTTTGCAATACCAGTTTTCTTTCTACGCTGGTTCTAGCTCATTTAGCTTGCAATTGGTGTTACATTTGGTCATTGCTAGCAGTTTGTTGGACTTTTTGGGCCAGAATTATTACCTGGGGAAAAATGTCACTTTATTTGGAAAGCAATTTCCCTAGATCCAGGAGCCAAAACTGATTTGATGATTCAGATGCTAAATGCATATTTTTTTTGCTTTGTAAGTTTCTAATTTTCCTTATAAGAAATATATGAATAGCTGTCTGCTCATGTCTGTCTGAAAGAAGGACAGAGCTATATAGGTTAATGAACTTGCATTTAGAATCTCCAGTGGACCGAAAAAGAGGGAGAACATGAACCACATACATGCTTAACTAACTTAACTAATATGCTCTTCAGAATGGTATAAATATGGTACACTTTTGAATCCATGATGTGTAAATCTCATCCTTTGAGACAAGGAGTGACAAAATAGGCCTTGTGTACAAAGCCTCGTTGCAAATGTTTCAAGGATAATGGTGTTATCTCAATTGAGTTGAGTCCTTACTATTAATTTTCTCTGCTTTATTTTTTGAAATGTTAAAAAACTTGTTTTTCCTAATATATTAGCATTCATTTCTAGGCTTTGAAAACTAATCTTACTTTGAAAGGAGAGTTTTAAATTTGAAATATGAGGCCTGTATAGCAGTGCCTTGAAATCATTAACTGTCCCTTCAATATTAATTGCAGGAGTATCCATCATGGAGCACTTGTTTGTCATTAACGTGAGGGGGATGCAAAAGGAAAAGCTCCTGGAACCCCTCGGGGGTAATGTTGTCACTCAAAACTTTGTTCTGGAATCGATCCGACCTCAGAAATGGGTTGTACCTATTGACAAAATGACAGTTGGCAGTTTTAACAAAGCTGACAAGTGGCAGTTTTAGCAAACAGAATGGGAGTTGGTTTGTGGATGAATCTGCCAGGCAGCTTTGGCCGTGAGCAACGTTTGTGTGGAAGAGTCTGATGAGTCTGACAGGTCAAAGGGCAGGACACCTTGGAATCTGTGTTCAATTTCGTGGCTCTGCCAAGGATATGGCTTATTTGCAATGCAGCCCAGCTGCCACAGGCTCAGATTGCTTGGGGAAGGTGGCATTTATGTTTGTTCAGATCTCTGGCTAAAGGAACATTAATCTATGTATATACTATACATGGATTTAAAAATGTTAACCACTCTTCCTGCTCCCCCAAGAGCCTCCATGGCTCGTCTTCTGTGCTTATTGACTTGAGTGCTATTGATTCCCTGTTGGGGCTGGTGACTTTTCACTTTTTGCTCTTATTCAGCAATTTTGCCTGTTAAATTCTAATCTGGGTCTAAAACATTTTCCAATAAAGCCAAAGCTTGAGGATCATCCAGCTGAAACGGAAGCTAGATCCATAGAGGGCCCTTGGGGTACTCACACGGGAGACTTTGCCTGCATCGAGGAACAAATCCCCCGGTCTGGAAACCTTGCTGGTCCTGGTAAAATGGGCCAGAAGTGAGTTTCTCTTTTAAAACTGAGTTTTTATTTCTTACCTAAGCCACCCAGGTTTCTTACAGAATGTCATCTTCCTGGTACGGATAGATGGGGAAGAAGGCTAGGGCTGTGTCCTCATTCCTGAAAATAAAGAGCCATGACCCCATTGCTAGCAGAATTTCCCTGTCTCCGACTCCCACCTTGTCCCTTTGCCTGGCCAGGGACTTTTCTATGGTGATGCAGTCCAGGTATGGAATCTCCAATTCACTTTACTCTTCAATAAGTGCAATTTAACAAACACTTATTGAGTGCCAACTTGGTAAAATTACCATGGAAACCCAAGTGGAATCTTTAAAATTCACAGGGAGAATTGTTCAGAGTTTCCACATCCATCGACACTTCAGTGAGTGGAAAGGGTACATCTTGATCCAACCTATGCCCAGTTGGTTGTATGCTTGCATTCAGCCCAAACAGAAAAGGGGAAACAGATGGAGGAAAATTTGTAAAGCCAATAATATGGCTTTTTGTCCCTGGCAATATAATGTTGAGTTCCCAGGGAAGAGGAGTGAGGAAACAGGGCTTTGATTTCCATTGTAGCAAAAAGCCGAGCTCAGTTACAGTGGCCTCTGTAACTGACACAGCAGTGTCAGTTACCCGCAAGCTCCACACCAGAGCAGGACCTGCAGAGGGATGTCTGGGTGCCTGTAGACAGCCTCCTCTGCAACACCTTCCAGCACAGCAGGGGCCATGGGCTTGAGAAGAGCAAAGCCTCAATTATGTGAGGCACTTGTCACACAGTGGGAGCAGGGCTAGTCCCACTGACACAGGGCTAGAAACCATAGAATCATGGTCCCAATAGGAATCTTAGAGGAACCTTGAGACCCCATGCTGTTTGTTCTTAAGACAGTTGTTCCAACTATGCTTAGGAAAGTTCCAACTTAGAAAAGGGGAAGATGGGGCTTTGACATTTAATATTGTTATAATGATTGTAAATACATGTATTGCAAGTGACAAAAGGAAGGAAGAAAGGAAGAAAGGAAGAAAGGAAGGAAGGAAGGAAGGAAGGAAGGAAGGAAGGAAGGAAGGAAGGAAGGAAGGAAGGAAGAGGAAATAAAACTGGCTTAAACTATGAAAGAAATCTGCTGGTTCAGTTAACAGAAAAGGCCAGATGTAAGTTTAGGTG
Source organism: Eidolon dupreanum (assembly GCA_028627145.1). Lineage (NCBI taxonomy): Eukaryota > Metazoa > Chordata > Mammalia > Chiroptera > Pteropodidae > Eidolon > Eidolon dupreanum. Next base: position 29,065,721 of record CM053515.1, read on the forward strand.
AGGATTATCCAGGAACTCAATGATGTCACCAAAGACACAGTGTCTTTCCATTGCTCTGTGCTGCCTTTTGGCTGGCTTTCTAGATGAGCCCAAGCTGGCTGCCAGCCTCCCCTTGGGCTGTAGGCTTCCTCATTCTTCATGTCTAGCAGGAAGTAGAAACATCTTTGCCTCAACTTTCCCACAGTCCCTAATATTTACCCTGATTGGACTGGCTGGGCTCATGTGACCACTCCTGACCTAAACACTGGTGGACAGAAGGAGCTCACGGTCAGCTTTGGGGAGAACCAAATGGAAATGAGGAGCTGTTGAGAAAGCATAGATTCAGGAAGGCAAACAACAAATATTTACTACAGTTTCACACTTGCATTTACCCATATCTTTGCCTACTGCTTTCTATTTACAGATAATTATAACAACTTAGATTCATAAATGTCAGCTACCATTGATTGGGGAATTTACCATTAGATCTAAAAGACTTTAATATGCTAAGCACTTCACATGAATTGTATTATTTAATCCTTACACAAACATTGTAATAATACATTATCATCCATCTTTGTACAGGTGGGGAAACCAAGTACAGAAAAAGTGAAATGACTTGCCCAAGGTCACAAAGACAGTAAGTCATTGAGATAGCATTTGAATTCAGGTCTGTGACACCAAATTCTATACATTTAAAGGCAGGGCACTGAAAGCACTATGTTCTAAATATTGCAGGGTAAGCATTCCCTACCAACAAATGTTTGAATCTTTCTCTGGACCTTCTGGCCTTTCTGGAGATGTGTTCTTCAGATTCCTGTGTTCCAGGCCTGTTCTTGCCACTAAGCTTCCCTAAGACTTTGGCTTTCTGCCTCCCCTGAGCCTCAGGCATCTCCCTTGTAAAAATGAGGGCTTAGACTCCATGGTTTCTCTGGTCATTCCCCTCAGAAGCCCAGGGCTGCCTGAGTCTGAGCTGGACTTGGATTTTTTTGCTCCTGGGAGGCAGGAGTGGGTTTCCCCCCTTTATTTACTTCTTGCTGAGAGAGATAATTTCTTTAATAGGCTCTTGTTTTTCTCCCAAGTAAAAGGAATACTCAAATATTTTCTTTGCTAATCTCAGAGAATCGAAAAGCAGCAAACAAGTCACCTCTGGGGATGAATTTCCAGTGGGATGATGGCAAAACTACCTGAGATGCATCATCTCTGAGCTTGTGGACACTCCTGTCATCATGTAGGAGGCACTCCACCTGGACACCCCCAGCCCCCATCCCAGTGTGTATGTTGTTCCTCCAGGGACACTGCAGCCTATACAGGCCTCTAGTTCCCAGTGTCTGAATGGAAAAGCCAACCCCCCTCTCACACCCTCCGTCCCCAGGGGAGGGGACAATTTAATTCTCAGTAGTTCTGTGAGCCTTTCATCTGGTTTTGCCATCATGATGTCCTTTCCACATCTGTCTCCTTAAAGCCATCCTTTTGAGGGCTGAGAGGCTCTCATCATCCAAGCACAGCATGTGCCCACATCGGTGGGTCTGTTGCTCTGTACGTGCCAACTTGTATTTGCTTGATGACAGCTACATCTGAGATTTCACTTACCCACCATTTGTGTAGGTGTCTCTGTCACCACCCTCAGAAATAGCTTTTGTTGCCTTGTATATCATGTCCCTTTTCTTTTTGGGGATATTACTTTTTCTTCTCTTGGACTGGTTGATGGTTGTGCTCAGTCGGTGTCTGTGAGCTGTCAGGCTTTGGGGAACTGGGGTTTGGGGGCATGAGATGGTGCCTCTGATGGTGACTGGGTATGCTTGGCCCATCGTTGGTCTGCTCAGCGCACCCCTCAGGGCAGCCCTGCTGGCTCCTTGGCATCATGTGGGCCCAGCACCAGGATGATTGCATTTGTGTTCAGTGAGCTGCTTTGTCACCATATGGACTGACTGGTAGGTGTTTATGGTACTGATGTAGTGACCCTCATGCAAGAAGGGTATGTGACCAAAAATGCCACGTTCTCACTTTATTTCCACAGGGTTCAGAAACAGAAGTTCATGCAATGTGGCCTGTCATGATGTGGGTGATGTTTGTCCTAGAAAGGTGATGACTGTAGGGGACAGAGAGGGATGGGGTCTTTCAAAGATGTCAGAAGTCAGCTCAGAATTTTGAAGTGTGGTGCCGAATGCCTTCTTAAAGATATAAACATCTCCTAAACTGTATATTACATCTGCTTTCAGTCAGGAGGGCTGAGAGATAGGTCACCCTGACACCTTGTACCATTCTGGGTTAGCTCTTTAAAGAATGGCCTGTGAAAAAAGGAAGTGCCTTAGGCCACCACTCCAGAGCAGGAGGTGTGGATACCAGAGTTTTATTGTGGTGGTTTAAGCCTCAGCCTTTCCTCCCTGGGTGGGGGTGGGGGGGTGGGGGGATGTTGGCGCGGTAGGGCTCCAAGGTCTCATCTGGCTTTCTGGCTCCTTTAGTTTATTACACAACATGGTGGATGCTATTGGTGCCCTGACTCCCTTCCTGCCTGCCCTGCCCTACCTTTCCTGCCCTGTCCTGACTCCCTTTTCTACCATCCCTTGGCTGCTGTGTGCTGTGAGTTCTCTAGGAACTGCCCTCTGTCAAATGGGAGCTACCTTGCCCAGGAAGTTTTGCCACCTCCCCATCTTCTAGGGCCAGTAACCAACAAACAAAGGGTTACAAAAGGCCAGCCCACTTGCTTCAAGGTTAGACCGACCTCTTGGGAGCAGTTAATGCTTCAGAGCATGCCACAGTAACAGGCTAAAGCCAGTGTCCAGCTGCAGTCACATCCTTGCTTGCTCCTTCGTCTACCTTGTCCTGTTCCCTCATTCCTCCCAGTAATATTTGTTGAGTCGATTAAATATTCCTGAGAATATGTGCTTGATAGATCACATGGACCCAAATCCCTGTCTTAGTTTCTGCCTTTAGGGAACCTCACCTAAGGTACATGGTCGCCATAGACCAGGATTGTGTCATCAGCATAGGATTGATAGAGGGGTGTCTTCCACTCATTTAAGTAATGCCAGTGCCTTTTCCTTTTTTGCCTCTCACCAACACTTTCTTTACCCTTCCTTTGCCATTTCTGCACATACACTTGCCTACCCATCCATTCACCCATCCATCTACCCTTCTTGCCCGTCTGTCCACCCATCCATTCACCCAGAGACTAACCTTCAAACCCGCCTGTGTGGAGGAAATATCAGAATTCAGATTCTGCCCAGATGACTACTTGGGACCAACTATCTCCTTGAGACTGCACTTCCTTTCTGTTCCTCTAGAGAATGGGTAAGGCTGGGAAATAGAAGGATGGGTGCCACTGCTTCCATCTGAGAATACCCATCCATAAGTGGGAACTGTCTTTGTGGATCCAGCACAATTCGCTTTAAGTATGTTCTTTGCCATTTCATGAGCTGGTTTTCCTGGGTCACTGGCAGAAGCAGGAGAGGAAGTATTTTTCACTTATAAATGGTGTAAGAAAAATTGAAGTGAATTATCCAGCTGCTGTGTGAGTGCTTTATTGATTACAGAACACCAATCAAATTAGCTGTCAGAAGAGAATGCAGATGGCACCATGTGGAATGGATTTTCTATGTCCCCTAATTGCATTATTTCAATCAGTGGGTGAACATTGCATGGCCTGTGGTGGGATTGGGTTGGGGGGAGTGGGGGAAGGTTGACACACACTGTCTGGGCCAGGCTGGAGATATGGGTTTGAATGTCACAAGTATTTTAATATCAAGATTGAGGTATTAGCAAAATGGATTTGGGTTGTTTTATGGGTTAATGCAGGTCAGGGGAAGGGCTTTAAGATGTGCTTATAGGAGAGAACACCTTCCTACCCTTGAATTCAGAGATGCATCAAGCAGATTGAAACAACTCTCTCCCACCATTTGAAGGTGATATTGCTTAGCAGCTATGAGTTTAAGTTCTAGTCCAAATCTCAGTTCTCCTTACCAGTTGAGTGACCTTTGGCAGACTACTTAACCTCTCCAATCCTCAATTTCCTCATTTGTAAAATGGAACTGAAGAAATCTTATATGCAAAATGTTTAGAACCGTGCCTGGCACGTGATTGGTGCTCAGTAAATGTGAGCTCTTCCTCCTGGAGACCATTCATCTTTCTTTTAGGCACTTGGAAATTTAGAAGGTTCCCAGGTAGGATTGTGGAGTGGCTGGTTCAGTGATGGAGAAAGACCTACATTTATGATTCTTCCCAGAAATTTATTCTTCCTTCCTTCCTTTCTTCCTCCTTTCTCTTTTCTTTTCTTTTCTTTTCTTTTCTTTTCTTTTCTTTTCTTTTCTTTTCTTTTCTTTTCTATTCTTTTCTTCTTTTCTTTTCTTTTCTATTCTTTTCTTCTTTTCTTTTCTTTCCTTCCTTTGGATTTAAATTATATCCTTTTATTTATTTATTAATTAATTCATCTTTGAATTTGGCTTTTCCTCTGAGTGGGCAAGATAAATATGTGCATTTTTCCCAGAGACCCAGCCTGGCTCAAACTCAGATCTCTTTTTTTGAGTGTAGAAAATTAATTGCAGGTGCTTTGTTGGTAACAGTGAGACCATTCTGTTGCCTGGCAGCCATGGGCTCTGAGGGGCAAAGTGTCCTCCATGGTGGGATGGTGCTGGCTAGTGGCAATTGATCGGTGAATTCTGAATCAATGAGGCCCATGGCAGAAAGTTCTCTTTGCAGTGGGGCTGCTGCAGCTTCCAATGGAGAAACCTCACAAAATTCAGGGGAAGAGCTGGGCAGAAGTGAGGAGGAAGGGAGGGTAAGATCTGTGGGGCCCTATGATGCTAGGCTCTATCATCTCAATGAGGTGAAACCTTCATTTTCAGTAGTCTTGGGCCTGGTAGCATCTGTGACCCCAATAGACCATGCTCGCAACTCTGGAATAGCATGGCTGTCCATGCTGTGGTCACTTGCTCCTGTCATCAAAAATCCTTTCTTTTATCTCCTACCTGAGAACCTTCTCCTTTCTTGGACAAGAGCATTACCTCTCCCAGAAGGAAAGAGGTGGCAGGTAAGGGGCAGTCCTAAGATGGCATCAGGGCCCAACTTGCTATTTGGAGAAGGAAATAAGCTCTTTAGATCAGAGGAACAGCTACTTTCATCTCCACTATTGCAGCCAAGAAGAGTTTCTAGGGCAGGAGGAGGAACTGGGGTCCTGTTCAGGCCCAAGAACACTTATGCATGTGATCCACTCTTAGGTACTGTGGTCAGAGTTGTGGCTCTGGCCTCACCTGTCCAGGTCACAGGAGGAGAGAAGAGAGGCTCAGCCCACATGCTAATCCCATATCCTTCACAGGTACAGACAAGAGTCTGCAATATGCAATGTCTCTGTCTTATAAGAAAACATACAAACAAGGAAACTCCAGTAAATTCACAGTCAGAGTACTAAACGCTTCAGAGAGAAAACTTCAAGGAAATCTAATTAGGAATCCTGTAATCTAATAAGCCTCTGTGTTCTGGGACTGCATATTGTGGAGAAACAGAGAGCAAGAGGCTGAGACAGACTGAGAGGCAGAAGCCCAGTGACTCTTTCCATCTGGCTTGGCAGAAGCCCTGGGTAAAGGCAACCTAGCGAGGATGCTGCTGGACCGCTTCTGCTCAGTGAACCAGGCACAGGTTGAATACGACCTGATAGTTGCTGGTTACTCTAAGACCTGAGAAACATAGATGCTGCCTAAGGTGGCCCCGAGGGTGTCCTCAGTGCCTCCTTCTCATGCACTGCAAAACCCCCACATGCCCATTAGACATATCTACAGTTTTGGCATGCTGACTTCTTCCAGAATTAGCCTCTCACCTTGTTGGACCTATGATTGACACTGTCAAGGCTGGAGTGCATCTGAAATCTGTCTCCTGCTGGTTCCTGGGAGCCAGGCCACAGACTGGACACCAGCAAGTTGCAGATGCAGTTGAGGGGCTGGATGGCAAAACCAGGAGGACTAAGGGCTTTGGCTCTCCTTCCTGAGCTTGTCACGTATCTGTTTTCCCCCTTCCCTCACCTGGCTTACACACCACTGGCATCTCTTGTCTGGACTGTGATGCTGTGGTTGGCTCCAGGTAAGTGATGAGAAGAGTCACATGTGATGTCTGACTGAAAAATAACTAAAGCATCCATGTTTCATATAATTAACTTTTTTCTGGACTAGCAGATACAAGGCTGTTGCTTTAAATCTCACACTCCATCTGCCGTTGTTTTGATAGATTATGAGAGGGCCCATATTAGAAAGAGTTTGGGGAATTGCATGACCTAGGTGAGAGCCTGTGGTCTGAAGAAGCCCATAGGTGTGGGTCAAGCATGTAAGCACTGCTGGAATTAAAGTGATAGCTGGTATCCTGGACTTCTAAACAACCTTCTAAGAGGCCTCTTTGCCTTTGGCCTTGCCTCCTCTAATTTATGTCCCACATGGTTGATGGGATGACTTTTTTAGAATATAACCAAGCATGGCCTCCATACTGCCTTTTTCCCAAAAGGTACAGCCTACGCTTTTTGGAGGCCCCCTTGGCATGGCCTACAAGCCCCTGCACAGTGGGTCCCCTGTCCTCCAACCTCCAGGCAAAGTCCAGTGCTGTCTGTTACCTGACAGTGTTAAAGGCAGAAATGGTGGCATGTGGGTAACAGTTGTACACACTGGTTGTCTTCCTCACCTCCAAGTCTGGGGACTGAACCTGTCTTACAGAGTCTTACAGAGTCAGAAGATCAGTGGTGGAGAAGCAAATGCTGGAAGGAAAGAAGGAAGGAAGGAAGGAAGGAAGGAAGGAAGGAAGGAAGGAAGGAAGGAAAGAAGGAAGGAAGGAAGAAGATGTCATGGCCTTTCCTTTCTAAGCTTGTGTTGATTGTAGGTAGGAGGTAGGAGTCAGGCATGGGATACTTCTGGGGCCTTGCCAGGGGACTCACTTCTGATGGTTGTTGGTGAAAAGGGTCCTTCCTTTGGCACTGTGTGGCCTATCAGGAGGAGGGAGAGATAATGAGGGGGCACTTCTTGATAAGGAGACCCACAGGGATCCCCTGCTCTTTAAGGTCTCATGCTACACAACCCCCTGCTTACTCTCATACTCTCTGGTTTACCTAGGCTGCTGATCAGCATATACTCAAGATGCTTTCCCTGAATGCAGAGGAGCCCAAAGAGGGAAAAGATAGATGTGGAGGACAGAGGGCAGGGGTCTGACACATGGGTAATGGGGCTCTTGGAGAAGAGAGCAGAGTAGATAAAATAGAAGGAATAAGATATTCTAGAAGAAAACACCAAGCTGAGGAAAGATAGATCTATGCAAATTGGAAGGGCTCACCACACTCCAGGCAAGATAAGTGAAATGAGATCTATATCTGGCTATAGGCTGCTAGCATTTTAAAACAAAGTTTTATTATGAAAAATTTCAAGCACACACAAGAGCGTTAGGACAATAGATTTCCCTATGTACCTGCCATCCAGATTTTAAGTCATGAATATTTTGCCACATTTGCTTCATCTATTCCCTTTTCTTCTCTTCTTCTTTCTTTTTCTTCTTTTCTTTTGTTTCCTTTCCTTTAATTTTTGCTGAAGTATTTTATTTTTCTAATTGAGTTATAATTGTCATGTAACATATTAGTTTCATATGTACAACATGATGACTCAATATTTGTATTATTGTGAAATGATAAACACAATAAGTCGTTAACATCCGTCACCATACATAGTTGCACATTTTTTTCTTATGATAACTTTTAAGATTTACTCTTAGTAATTTTCAAGCATACAATACCTTGCTGAAGTATTTTAAAGCAAATCTCAGACTTCATCTCATCCTTTCTATATATTGAGTATAAATCTCTAAAAATGTATTTTCTCACAGAGCTCCAATGTGAGATTTAGAGCTATCATACCAACTAAAATTAACAATAATCTTTGGTGTTGCCTAATATTTATCTATAATAAAATTTCCCTGCATATTTACAAAATGTCCTTACAATTGCTTTGTCTTAAACCACAATCCAAAGTGCACGTTATGATTATTTGCTATGGTATTTTTAAGATAAGTCCTCACATTTTTGACACTCTTCCCTTCAAAAGATGGAGACTAAGCCCCCTCCCCTTGAGTGTGGGCTGGATTAAGTGGCTTGCTTTTTTACAAAGAATGTAGCAGAAGTAATAGTACATGGATGACTTCCAAGGCCGGGTCATAAAAGGCTGTTGGTCTTTCGCCTTGTGTTCTCTTGGCAAGATCACTCCAAGAGAAGCCAGGTGCTCTCTTATGAGAACACTCAACAGACTGTGGAAAGGTCCACATGGGGAGACACTGAGGCCACCTGCCAGCAAGTATCAACTTCCCAGCCACGTGAGTGAGTAAACTGGGATATGCATTCTTATTTCCAGTCAGATCTTCAGCTGAGTCCTCAGCTCCAGCTCACATCCTGGCTGCGACCTCATGGGGGGTCCTAAGCCCCACCACCCAGTGATCCACGTCCTAATTCCTGCTCCATAGAATCATGAGATAATAAATGTTTATTGTTGTTTTAAGCCACTAAATTTTGGGGATAATTTGTTATGTAGTGATAGCTAAAAGTTGTTATTTTTAAAATCTATTTTTATCTAGAACATACCCCCTTTTGTTTTTATTTACTTTTTTATGCTCTAGAAACTGAGTCAGTTGTTTTACAGAATGTCCAACTATCTGGATTTGTCTGTTAACTTCTCTGTAGTGTTATTTCATGTGCTTCTCTCTCTCTTCTGTGTTTCCTGTAAATGGTTCAATATTTTTGGCAAGAACACTTCAGTGGTGGTGCTTTATGCACAAAATCATAAGTGTCAGGAAGTACCCAGTGTCTGGGTATATCATGCTTGCTTAGTGGTATTAGACTGGTCAGAAGGTCTAGGGGGACTGGCAACATTTTTGAACTTCAAGAACAAAAGGGAAAAGTCCTATGTATAAGCATGTGTTTAGAAAAACAAGGTTACCATGGGACACAGTTGCAATTTAAGAATTTTCTAACCAGCCAAACTGATTTTTATGTGTGAGTAAGGACAATAGAATGACTGATTATGACATGTAAAAGTTCAGAAATATATACCAACTGTATATACTTCTTGGAGAAAAATACCTTGAGGATGTATGTCATCTATCCATGCATTCATTTGTTAATTCAACGTATATTTGAGAACTTCCCATGTGCTTAGATAAGGGCTAAAATTAGAGCTGTACAGGAAGGAATAAAATTCAGGACTTGAGGGTGGAGAAGCCATGCATAGAATTAAGGGCCATTTGGTGAGCCTAGACCAGTGACACACAGTGAGAAGTTCAAGTAAACATCATCAGTCTAGTTGTAAACCATCTTGATTGAGCTGTTATTCCAAGCCAGCTCAGGTGGCCTCCCCCTCAGGGATATCTGATTGCAAGTTTTGATGGAGAGCTCGGGAAGCCCTGAGCAGTGAGCAGTGCAGGCCTGGGCTGATTCTCATGTAGAAAAGCAAAGAGCATCACTATGGGAAAAAGCACAGGCTTGAGCTTGGCAGGCAGCATGGGTGAGAAGCCCATCCAAAGTGGGAAAGAAGGGGAACCCAGAAAGCAAGCTGCAAAAGGAAGTGAGCAGTTTTGGTAAGATGGTAGTTCTGCTGCGGTATGGTATGGGGACAGAGCCTGCTGATAGGCAGCCTTTCTAGAAGTTTATAGCCCTGTGCCTGGGACTGGACTAGAGATATGAAGGGACATTTAAAAGGCTTTGGAACAGACATGCCCCAGGGATGTGCAGCAAGCAATAGAGATAACACCCCAAAAGCCCTCTGGTTCTGCCTGATGCCTCTTCTGTTGAGAGTTCTAGGATCTGCTGTCTGTGGGGTTAACCCCCTTACAGGGTCATCTTCCTCAGGGCCCACAGTATAGTCCCAGCAATGGTCAGTCAGTATACAGGTCCAGGGCATAGCCTCTACCACAAGCATCCTCTCCTTCCTACACCAGTCAACAGGCCCAGGAGGGCCCTGGGGTTTCATGGACTGCCTGACAGGTTTCCTGCTCCTTTGGCAACTGGCTCTGAGTTGACCATAGGGAGTTCCACTATTGGGTGTGACCTAGTGGGGAGCAAATGACTTGGCTGTGCATAAATCAGTGGGTACCACTCTCAGTGGGAGGGTGAACGGTACTTATCAGATAATATCTGGGCTGGGTTCCCACCTGCTCTCTGGCAGAAGGGGCTGGGAGAAGCTTTAAGAGAAGCTGGAATCATAGAATGAGAGAAAAGAAGGGGCATCAATTTTAGAGATAATTACAAAGTGCTCTTATTTTTCTGAGAGTAAATCTCTGACAGATTTGAAGGAAGGCACGAACACTAGCTTTCTGTCTGGATGAGCTTCTCCCTGCACACTGAGGTGATGCTTTGCAACTCAGCGGGCCTCCTACTACCTGCTAGCCTTCCTCCCGTCCTGTTTTGTCCCTCTTCCTTTTTTTGTTATTGCTGCTTTCAAGAGGTAGTGACCCTGTAACTCCCTTGGCCCTCTACCTTAGTTAAACTCTGAATCTCCAATTGGTCGTTTTTCCCCCCTGCATATGTGTAAACTCAGCCTATTGGCTCTCTGAGAAAGCTCCATTCCACTTTATAGATGCAGTGTGAAAAGAGATGGGGCCAGGAGTCAGGGTGTGTGTGTTCTAGCTTTCTGTGTGGCCTTGAGGTGACTGCTCGGCTTTGCATGATGTTCTCATCTTCGGTCTGCCCTCTCTCTTGTGCTGTGTGCTGCAGTGCTGTTTGAAACAGTATTTTGAATCTTCTTCCAGAGTGTGGATGGCTTATTTTATTCCCATCCCTGCCTTCTGGCCAGGGCTCATCCAGTTCAGCCCAGATCAAAATGTGAATGGGCTCCTGTCAGAGGCCCATGGACACAGATGTCTTGATCTTAACCTCCCTGAGAGAGCTTTGCAGATGGGCCCCTGTATCAGGCGAGAAAAGTGTGCTCACCCTAAATTGTGCCTGTGGATTCTTCAGCCCTTCCCTCTGCTCCTTATATACATAGAAATTGGGTTCACACTCTGGCCTGCCCGCTATCCCCCTGACCTTGTCTGAGAGTCTTAAAGTAGATTAGGTCAGAGCGGTCCTCTGCCTGTAAAGTATCTTAGTTGGGGCCAGAGTTTGCACGCATGTTTTCAAGGTCCTATCTCTTTTCATTTATGGGACACATCCAGGGCATGAAGCATTTTTTTCTTGGTCACATTTCTCACTTTTTTTTTTTTGGTTTGTTTCATTTTCTGTCTTTCAAGTTCTACTGCTGGTCCTCTAATTGCTCCAGAAGCCAGACAGATGGGCTGGTTTCTTTAGCCAAAATAAAATTTAAAAATCATTTCAAAGTAAATGAGAAGCTCAGATGTTTCAGTTAAGTTGCACGCCTCTCTTTGATGGCTAGTTTGCCATCACAAGAGCTTCCTGTTTTAAATAAGCCATCTGGGCCTGGCCATGCCTCCCTCCAGAAGGTGTCTAACAGCTTTTCTAGACTTGACGAAGGACATTGTTGGCCAGAAATGACCAGCTGGAGTGTGAGTTCCCTTAACTTCTGTAGAATTAGGTGTGATTCAGGCTGAGTAAGATACTGGATCATCCTGTTTCACTTCCACTGTGTGGCTGTAGAACCTGTGGCCTTGGAGGGTAGTAAGCAACCTGCGATCACACAGCTAGGAATAAAAGCTAGGTCTCCTGACCCTTGGTTTAGCTCCCTTTCTGTACCATCATGGAGCCTGTCACAGAGAAGGGGCTTAATAAAGTCTTGTCAGAAGAATGAATGAAGGATCTTCTTTTAAGGAGAATGTCGAGGATGTTAGTGAGGGGGGTGTGGATGAGAGACTTGAACCCTTAATCTCTCCACTGTGGAAATCTCCAGCCACTGATTTAGAAATAAAAAGCAAAAAAGATTATATCTTCCCACACCACTTCAATATCCTGTCTTTAATCTCATGCCCCAGGGCTTCAGTCTGTTTGGATAATGATAATCAGGTCCTACAAAAGATTGCTTCTGTCAGGCTAACTTCATAGTATCTTCGTTCAGGTTTGTACTGTAAAAGCTAGTTTACCAGCTTGAAGTGGACAATGGGTCTACCAGATGACCAGGTGGTCATGTTGCTCTGCTGGAGACTGTTGGTGGCCATGGAACTGCTCTCACCACCAGAAGGTTGTTGGTAAGCACAGACTAAGAGCCAGGAGTGTTAGGGCTCTTAGGGATGTTCCCATGGAGCTTGCCCCTCTTGAGGCTCCTTCTTCTAATGGCAGGGGCCAGGGCTTTTTGGAATCTGACATCTACTATCTGAATTGAGGAGTGGAGTGGTACAAAGAGCAGGATTCTCTCTACAGCTCTTTGCTTTCTGAATCATATAATCTTGAAATTTGCTCTCTTTCTCTTTTGTTTTTCTTTCTCTCATTTATCAGTAGGGTATGTTGGTGGTGGATGAATGAACCATTTAGTCTATAGCTGGTAGACTATTGAGAAGGGAGAAATAAATGTTACCCAGAGATATGGAGCTTGAATTTAAATGCAGTAACTAGATATGACATTGGGCTGTTTTCTTTTGAGAAGGGATGAGATGCTAACGCCACGTTAGATGGAGATACTTTTGAAAAGTGTATGTGAAGAAATCTCTACAATTAACACTTTCTGGTCACTTCCTGTGTGCAAGGTACTATGCTAAAACCTCACATGCATTATTCACTTAATCCTCCCAGCAAGCCTTGATAGAGATATTATCCCTTTTTATGAAGGAGGAAGCAGACACGAAAAGTTTAAGTAGCTCTCCCAGGGTCATGCATTAGTCAAGCTAGAGTTCAAACCTTTCCCCTCTTGCCCCCTTCCTTCCTTCCAACATACATTGTTTACAATGAAAGAATCTTATCTGATACTTTCCTCCCCTCCCTGCTCCCCCTGCCAGTAGTTAGTCTGGCTACAGATCATTCTGTCTCTAAGTCACTTTATACCATGTTGTAACTCCCAATGGGAAACTGCATTAAGGACAGCTGTATGTCATGTAGGCTGACTCCAGTTCTCCTTCAAAGAGTCATATCCTCTTGTCAGTCCCATCTTTTCAGTCCTATCCCTCAATATATAGAGGTATATTAATCAGGGAGCATGGAGTCCTGCTCCCAGTAATACACTTGGGGGTGACATCCTTATCCTAGCATGTAGTTTCCAAGTCATAAGGTATTATGGGTCCCTTCTGGGAAGGTTTTCTGGGGCTGCTGACCTGATGAAGGTACATAGATTCCCAGGCAACCTATCTATAGAAGCTCTGACTCAGATACCTGGGGGCTCTAGACCTGCATCTGGGAGAATTTGGCTTTTACAAGCTCTCATCCTGAGGTCCCTGAGCAGAGAGGGTATCTGGCTATAGAATATTGTTTGCTGCACACTCATAATCTGCTAAATGCTAGTGAGAAGCTGCCCTTTTATTCACTTTTCTATCTCAAATGGCCTCTCCCAGACTTGGAATAATTCAAATCTGTTGAGTGAATGTAAGGTATAGTTCCCTTCAACAGGCTAGGATGCCATCTCCTCTGTAAGCCCTTTCCTCACTCTGGGTCAGGCTGTGGACAGAATATCCCAGAGCTGGGGCAGCTGTTACCCTCCCCTCAAGGACCCTTTCACCTTCTCGTTCTTTCTCTTTGTGCACTGAAGGCCAGCAAAACCTGTCTGTAAGTTACTGAGGTTTCTCTCTTTCCATCCCTTCCCTGCCAGACCCATAGTTCCTGATGATATTCAGGGTGTAGTGGTGGGCTCCCTCCAGGCCAGTAACTGTCCCTGGCCTCTCGGCTCCCCTCGAATCCTGACCTCCCCAGCCTCTGCCTGTTCCCAGCTTCCTCACTGTCTCGTGGTGCTCTGTTCCAGGGGTTTATTTAAGCCGTATGAAACAGGATGGCCTCTGAGTCATACTGAACTACCTTTTTTAAACTAGTGTGAAATAGTTCTAGGATCCAGTTTTGGGGAGAAGTTTATATACTACTTCGCAATCTTCTTCCTGGATCTAGAAGCTAAAATGTTGGCTAAGTCTTCACCTCTCTGGCTCTAAAGATACCTCCTTATCTTGCCTTGACCTTGTAGGGCAGCCTCTTTTGGTCCCTCTTGAAAAGATCATCCACGGAATTGTCCCTTCACAGCGAGCCTATCCCACAGCCATGGTGACTGCTCCCCAGGTCTGTCTGGGAGTAGGGAGAGCTGGGTGAAATAATGACGACCTTCTCCAGCAAAAGTTGGGATACATTTATTGTATAGACACAGTCCCAGCAAGGCGCCTTGCTTCAGTGGAGGAAGAGGAGGTCATGGTGGCTTCGTTTTTCTTTGCTAGTTTCTTAACGCCCCCAGGAAGTATCCATCTCTATTTCAGCTTTCACCATGGTCAAGCTAAACCTCTTCATAGGCTTTAACATGTCTTTTGTTGTTGCCAAGTCTTGCTGCTTCTGCAGGTTGGTGGCTCTCTGGGTCTTTGCATCTTCCCTTTGTCTGGGACACAGTTGGTTCCAGGTATGGGATGTGGTTTGTATAACATGAAGACGTGATTGAGAATATGGTGATGGTCCCCCACCTGCTACCTGGCTTTCTAATATATAGTTAACACACTGACATGCCACTAGCTCCAATTTGCAGCTCGATAATAATTCAAACACTAATGTTGAGGCTCTGGACTTAAAAAAAGGAAACTACATCTATATGAAACAGTGCTTTATCTTGCATGTGAAGTGGTGATATGCCTTCCTTAATTTCGTTCAGCAAAGGATCGGAGCAAATGAAAGAATTGTTCAAACTGGCTTCATTTTCAATATTTGAAGTCTGATTGGTTTTAAAAATTGAATCCCTTCATATTTTTTTAAAGCTGAAGTGTATTATTCAGCTGGAGTCCTCTTCCTGCACAAGACGCTCTATTTGGAGCTGGCTGCCCTGCCTCTCTTGAATCTCTCTTCATTATTTTCAGCACACACAATACTAAAATATGTTAAACCCTACAGCTGAAAGAAATGTCCCTAGAGCTACAAAAAAGCTTCTGCTGCTTCTTTTGGCTCATTCACAGGGATAAAGGAAATTGGGATCATTTCCACAGCAGTAGCTTTTCCTGAGGAAGAGTAAAGTTTGCTGGGCCATGGTGATGTTAAGTTCTCTATAAAGGACATGGATGAGAAGCTGCTTTTCCCTGTGGATCGAGAACCCACTGCCTTTGCAAAAATAGTGTTTTTAGGAACTGTTAGCCGTATTGTGCTTAGGGGTGGATGCCATCTCTTGATACCAAGTATACCTAGTGTCCGGAAAGGCTGAGTCCTCCAGGTGTCTCAGTTAGGTCTTGATGAGTGGCATGTCTGAGTTGGGTCATGCAATCACTTTTCAGTCTGGCTTCCTTCTTGGATGTGTGGGTGAGGTAGACTCAGGGGTAGGGGTATTGACTCTCTCCCGTTGGTATCTCTTTCACATGGGGGTGATGGCATCAGCCACTCTTGATATTTTCTCCGCTATTAGTAAGCAGAATCACTCAGTATTCTGGATAAGGCAAAAGTAATGAGCGTAATCTGATGATAACATTGTTGTTAGCTGGCTTAATCTGAACTCTGGGCTTCAGAACAAAAACCAAGGGAGAGAGATGATCATATTCCTTTAAAGTTTTATCTCAGGAATGACACAGGTGCTGACAAGATTCCAAATTTAGACCCTATCCTCTTATTTTTCTCAAACTGATCTCTCCAGTGTCAATGAATGAGGATCCATCTGATGCCCATCACAGGGTAAACTGCCGTTTTCACATGATTGACCACAGTTTGGAGTCATCAAGACAGCTTCAGTCCCACCTACCTGGACACTCTCTCTCAAACATTGTAATGGGTACCGTTGATAACAACCCCCAGCTCTGGTGTAGAAAGTAATCTTTTTCCAAAGTCCACATCTATCGTAGTGTTTTATTATCCCTATTCACACTCCTATGAGTGTCAGTGTGTGGTCCAGGCCAACTTCCCCTGAGTCGAGGTCACCCCATGCTGTTGGACAGGATTTGGTAAAAGGCAAGAGTGAGGCAGAGGTAGGACTTTGAAGGTTGATTGTCTCTATGATTAACAATTTAAAAGCACAGCATGTCTGTCTGAAAGATATTCCTCTCCTAAACAAAATAAACCACAGATCTGAGGAGTGGGTGGCTGTTGGAGAACACATCTCTGGGTAAAACAATCATTTACTGACAGGCTAACATTGCATCTTGGCAATAGGCCATTTTCCCCATCACTGCACAGAACTAAGCCACTTCCAACATACATCTGAGTTTTCATCTTCGCATCTAGTTTGAGCTTTTCTTACTGGCAAAGTCAATACTGCGAAACTTATTGCACTTCAAAATGCCCTCTAAAGATGGTGTTCTAAATTTCATATGAAAATGGAAAGGACCTAGAATAGCTAAAATGATTTTAAAAGAGAAGAACAATGTTGGAGGACTTATCCTACCTGATTGTAAGACTTACTGTAAAGCTACAGTAATCAAGACAGTGTGGTACTGACATAAATATAGACATGGAGATCAATCAAGCAGAATTGTCCAGAAATAGACCCTCATGTATGTGGTCAATTGATTTTCAACAAAGACGCCAAGGTAATTTGGTTGAGAAATGATAGTGTTTTCAACAAATGGTGCTGGAACAGCTGGATACTCATATGGAAACAAATGACCCTCAACATTTACCTCATGTTGTACACAAAAATTAACGCAAAATGGATCATAAACCTAAATGTAAATGCTAAAACTATAAAACCTCCATAAAAGAAATAAGAGAAAAATCTTTATGACCTTGGGATTGGCAAAAATACATAGGATACAAAAAGCACAACCTAGAAAAAGATAAAATTGTAAATTTGAGTTCTCTTTTAAAGACATCATTAATTAATTAAATTAAAATATTACACTCTTTTAAAGATACTGTTAATGAAATAAAAAGTCAAGCTACAGATTGAGAGAAAATATTTTTGATATATATTTCTGATGGAGATCTTTTATCCAGGATGTAAAAAAAAAACACTTATAAATCAATAATACAAACAACCTAATTTTGAAAAGGGCAAAAGATTTGAACAGATACTTCACACACACAAAAAATCTATACATGGCCAATAAACACATGAAAAAGATGTTCCATATTATCTGTCACTAGATAAATGCAAATTAAAACTATGAGGAGATACCATTGCATGAACATTTGAATGGCCACAATTAAAAGAATACTCTAATGTGTGTGTGGGGGGGGGTATGAGGCAGCTGGAGCCCTGATACTTTGTTGGTGATAATGTATTATGGTACAACCACTTTGTAAAATAGTTTGACATTTTCCTATAAAGTTAGATATACACTTACAATAAGACCCATCGATTATCCTCCTAAGTATTTACCCACGTGAAATGAAAACATGTTCATCCTAAAATTTGTACATAAAAGTCCATAACACTTTATTCATAATAGTTAAATGCTGGAAACAATACAAATGTCCATCAGCAAGTGACTGGATAAACAAATTGTGGTACATCTATACAATGAAATACTATTCAGCGATAAAAAGGAATCAATTATTGATACATGTAATGACATGGATGATGCTCAGAAATGTTTTGTTCAGTGAAAGAAGCCATGATGCTAAAGAATACAGTTTCTATGGTTTTTATTTAATTGAAACTCTAGAAAAAACAAATCTGACCTTTGGTTATTGAAAGCAGATCAGTGTTTGCAGAGGCTGGTGGGATCGACTGATGGGGCTCTGGGAAACTTTCCACATTAATAAAAACTTTCTATATTTTGATTGTAGTTGGTGGTTACATGAATGTACAAACTTGTCAAAATTCATCATAATATACATTTAAAATGGGTGTATTTTATTGCAGATAAATTGTACCTCTGCAAAGTTAATTTAAAGAAAACAATATAGTACAAGGCACATTAAAAAAAAACAAAACAGCCTCTCTCTGTCATCCTAATGAAGCAATAATATTGTCCCAAAGTAAAAGGCATTTTGTCCATACAAAGAGGACTCACAAAGGCCTCTTTGGAAAGTCTGAAGTCAATGCATCATCAGGAGTGTTGTCTGTGAGGATAGACCCCCAGGTCTTGCTCTCCAGATACGAATCAGAGAAAGCCATTTATAGGCTGGAAGGTGGCTGCCTGCAGGGTCACTCAAGCTGAGGATGGACTCTGACTTTCAAGGATCAGGTAGGAGGTTTGCTGAAAAGCCAACTGGCCAAGGGACGGATACTTAGACTGAGTGAAATACTGATTTGGAAGACCTTATTCTAGTTCATAATTTAAGAAATTCTCTGTCTAAATTTTCCCTTTAAAAAAATAGAACTGGGTTTTGTGATCCATACAAGTTAATATTAGGGATTGATTTCCATTTGACAATAAGGGAAGAAACTCTGTTGTTCTTGTTTGCTACTGTGTTCCAGTGCTCAGTGGGGTGCCTGGCACATCGTGGGTTCTTTATAAATATTCTTTGAATGATTGTATGAGTCTATGAAATCAGGATTCTAGTAATGAATGAGACAGTTCATCCAGTGTATTAGTCAAGATGAAATAGGTTATGCTGCAATAACAAATAACCCATAAAGCTTGATGTGACTAAATGACAAAGATTTACCTTTTGCATGGAATTAGCTACATGGTCTGGCCTGATTGCAGGGGGGCTGAGAAACAGTATTCCATGTCCCCAGAAAATGAAGGATATGAAATGAGATTTGGTGAACACAGCATTGTTTCTACCACATTAAGTCTAGAATAGGTTAAGTTTACAGTTAAAAGCAAGTCTCTGCTGATGGCCTGAGGTTTGTTGGAGAAGTGAGCCTTGTGTGAAGTAAGTAAGGCTTCTTGAAGGTCTCTATAAGATCCCATGCTCACTCATATTTCTATACTTGAGCTTGTGCAGTTCCTTCCATCTGGGAGGCCTTCCGTTTTCTTGTCAGAGGAGCTAAAATACTGATCCATTCTTAGACACTCAGTGAAAAGTGACTTCTTCCAATGACCCACTCCTGGACTATGGCCATAGTAGCTAACTGCACATGCATTTTGCATGCTTACTGCACTTGATCCAGCACTTGATTATATATAGTCAGGTGGTTTCTAATGAGTCCTCGTATCTGAGGATTATTTCCCCAATTAGTCCTTAACCTCCTAGAGAGTTGGCATGGCCCTTTTTTCCACTTCCTCATCTAGCAGAGGACTAAGCACAAGATGAATGCTCAATAAATTTATATTTTCAACAGACATTGGTTGAACAAACCTATGGGAAGTGTGCTCTCTGCGGAGCTGAGTGGGGGCAGAGAGCAGTCCAGGTTTAGCAGGTGTGGGCTGCACAGGGGTCTCCTTGTCACATTTCCCGAATGGTTGGGGCCAATTCCACAAGGCCATCCACAACTGATGCAAGAAAAGCATTTATTTACTTCCCAGTTCCCACTGAGCAAAACCAAACTGGATGAGCCCTGAAAAACGGGGTCCAATGGGCTAAGGCTGCCTGTCCTCCAAGAAGTCGAAGAGCCCCAGGTCCCTTCATTACCAGCCTCAGTGAGGCTAATCTGCCCCCTTTCTCTAAGCCAAGGCTGAAGCATAATGAACAAAAGGTTTAATCACTCAGTATCAAGATATGCCTCTCCGTCTGTGCAAATGTTCTTGGGTGTGTAATGTGAACATGCTGCACTCATTTGGAGCCATTGTTCTCTCTAAATGAGAAAATGCAAATGAGGCACTCAGGGTACCACGCCATAACTCGCTGCATAAAATTCTTGACATCAACATGAAACTACTTAGCATAATTTTCCTGTTAATAAACTGCCAATTTAGTCATTTAGGTTTCAGCTTCTAAAGAATGCAATGGCATCAGCTGGATTTTTTACCCCCATATATGCCTGAGTTTATTATTTCGATGTTTATGTTAAGACATAGGAAATTGGAGTTTATGTGATTATTTGGAGATCTTCTTTCCTAATTTGTTTACTTTCATAATTCAGGGAATCTTTGCTCATTTAAAAAGCAAAACAATTTTTCAGAGAATTTTCTTCTATTCAGGACAAAATTTCTGTATTTAAAAGGACTGAGGAACGTTCTGAGGATCTGATTGACTGTAGTCCATGCTGAAGGCAGCAAACCAGAGGCCATGCCCATCCTGGCTCATGTGGTGACCCTGAAGGAGACCGGAAACTTGAGGGGAGATGTGGAGGTGCTCAGAGTTCCCAGTCAGTGGGGAATCTCATTCCTGAAAGCCCTTCCATGCTCTCTACCTTCCTGGCCACAGTCTAGCCCTGCCAACCTCCTTGCTGATCATTTACCTCTTCATTCAAGGAATATCCACTGTGTGCCTACTATGTGCCAATCATGGAGGTGATGCTGAGATAGCGCATACCCTGAGTAGGGAGACGGATATCACTTAATGAATCATATGACAACAAATGAAAATACAAAGCAGGAAAGCAATGTCGCTCTAAGAGAGCAAAGCAAGGCTCTAAGTTCCTGCCTTAGGGGCTCACAGTCAAGATACGCTCACCTAATCACAGCAGAAGTTTTACGAAGCTTAAATTATTCGTGATGTTTTTCTACTTCTTCAGGTTGCTGTGAAGTGTAGACACAACCTAACGAGAGGCATCAGATATTTTTTTGATGCTGTTCCAAACACTGCCAGATGCCGGATCTGCAGAGCTCTCAGCTTCCGGTGAGATGACTGGAGGGCAGCCCAGCCTGGCCTTTCAGAGTGTGGACTTTCGGGTGAGGCAGCCAAGTGAGGGTCTGGTTTGCACCACTTCCCAGGTGTGCATCTCAGCTCTCCCATATGTTAGATGAGTAACTGTGTCATAGAGTTGTTGAGAGGATTAAATGAGGTGGAGCATGGACAAGTGGAAGGGGCTAAATAAGTAGTAGCTATTTTATATTCCCAGAGAAGAGGGAACACAGTGAGCTAAGAGTTGTGTCTGATATTTTTGTATCTCCTTTGTGTCTAGGCCAGGGCTGAACTAGAGGGAGGTTAGCCCTGACCACGTCGTTATTGTGTGCTTCAAACCCGTGGCCCAGCCAGGCCCCTGGTGCTGTTTCCAGCTTCTCAGCTATTCCATGGGCGAGTGAGCAAGGGTCTGGGAGAAGTAGGCCCCTCCTGGTGAGTGCCTTGTCACCCTGGGAAAACTATGGTAGCAACTGTCTTTGGGTTTCCAGAGGTTTAGCTGGCAAGGGGCGTCAGCGTCCAGGTGCCCTTTGTGGGCTGGTTTGTGGGGAAACGGACACCTGTGAACATGTACTGGCCATCACAATCGAGTAGGAAGGGCTAAAATGGCTTCACCCTGGCTGCTTCCCTGATTTCCGTGTTGGAAAAAAACAAGCTCTCCCATCATTCCTGGTTTGGTTGTTTCTCTTCTCTGAAGACCTCAGATCTTGCTCAGGCATGGGGATCAAGGATCTGAGCCCCCCGCTCCCCCAACTCCCTCCCACAGCTGGGATCCAGCAGCTTGGTTTATACAGCCAGATGAAAGCTGCCTGGTGGGGAGCTAGACTGGCCCAAAGAGGGTGCCTCCTGGGAAGATGGAAGGATCTCCCCAAAGCTGTCTGCTACCCAGCTTAGGCTCATGGTTCCTTGATTCAGTGCATCTATCATGCTTTCTTGGGGATTTTGCAGGCCTTTGTTTTCTCTCTTTTAATCCCAAGTTCTCTGTGTCCCATTTCTGTGCTTGTTTTTTATAGTGCAAAGCTAGCCTTAGTAGGCTCTGGACCTGCAGGAGGGGTAGCCTGGCGGGCTTAGGACAGCTGAGGCCAGGTGATGGGAGAAGTTCCTGAGCCATTTCCTTCCCATCAGATCATGCACTTAGCTTTGCTTTTCCTATGGGTTTGTCTAAAATAAGTGGTGGGATGATTATGCCAACCTGTAATTTATTCTTTGTTCTGTCTAATAATTAGTAGAGTTGCAATTATCATGTAACTGATAAGCTAAAAGTAAATATATCTTTATAATTTTTAGTTTTAATTTTTAAGATAAAGACTCAATAAAAGCTTTTTTCACTGTATTTGTCCCTTTTTTTGAGTGAATTTACAGAAGCCCTTGTCCCTGCTACCTATTATCCTTGAAAAGCAAGGACTTCTCATGGATTTCTTTTAAAACATTGATTGAAATTCTGATGTTAAGAGTAGGACATAATTTTGGCTTTCCAGTGAGTCTCAGACTCTAGGTACTTACACAGTGTTTTGAGCCAGGGGAGAGAAAGAGATGGCAGCTGTGAGAACCGTGCATAGCCCAGAGGGCCTTCTGCAGGGTGTGTCCTCAGGAGCCTACATTGTCCTTGTGGGTGGCTGTCCCACGCTGGATTGGGAGCCTGGCTGTCCAGCACTGGTGGGAGCCAGTCTCTCACCCAGTCTTCCAGACACTTGCACAGCCTCATGGGCTTGGAATTTGAAAGTGGCCCTCTTAGGAATCCTGGCCCTCATGCTGGCCAGGGTTCAGTGCTGCAGTCTGCCTGGAAGGTCTCCAGGACAGACCAAAGACAAACCTAATGACTTCTAGGCTCAGCTTGTGTTGTAACCAGACAAAGTGGTTCCCTCCTATATGGCCTCCACAGGTCTTTTGTGTTTCTCCAGATGAAGCTTTACCTCAAGATTAGGCACTGTTCGAAGGGCTTGATAACTCATTTAACCCCCATTTTACAGATGTTGGGACTGAGACTAAGGGCACTTCAGTAGCTTGCTGGGCAACACAGCTAGTGAGACGGGGGAGGGGGGATTTGAACCCAGTATCCTGCGCTGGAATCTGTGCTTTTGGCCCACCGTGCTGGACTGTCTCTTCAGGGTGCCATCCCCTTTGCAGGAACATTACAGACAGGCTGTAGCCGGCACTGCTGTTCTTTCCAACCCCACCAGGCCTAGTTATAAAGCTCTACAGTTGCCATATCAATACTGGGATGATGCCATTGATTTTAGTGGCATTTAGATCACAAGAGCCTGTCTAGAGCTGTGCCCCAAGATTTATGCTCCACACATCCATTAGAGCTAATGGGAAAGGGCTGCATAAATCATGAGTGGCAGTGGGGAGTTACCACTCTGAGCTGCCCTCCAGGTATTTTTCCTGCTGGCTCTGAATTGGGATGCTCATCCTCTCTGGTTATCATGTTATCTCCTTGTATCTCAGTTGTTAGTTTTCTTGAGGGAGGCCAGGGTTTGGAGAGAAAAGTCCAAGGCACGGGGCTGGATATTTTGTAGCTGTGTGACCTCAGGTAAGCTATATCACCTCTCTGAGTTGTCCTCAGTTTTCCCAAAGTAAAATGAAGGTAACACCTTAGTGTGCTATTATAAGAACGGTTAAAACCCTGAGCTCAGCAAATGTCAGCACTCCTTTTCCTTCCACCATTTCTCCTCTTAGTAGAGGGAACCCAAGAGAGGCTATGCGGATTTTGGGGACCTAAATTCTCTGGCTATGAGAACTGCCAGGCATACATACGGCCCTGATCTGGAGAGGCTGTGAAGCTCAGAAGAGAGAATGGTTCTGTGACCAAGAAGTACAACTAGGGACAAAGGTTTCTTCTGTTCACTCACTTGTTTGCATCCATATTTATTTGTTCATTCATTTATTATTCACATTTTTATTGTTTCTAACAGTACTTATTTTAAGTTTGCAGGCAAAAGTGAGCTAGTAGTATTCTGATGGTGTGAGAACTCAGTGGTTCCTCTACTCTCACCTTCTCACGTTGTCCTGAGCCGCTCAACTAACTGTCTTGTACCCACAAATGCTAAAACTCCTTAAAACTGAGTTCTTTGCCTATTTTCTTGTGTTTTAACCATTTTTGTACAAAGCCAGGTGCCCAGGTCCGGGTCATGCTTTTTAATGTGCTCTCTGGCCACCTCTGATAGTCAGGCTAGGGCCAAAGGCTGGAGTAGACGGCAGATGAGAAAGGAGAAGCTGTGGCCAGCACCCCAGGAAAGTAGATTGTGCCCCTTGAGCAGTGCTCAAGTTCATAAGTGTCTGATGGGGTCCTCTGAGGGTCCAGGGTAAAGGGAAGGAGAGAAAGGGAGCTTATGTAACTTATCATCCAAACTAGGACACTCAAATGACAGGAAACACTATTAATAAAATACCTAATGGACAGGAAGTATAAGCCAGGACTGGCTCAGGCAGACTGAGACATCTGGTCTCCCGTCATGTCAGGCTGAGAGGTGACAGAAGGCTTCATTAAGAGGGGAGCCTGAGGCAGAGCCTGATGGAGGCAGCATTTGGTGTTCAGATCGCATATCTCTGGGAAGGCATGGCTGTAACCGACTGTCCTAAAGGGAAGCATGTTGGAGAGCCTCCTTTTCTTTTTTTTCCCAAGGAATAGGCATCTGGGATGGCTGATGGCTGCCATCTGAGGCAGATAAGAGCCCTGCCTTCCCAAGTGTCAGGCTGGCATGTTGACCCTTCCTCTCCAAGCCCTTCTGGATCAGACCCCAGATGCAAATCCTAGTGATTGCAGAGAAGGGAAAGAGAAGTCCCCAGGCTTTGCAGTCTTGTTCCCTAAACTCAGTGTTTCTCCGGTCTTCCTGCTGAGCATGCCTCAGAGAAAGCGTATCCTTCCACAATTTACCAAGAAGTGTCACAGCCCCTTCATCTCCAAGCCAGTAAAAACACAATTGATGGCCCACATAAAAGTGACTATACGGCCATCTCTCAGATGCCTCCCTTTGAGCTGGCTGGGGATGAGGCTGCTGTGTCTGAAACCTATTTACAGTGGGGTCTCTGGCCCTTCAGGTGTCTTGAGACACGGCCTCTGGGCAGGGAGAGAGGGGCAGAATCAAGGGACAGCATGATCAGGGAAAGTCACAGCCCCAAGAAGGTGGACATCAGAGCCTCTGCTTGCTCTGAAACACTCCCAAGTGGCCCAAGCCATCACTCAGTGATGCTGAGTGCAGCTGATGGATGCATCACTATATTTCATTGAGGAAAATAAACACCTCTGAAAGTGCCCTGCCTGCTGCTGAGGCAGGAAAAATATACTGAAGAAAATATACTGAAGGAGCTGATGTTTTTAGAATAAATGCAGGCAGTCCTCACTCATATCTCAAGCAGAAGTCACACATGGAATTTGTATGTAAGGGGGGCAATGTGGCTTATCTGACCAAACTACCAGTTGCACTCTCAAGATTGGAGCTGATTCTAGTGAATAAATGGGCTCTTACTGGGGGGAATGTTTGGTCTAATCACTAAAAGACCCCTCATTTCCTCCCCTGTCTTCTCAGCTCCTCCTGAGGTGGTCAGATTGGGATTGACATGTGTGGCGTATAATCTAGGATTTTCTTCCCACCTGTTTGTGTCAGCTGTGTGCTCACTTTGATCTCAGCTGTGTGTCTAAAATTCTGTGTATAGGATGATTAGTAAGTCATATCCCTTTCCAATGCTCTGGGAAGTTAGTTATGGATTGATATTATCCTTGGTAATATTTATTGAGTGACGACTGTGTGCCAGAGACTGCTGGGGGAGCATAGTGGTGAATATGACCATCAGGGCCCTTTTTCTCGTGGAATTGCTTTTCCTATGGAGGAGAGAACCTTCGCCAGCTTTCCTTCTCCTGGAAATAAAGGCTGCCTTTAGCTCTCTCCAAATCCCAGCTCAGGGAGACCCAGACCAAGGTGACCCCTCCCTGCCAAGTTTGGGCCAGATGGACTGGTCAGTTTCTATTCTAAAAGGAGAGAATAACTAGATGCCATGGTAGTGTCAGGACACAGAGCTGCAGCCCCTTGGGCTGTGTGCTTGGGTTGCATTGGTCCCTCTACTGTGGTCATGAGGTCTCTCTCATGTGCCAGGTGCAATGAGCTGGTGGCCGTGAGCATTCTGTGGAGCAAGGTATGTCACACTGCATTGGAGTAGGGCAATTCCTGGGCCTGGGAAGGGCAACGGACAGGCCCATGGGTCTGGCTTAATGCCTCAGGTCTAGCAGTGAGGTGGCTGGTTGGTAACTGGGGCACAAGTCCAAGGACAGAGCCACAGGGGATGTGGCCCTCTGTAGCCCTACCCATTTCGAAATAGAGCAGAGACTCACCCACAGGTGGAGCAGTGTCAGAGCAGGGCACTGAGGAGGCGAAAGGGGCACTGCCAGGAGACCGTCCTTGCACGCCATAGCCAGGGTCCAAATAAACGCAAACCACCCCATTTTAGAGAGGAAGGAGGCACCCTCACATCCTTAATGAAGTGAATTTCTTCCTCTTTTTCTCCACCTTCCTTCCCTCTTTCTATCCCACAGCTATTTACTGACAATTCACATACCAGGCTCTGCTCTAGGCATTGGGGATACACATTCCCAGCTTTCAGGGACCCACAGACTGGTCTCTACCTACAAATCAAACATGCCTTGTGGGAACGCAGACAGGGGAAGACCCCAGATGCAGTGCTCTGACCAGGACTGTGTCCCCAGTGGGCTGCGGCCAACAGTGATGCTTGAAGGCTGGGGTTAAGGGAAGGGCTGTGCAGTCAAGGCTCCCAGGGGGACATCAGACTGGCCCATTGTGTAACCCAACCTATGGCTGAGCCTGTGGTCAGAGCTGGTGGGCCTGCCCCTCTCCCTACCTGGGCAGCTTTATGAACACTGACACTTGAGCCCTGGAGAAGCTACTATAATTGCTCTGGGATGCACGAGGAGTTTTAAAAGCTCCTCAAATGAATCTAATGAGCTGCCCAGGTAAGAGCCAGGACCACTGGTCTGAGAAGGAAGCAGCTTGATATGAGTGTGGGGGAGACAGCTTTCAGTCCAGGAGGAGGCTGGTGACTGCCAGGTAAGGGGGCTGTGGATGAGGGGTAGGGGGTTATGATGAGCTGTGGCCAGACCCCGAAGGATAGCTCAGATAGGCGTCAGGCACATCTGCAAGGCTGCCCCTTGCCGTGGGCCCACCTCTGACCTGGTACGGATTCCCTGGATGGGAGGGCCACTGTGTGAGATGCACAGGGCAAAGCCTATTTCATCCCTCCCTAAGAGCCTGGAAGAAAGGGGGAATTGTCTGGGGGTGTGGTGTTTCCACGAAGCAAGCCATTGCCTTTCCCGTTCCCTTGTCCTGGAGAGACACAGTTCCCTGGCTCTTAGTCTCATGGAGAACATCACTCAGCGGCCCCTCACTTGGTGTGACCAGTTCTCCACCCCACAGTGAGCTGTCATCTGATGAGAGTGGTCCTTGGACGCACCCCTCAGTGGCTTGGTGTGACCTCAGTGGAATCCCTTCTGGCCTCTTACACTTCATCCTCTAGAGAAAATTCTGTTCAGTCCTTATAGTATTGTATCCCAAAGCTAGCTCACTTCATCCTTGAGCCCTGGAGCAGGGAAAGGGCTTTCTCAAGGCTAAGGGCAGAGGCGAGATTCAAACTCAGAACTCAGGACTCTAGGGCCCTTGGACCTGGCTGCAGGGATGTTTTCCAAGTCAAGTATAGCATTCCTTCTGTGTGTGCATCATTCGTTTCCCCCAATTGTTTGGTGCTATTTGGTTTTATTGTTGCATTTAGGTCCTGGGAAGTGATTACGTTCCATGAAATAACGTGATTGATTGACCTTTTGAAATGTCAGCAGCCACTCCTCGCTCTATGGGATTTCATAGGTTTCATCAGCCCTCGCCTCCTGGGCAATGTGAACAAACCTCTCTTCTGTAATTGGCAAGACAACAGCGAGAGGGAAGCTTCCAGAGAGCTGGGGAGCTTGGTGACTGCTCATGGTCAGGATCCTGGAGGAATTGGGGCACAAAATCATCTTTATCATTTAAACAAACTAGGATCGGATTAGGGAATGGGAGAATGGCTACAGGACAGAGGTGCGAATCAGCAAATCATGCAGATCTGCTACTGAGTAGGCATAAATTTAGTCCCTGACATCCTCCTCCTTGAAAAAGAGGGAAGCTCACCTAAGCTTTGAAATTGTCCTGGATGCTTACCTCCTGCTAAAAGCAATGACACTGTGCTTATGAGCTAATGATGACACAACAGGCAACACGGTGCCTTTTCTTGTCACTCCCAGGCCTCTTTGCACCTTCACAGGGCCGATGGCTGCCAGAGGATCACGGGAGTGGCTATTGGGGTAGGGTCTCTGCACTACTTAACATTTACTTTGCCATGTCATCTGCCCCCTGAACAGCATACCCATGGTTTCCAAACATGAGGGCTCTGGCACACCAAGCAGGAGGGATGGGATTAAACCATTCCTAGTGTGTCTTGTGAAAGAGCCAAGAGGAAGGGGACTTGTACATGGGTGTTTATGTATGTGCAAGTCTGTAGTCCACTGAATCTCCTTCTAGTGATCAGAAAACTCTACTAAGTGGCATTCATAAAATTTCCCAGCACAAACAACGGTCAAGATATTCGATGATGACTGAAAGCCTTAGGAGAGTCTTAAATGTCTTCAGGTTGATCAATTATTAAGTTCAAGTACATGTTATTTTATTCCTTGAAGAATTGCTAATTCTAGTATGGCAACGCTGGTAACTTTCTTTTGAGCAAGATGGTTAACCAGAACATTTTTTTTCCCTCACTATGCTCAGTACTATCAATTGATTTTCCATTATTAGTTATAATGATGATATATAAGTCATTATATACACAATGATAAATATAATTTCTTGAATGCTAACTGTAAACCATGCACTGTGTGCTAAATACTTTGCATATATTTTCTTTAATCATTCCATCATCCCTATTAAGTAGATATTATTGTTCCTGTTTAACAGATGGGGTTTGGAGAGATTAATTAACACACCCAAGATCACGCAGGAAGAGGTAGAGATATGCCCAACTCCAAATTCTGTGTTCTGAGCCATTGTGCATACCCTCTTCCTTTTATTATTGGACATCTACTCTGCTGGCTGACTTTGTGAGTGTGATTGTAGGGGAGTTAGGCCCCACTTTCAAGTCAGCTGGGGAGATGGCAGCACATAGAGGAGAAAGGAAACAAACAAGATGCTTGAGGTTCCTTGCCATGTGAACGACTCAGATAGCTGAGAAGTGCAAGAGCCACACACTGCTTGTGTGTGTGTGTGTGTGTGTGTGTGTGTGAGAGAGAGAGAGAGAGAGAGAGAGAGAGAGAGAGAGAGAGAGAGAGAGAGAGAGTGTGTGTCAGGGAGGTTTCTGAAAGAGGGGCAACTTGGTTTGGACCCTGAATAGTGCAAGGGAACAGAGGAGATGGGTGAGGGCTCTGGCTTGGGCCCAGAGCACCTGTAATAGTGAGGGAGAGAAGACTGAAGAGGTTGCTCAGCTGTGGCTGCAACCTCATGTCCTTGGCTTACTCCTGATAGACACCCCAGCAGGGTCCCTGCAGGATCAGGTGAACCCACAGGTGAACCTGGATATTGTGGTGGTTGATAGGGATCCTCTGAGCAGAACTTGTGGTCCAACCGAAGTGTTCCCAGAGGCAGGGAGGGAGCAGACCACATAGAAGCCTGGCAGTGGCTAGGGCAGGGGACAGACAGGACCCTGTTCCAGAAGGTGTATGGAGCCCATAGGCAGATTCTTTGTCATCCTATAACCATGGCTAGAGTTAATCTATAAAACACATGTTCCCCTAACCTTCACATCCTACCACAGGCCTCTGGAGCTTAGCTAGTATCCGGATGCCTGTACAATTCAGCCCCATAGAAAGAATGCGTTATCACCTGAAGTTATAGTTCCTACGGAATGGGCAAATGCCTTTTTGTATTTCTAGATCACAGATAGACCCTGATTCTGTTGGCCTTCCATGTCAGTAAGTGTGTCATTAGGATCCAGCATGCAACTCGTCTGACACTGTGCCTAGCACAGGATGATTCTGGCACTGGTGACAGTGCATGACCATGTGAGGCTGGCGAGCTTCATAGAGGAAAAACTGCTGTGTATTTGAATTAAGAGATGCCCTTGGCCCTATCTGGGTATTCCCTGGGTGCTTCTTGCTGTATCAGAACATAGAAAACCTCGTGCCTGTGGCCCCTTTGATGGAGATCCAGGATTTAGGACTGGCGTTCTGCATCCTGGCCTGCTGCGGGTCTGCCTCCTGCCTGGGGGCCTGAGTCTTCACATGCTGTGACCCAGCCTTGACTGGTCAGGAGATGCAGGAGTCATGAGGTTGGTCTCCTGGTTCTCCACTTTCCTGTTCCAGATCCTTCACTAGGGCTGTGGCCATGGGGTCCATGAAGTTGTCATTTAAACCAATTTCTTGGTGTGATTCCTCCAAAAATCAAATGAAAAAAAAAAAAAAAAAAGGAAAGCCTTCAAATGAGTTAGTTAAGGAACTGACTTTCCCTGTTATCCCCTTTGTCATACAGACAGCTGTTTCCTGAGCCATCCTCTGCTTTCCATTCACAAGCCTCACCTGTGTTTTTTGCTGGGCTTTGCCACACACTCAAGTGGTGTGGCCTAACTCAGCATGGGCATGGCGCTCTTGTCTCAGGGTCGTTTTTCCATCCTGCTGAACAGGGATGGACCCTGCAGCTGCTCCCCATCTCCTGCCTCCCCCTCCAGCATAGTGAGCCCCCAGGTACGCCCCTGAGAGGCAGAGAGGCCCCTTACTCTGCTCATCAAGGCCCCTTTTCTGGTAGTGGTAGAAGCCCCCCATCCCTCTGTCCACTCCCGCAGGCCTCCACTCCTACGACAGTCCAGCCCCACATCCGGGTTGTAGGTAGCAGCTGTCTACAACTTTTTTGAACACGGCGATTTTTCTTGACAATATTTCCTATATTGTTTTTCAATGGAAAAATAAGGAGCCTAACCAGAATTGAATAAAGAGAAAATCTTTCCCCACCCAGTTTTATTGAGAAATAATTGACATATCTCACTGCAGAAGTTTAAGGCATACAGCATGGTGGTTTGATTAACATACATGGTGAAATGATTACCACAATAAGGTCAGCTAACACTTTAATCATAGGGACACACACACACACACACACACACACACACACACACAAAGACAGAAAAAAAAACAAAAAAAGGAGAATAGTTCTTGCAACAAGAACACTTAAGTATCACTTTCTTAACAGCTTTTCTATGTATCACACAGCAGTGTTAGCTGGAGCCGTCATGTTCCACATGACACCTCTAGTCCTCATTTACCTTATATCTGGATCAGGAAGTGTGATGCCACCTGTTTTGTTCTTCTCAAGATTTCTTTGACTATTTGGGTTCTTTTGTGGTTGCATATAAATTTTAGGATTGTTTTTTATACTTCTGTAAAAATGTCATTGGAATCTTTATAGGGATTGCATTGAACTATAGATGATTTTTGGTAGTATTGACATGTTTATATTTGTACATTTTGACCACCTTCTTTCATTTCTTCCCCCTGCACCCCAACCTCTGACTCTGGTAATGACAAGTCTGATCTCCCTCTCTGTTTTTTTTGTTTTTTGTTTTTGTTTTGTTTTGTTTTGTTTTAGGTTCCACATATAAGTGAGATCATACAGTATTTGTTTTTCTCTGACTTACTTCACTTAGCATAATGTCCTCAAGGTCCAACCATGTTGTCACAAATAATAAGATTTCCTTGTGTTTTATGGCTGAATGATATTCTATTGTGGATATACACCACAACTTCTTTATCTAATCATCCGTTAGTGGACACTTATGTTGTTTCTATGTCTTAGCTACTGTAAGTAATGCTGCTATGTGCATGGGGGTGCAGATATCTTTTCAAGTTAGTGTTTTCATTTCCTTTGGAAACATTTCCAGAAGTGGAATTTCTGGATTATAAGATAGTTCTATTTTTAATTTTTTGAGGAGCCTCCATACTGTTTTCTATAGTCGCTACACTAATTTACAAGCCCACCAACAGTGCACAAAGGTTCCCTTTTCTCCACATCCTTGCTAACATTTATGTCTTTTCTTTTTGATGCTGGCCATTCTAACAGGTGTGAGGTGATATTCATTGTGGTTTTAAATTGCATTTCTGTAATGATTAGTGATGTTGAGCATCTTTTCATGTACCTGGTAGCCTTTTGTATGTTTTCTTCGTAGAAATATCTGGTCCATTTTCCATATTTTTAATTGGGTTATTATTATTATTTTTGCTGTTGAGTTGTATCAGTTACTTATACATTTGGGGTATTAACCTCTTATTGGATTTATAATTGCAAATATTTTCTCTCATTTCATAGGTTATGTTTCACTTTGTTGATGGTTTCTTGCTGTGCAGAAGCTTTTCAGTTTGATGTAGTCTCATTTTTAAATTTTATTTTTTTGCTTATGCTTTAGGTATCATGTCTAAGAAATTATTACCAAGACCCATATCAAGGAGTTTTATTCCTGTATTTTCTTCTAGGAGTTTCATGGTTTCAGGTCTTAATTTAAATCTTTAATCCAATTTGAGTTCCTTTTTTGTAAGTGGTATAAGATAGGAGTCCAATTTCATTCTTTTACATGTGACTATCCAGTTATCCCAGCACCATTTATTGAAAAGAATGTGTTTTCTCCACTCAGTGGTCTAGGGTCCCTTGTCAAATATCAGTTGACTGTATATACATAGGTTTATTTCTGGGCTCTTGATTCTGTTCCATTAGTCTATGTGTCTGTTTTTATGCCAATACCATACTGTTTTGATAACTATAACTTTATATTATAGATTGAGATCAGGAAGTGTAATGCCACCTGTTTTGTTCTTCTCAAGATTTCTTTGACTATTTGGGTTCTTTTGTGGTTGCATATAAATTTTAGGATTGTTTTTTATACTTCTGTAAAAATGTCATTGGAATCTTTATAGGGATTGCATTGAACTATAGATGATTTTTGGTAGTATTGACATGTTTATATTAATTCTTCCAATCCATGAATACAGAATATCTTTCCATTTATCTGTATCTTCTTCAATTTCTTTCATCAATGTCTTGTAGTTTTCCGAGTAGAGACCTTTCACCTCCCTAGTTAGATTTGTTCCTAAGCATTTTATTATTTTTGATGCTATTATAAATTTTGTTGACTTGAGTCCTTTCTCTTTTTTCCTTGGTTAGTGTATTGAAGGTTTGTCAATTTTGTTTATTTCTTCAAAGAAGTGACTCTTGGTTTGGTTGTTCTTCTTCATAGTTTTTCTCTTCTGAACTGAAAAGTTTCTGTTGAGAAATCTGCTGATAGTCCTATGAGGGTTCTCTTGTATGTAAATTCTCTATTCTCTTGCTGCTTTTAAAATTCTTTGTCTTCGACATTTGACAATTTAGTTGTAATATATCTCAGTGTAGCCCTATTCGGGTTCAATGTTTTTGGGTTTTTTCTTTGGCCTCAGGGATCTGGATGTTCATTTCTCATTCCAGGTTTGGGAAGTTTTCAGCCTTTATTGCTGTAAATATACCTTCTGTCTTTCTCTTCTCCCTCTGGAATTCCCATAATGTGAATATTGTTTCTTTTCATTGTATCCCATAAATCTCATAAGCTTTTTCATTCTTTTTTTTTTGTTGTTCCTCTGACTAGGTAATTTCTATTGTCTTATCCCCCAAGTCACTGATTCTTTCTTCTGCATGGTTGAGCATACCTTTGAAACTCTCTATTGAATTCTTCAGTTCAGTTATTGTACTTTTCAACTCCAGGATATTTTTTTTGATAATTGCTATTTCCATGACAAACTTCTCATTTTTTTCATGCATTGTTTTCCTAATTTCTGTCTGTATTTTTATGTAGTTCACTAAACTTCCTTAATAGGATTATTCTGAATTCTTTGTCTGACAATTCCTAGATCTCCATTTCTTTAGGGTCAGTTGTTGGAGCTTTATTAGTTTTCTTTGGTAGTGTCATATTTGCCTAGTTTTTTTGTGATTCTTGTTTCCTTATGTTGGTATCTATTCATTTGAATAATTGGGCTCCTCCTCCACTTTATAGGTTTCCTTTGGAAGAGATGGTTTTTTATCAGTCAGCTGAGTTTGGGTTTCTGGGCAGATGAGGTCTGCCATTATGATCATTTTGGGATCAGACAACTGTTTGAGCTCTGAGATTGAGGATTAGAGTGTGTGTCAATGACTGAGAACAGCTAGACAGAACCACTGGCTTGGTTCTCTGCCCATGCAGGGCAATAGGATGAGCTCTGTGGTTGCCTGAATTCTCTGGTCAGGCTGATAGATAATTGGGACTGGGTACTGTATTCAATAGTAGTTGGGTTTATGGATTAGCTTCCCTACCCTAGCAGGGCAGCAGGATGAGACCCAGGGCTCATACAGCTTATTGTTTGGAGACCTGAATGAGGCAAGAGAGTGCATGAAATTCCTCAGTCAGGTGAGGCCACCATTTTTCTCTGTGGGCATGGAAAGCTACTGGCTGTGCTCTCTGTTCAGTGCCACTGTAAATAGGGCTGTTGGGTGGGCTACACAGCTTCTCATGTGCTCTGCTTAAGTTCCCTGGTCCAGTATGCTGGAGGCTGTTTTCAGTGATAAGCAGGGCTACGAATTAGATTCCTTTCCCAGGAGCAGCAGAAGAAGCAGCTCTAAAGCCAATAAAGCTTTTTGTTTGTTGTCTTGATTCAAGCCAGCCTGTGCCCCAAGTTCCCTGAGTGATCAGGTACACTGGCTTTGCTATGCAAACTATCGGCTTTGCCTACTTCTTGGTTTGAGTGCCACTGGGCCACATAGCTTCCTGGAGTTGTCTCCAGTGCTTCTGGTCACCTGGGGCTGGAAGACACTCTCCATAGTGGGTGCGGCTGCATTTCAACTCCTCCTTGCCTGCTAACTCAGCTCTAGAGCTGGTAACACTCCTCATCTGGGGATCTGAATCAGGCATATCTGTGCCCTGCTGAGTTCTCGGGTCAGAATGTGCCCGCATTTTGGTTCTGCAGATGAGCAAAGCCTCTGGTTGGGATTACTACTTGGGCACTGCAGGTATGAACTCGGTCTGCAAAGATACATGTGCTGGTTGTTGCAAGCCCCTCCCTCTTCTTTGTCACAGTCAGATGCCCCGTGGTTGAGCCCCAGGATTCCCCTGCAATTCCAGTGGTGTGAGATCAGAGTAGGGACTCCTGCAAAGTGACCCACAATGCTGGGGAGGCTGGTTGCTGCCCTAGATTCTCTTGCTCACTGGAGGAACTGGAGGCTCACTGGGAACCTTTCTGCATGGTCCTGTGCTGGCCTGGGGTAGGGCAATTGAGTCAGCGTGAAGCCACTTCTCTTACCTTCCGATATTATCTCTCTTGGTCTCTGTGGTGCAAAGGGGTGCTTCAGCCTCACCCCCGTGTCCTAGGAGTCTCAGTGGTGACGTGTTATTGAATTGTGAAGGGGAGTGAAGTCAAGAATGACCTATGTCACCATCTTCATGATGTCATTCCTAAAAGAGAAAACCGTGCCACTGTGCTAGCTGTGTGTCCTGGAGAAGCAGGGGCTCTGCTGGGCCCCAGGTAGCTTCCCTTACCCTGCCCTGTGTCCCCTCCTTCCTGAGGCCTTCCTCTCTGGAGGTTTGCCAGGCTTGCAGTCCATGTGACCACACTGTGCCCTCAGTGAGTTCCTGGCCTTCTCTTCCTGCCCCGGGATCCTGCAGAACCTCCATTGCATTTTCTGTGTCTGTGTGGGGGTGAGCCTGGGAGTTCCCTCGGGGGCAGTGATATATTCTTTCACAGATGACTCCATCTCCTCTCTGGAGGTTCCCCCAGGTACAAAGTCCTTCTCCATCCCACTGGATCTTCTTTGGCAAGAGTCATTGATATGCCTTGTCTAGTGTCCTACAGAAATGTTTGCTGAAGAACAGTCAGCTGGGCCTCCAGTGATCATAAATGGACAGGCATGTGATTGGCAGAGAAGATCCTGAGGTATAACCTTGGCTTTTGTCTCAGTGACAGTCCACAGACAGAGGAACAGAGCCCCGGGAGGCTGAGGCTGAGCCTGACCCTGGCTTTGTAAATGCTTTTCCCTCCCCAGCCTCTCAAAGTTGATGTCTACGTGGGAGCCCTTTTATAATGGCGTAATTGGAATGGTAACGGATATAGCATTCTGCTATAGCTAACAGCAAGATTAGAATGTGAGGAGACGCCGAGACAAATTACCTCTGAATTTTCTTACAGCCATAAAAGCTTTTACTGTATAGTAATTTTCAATTTCTGCTGCAGGCATATTTGCATATTGCTTAACAATTTATCTCCTGTCATTCGTCAGATATTATCCATCTCCTGTTAATAAGCTAAGACATGTCATATGAAGGCTTTGCAGGCCTCTTGTGCTCACTGTCAGTCCGGCTCTCCTGCCCACAGGGCCCCTCTGCTGTGGGAGCAGACAGGGCATAATGGGACTGCAGCTTGGCTCTGTGTCAGGAGCGCTCTCTGTAGCCCCTTCTGCTCCTGTTCCAAAGTAGAGAGATGAACGAGTCATAGCATGTTGTGTCTCTGTTTTTATGGCCCTCAGAGGAGGCTCTAGGAACCTAGTTCCCCTTAAGTAGAAGCCGGGGTCCATGTGCAAGTGGAAACAGCCCTACTCTGACTCCACTCCTGGCTCCGGTTCCCAGGCTGAGATTCCTTTTCCTACTAGAACTCAGTTTCCCCATTTCTAGAACAAGGATTCTAGGACAAGGTTAGTTAACCACTTTCCTTCTTCTTCTTTTTAAAATATAAAAGCAGTAGCGCCCTTTCTTTCAAACTAAGATTTCTGGGGAACCCCATTATGTAGAACAGGCAGCTGCTGAACTGTGCTGGGGGATGAGTGGGGAACGAGGCCCTGTTACCCTACTGATTTTTATTGACCCTCTTGTTTCTCCCTTCTGGCCCCTGGGGACCCCATGGAGCATAGGAGGGTGGTGCTTGGTGTAATGGTCTTGCGCCCCATCCCTGAGGACCTGGGGTCATCAGCACATTTGTTCAGTGCCTGCCACTGGCCTTGGTCTGTGCTCAGGCTGAGGTGTGATTTCATTTTCCAACTCTCAGACTTAAAATGCTGGGACTCCGCTTACTCTGAAGCCTAAATTGGAAGTGGTAGGCTCAGTTGGCCATTGGTGGACAGATTTTGAGAGGAAAGAAAAATGGTTTGATGCTGAATGTGTGATTAGATTTGCATAATTGAATTGAAATAGAATTAAAGGGTCATATGTTTACACAGCGACTCCTAAAATCAGATTGCAGCGATGTGTGCTCAGTAGTAAAATGGGTTCCTCGGGGACATGTGGATATCTGCTTCCCAGAATCTCTGCAAGACCCAGAGAGAAGGTTTTGAGGCTGCCTGAGCACTTCTTGGGTGCCTGGCCATGTGCTAAGGGATTCACCTAGATTTCCTCGTGGAATCCTCATGACATCCATGATGTAGGTACTATTATTGTTCCCCTTTTACAGATAAGGAAACCAAGGCTTGGAGTAGTAAGAGAACTTGAACCCAGGCAGCAGTGCCATAGAACCTGTGCTCCTTGCTGTTCTCTGTAGAACTGAGAAGGCCAAGCTCTGTCCTTCTGCTGGGAAAAACATGCCAGCGTGTTCTCCTGTGTGCACTCAGTGATCAGCCCTGTGCTATTGCGTTTCTGCTGTCATTTCTGTTTATAAATATGATCCCTGCTGTTTTTTTGATCTGAAAGTAAAATGTCAAAGTGTACCAATTGAGGATGTGTGCAGGAAAACTAATGATCAGGACTGAGGAGTAATAACAGATTACTATGCAGGACCGAGCTACATCCTCTAGCCATGGGAGACCGTGTCCCTCACAATGCCAGCGTGCACTCGGGGAACCTGAGGCTGCCCTCTTTAACTGTGTGTGTTTCCCTGACCAGGTTCTCACTGATTTTTGTGTTCGGCACGAACGTTTTCCCTGAGGCAGTCAACCTGGCCAAACCTTGACAGTTGTCATAATCATGATTGAAACACCGACATTTGTCATTCACACGAAATGCGCCTAAGAATCAGTATGTGTCTGAACTGGTGAAGAGAGGCCCGCCATTCTCCAGGTTGTGGAGCAGCTCTGCCTTTTTGTCATTCTGACATTGTCTCTACCTGAAAGAGAGTCAGAATCCTCTGGAATTTCTAAATGAAGGCTGAGAGTGCCTTTTCCTAATGCATCACCAGATCCCTTCAGAGTTTTACACACCACCTCATTTGATCCTTGCAAAGCCCAGCAATGTGGGTCGTGTTACACCCTGTGTGTGGATGAGCAGACTGAGGCCCTGAGAGGTGCGGTGACTTCACAAACTTGGATAGCAGAGTAGTGAGCAGAATGGGCAGCCTGGGTTCATCTCCTGGCTCTGGCACTGGGGAGCTGTGTGACCATGGTGGATTATGGTATTATGTAAGGTTTGCACCTCATGCTGGAATACAGTGACATATCCATGTCCTGGGCACATCATGGACACTTAGCTTGGCCACGGGAATGTTAGCGGATGTGACGTGAGCAGAAGCCTTCAATGTGCTTCTTTGGCTCAGTTTGTTCTCTTGTGTGACCTGATCTGTTCATTGGAAAGCTCAGTGAGGGGGGGGCTGCGGATCCTTCAGCTTGGACTACAGAATGAAGACCCATGGGCAGATGTGAATCTAATGAGAAGTCTGGAAGCCAGTCTAGTACAGCTGAGCTCAGACCAGATTTGCCAAATTGTCACCGACCTACAGACCTGGAAAAATAAATGTTTATTATATAAGGCACTGAGATTTTTTTGTTATTCCTTATGCAGCAGAAACTGACTGGCACCAAGTCCTTGGGCAAATAACTAACTCTTTGGCGCTTCCATTTCTTTATGAGTAAAATAGAAACACTAATACTAGGTTCTTACCTAGTTTTTGTATTCAGCACTGAATGTGCTTATCGAGTAGCTGTGAGGATTGAATGAGATAAGCACATTTCCTGGCATAGAGTAAGTACTCAGAGTTTTGTTTTGTTTTGTTTTCTGAGTAGGCAGTTTTCCTCAAGGTGGTTTTTGATACTAATGCTGTTGGTGGCAGAGATTCCCAGAATCTCTGCAAGACCCAGAGAGAAGGTTTTGAGGCTGCCTGAGCACTTCCTGGGTGCCTGGCCATGTGCACACAGGGTAGAGGCTGATTCCAGCTGTTTTTCTCCTTCCTGGCTGCCTACCCCCAGTGAACCTGGCTTGCTGAAGCAAGTGGAACCTAGCATGGATTCCTTAGGCCCTGCAGGGGACTTGGGATAGCCTGAGTGACATCATAGAAAGGCTCATGATGAATGCATTTTTATTCCTCTTAATTGTTCTAAATTTCATACCCTTCCCTTCAGAGAAGAGAAAGTTGGTCGGAGGGCTGGTGTCTGGGAACCTGGATTGCTGTAGATCCCAGACCTCCAGGACACCCCTGACTGCCTTTCCTTTTGGCTGCTTTGAGATTCTGTCCCTGACCTTGTCACCATCATTCTGGGAGGGTGCAATCAGAGCAATCAGTGCCTTGGCCTCAGGAATAAAGCTCTCTCTCCAAGGAGAAGGTCTGGGCTCTGTGCCTGAGTGCTGTGGGCCTGTCTCCTCTGAGGGAAGCCCACTGGATCTTGCAATGTGCCCAGCTCCCTACGCCTCATTCTGCCTTTAGGTTGGCAGTGCCTCCAGCCTGGGGAAGCTTCGGCTGTTCCCGTGAGCAGATTTGGAGCTTAGGATTCTCAAGCAACCTTTTAGGACAGACCTGGGACCTTCTCACTTTTCTCATATGAAACCATCTCCCATATACGGAGTGCTGTCTGTGCAGGTGCTGTGCCAAGAGTGCTTCATGCATGATCGTGTGTAATAGTCACAATCACTTCATCACGTGGCACTGTTTTTACTACTGTTTTGCAGGAAAGGAAATGGAGGCTAAGAGAGGTAAAGTGCCTTGCCCAGGGTCACCCCGACGATAAAGGGCAGAGCTAGGATTTGGACCAAGGTCTGTGACTTCATATCATGCTCTTCATTGCCATGATGATTATCCCTGTCTGTCTGTGTCTGTTCCTCTTTCTTTTACTGGAGTTGATTAGTTGAGATCCAGGCCTTCAATATGGATGCTCTCTACTATTTCTGGAAGTTTCCGGCTTCTGGAACAGTGTTCCTCCCGTTTTCCTTGGTGTTCTCCTTGACGCGGCCTGAGTGCTCTCTGGAAGTGAGCAGGTGAATTATAAGTAAGGGTATAAAA
The DNA here is from genome assembly GCA_028627145.1 of Eidolon dupreanum. Classification (NCBI taxonomy): domain Eukaryota; kingdom Metazoa; phylum Chordata; class Mammalia; order Chiroptera; family Pteropodidae; genus Eidolon; species Eidolon dupreanum. The sequence goes on from CM053515.1 coordinate 29,105,617, forward strand.
TGGTTGTTTTTTTTCTGTAACTTTGACTTTGACAGTCTGAGGCCAGAGACTGTTTCCTCCTGTTTGGTTTCTTTCCTGGCACTGTGCACACAGTGGGTGCTTGATAAATCTCTACTGAGTTAAGTGAAAAGGAAAGAAAAGAGACTGTCCTCAAGTGCTAAAACTCCATTGGAAGTAGAGCTGTTTTGTTGAGGGTAAAAGCTTGGAGATAAGCCCTCAACTATTTAAGTTGTCCTTTTTTGGAAACTGTTTCTTCCCTGGTGACAAGGACAGTTGCTGGGAGGGTGTGTGAGGCAAGTGTTCTTAAGCAGGAAAGAAGCTATTGAGAATCTCAGCTTGTCCTGGTGTCTTGGTGACTTTGCAAAGCTGTGCTGGTCTGGAGGGTGGGGACCCTCCTTGGGGCCATGGGCAGCTGGTCTCCACTCTCCCCGCATCTACCAGTGCTGTGTAGAGGATCCCCATGTGATGCCAGGGGCCCCATTTCATACTGAGTTTATAAACTTGGTCTCTTAAACAGAAAGAGATTCTGACAAGTGGGGCTTCGGGTTTCACTCCTCATGAGCTGTTGACGTGCCCTGGGTTTCCTTGATAAATCCATGTGAATGGGGGAGGGGTGGAGGTGGTCTTTTCCATTGCTTCTGAACACAGTGTCTTTTGAGGGGAGTGATGTCGGCATGGTCTGGGGCAGGGGCGAGGCACCGCTGACACCACTCCTGCTGCCCAGTGTGGCTGGTGTAGCAGCTGCTCTGGGGCACAGGGGCTGAACTGGGTGTCCTGGTTCCACCCGGGGTGCCTGATGGCCCTTGGTGCTGGCTCATTGAGTCCTTCCTCATGGTGGTGACAGAAAGAGCAGGGTTCTCGCATGGTGCCTTCTGGCCCTCAGCCCACCAGTGCCACAGCCTTGGTACTGACAGAGAGCACGTGTGCTCTTACGTAATGCCTGTGCTCTTCACTGGCAGGGACAAAGAGAAGAGCAGGGACAAAAGATGTGCCCACAGTTGCCATGGCAGTTTCCGAGCCCCCCTCGCTGCCCTTCACTGGTTCCTCCTCACCGGCCTGTGTTTCAGGCACTGCAGCTGAGGTGGCGTGTTGTCTGGCCCAAGGGCCTCTCAAGCCTATTGGAGCTTCTCTCCCACACAGGGTCCTCTGAGGCAGACTCAGGGTCAAATTAGGCTGCAGAGGCTCTGGGCCATGGCTCAGAAAGGGCTGCCTGTCAACCTCGTAAGTATCTACTCACATATGCACGCACACATGCTCATACACGCTCACGCACCTAATGCAGAGACAACTGGGGAGGTACTTGTTCCCAAAGGGGCAGCCCAGCTGGGGTCTCCACCTCCTCTTCCCTCCTCCACCACGGCCTATCTAATGCAGATAAATTAGATCCATGTGGGGAATCAGTTTGCCCTTCTGTGTGTATAGTTAGTCACTCAACAGATCCTTCCACATCTGGCCTAATGTCAGGGAAGTAAGTGTACAGCACAGAAATGGTCAGGGTGGACCTTTTGACAAAGGAGATGGACACGACTAATTAAAACTAGGCATGCAACAGGCTAAAAGGAGGGCACAGACAAAGGACTTCGGATCTGGAGGAGAAGGAGACCAAGGACTTTAGGGGAGCCGAGGTGGGTCAAGGAATTCTAGAAGAGGGGTCAGCACAAGCAGAGGCACAGCATCCAGAGTTTGGGCCTATTCAAGGCCCTGTGAAGGGTTCCACAGGTCTGCAAAGAGGCCAGTGAGTGGAGCAGACCCCCAGAAGGACTGCCACTGAGGCATCAGCAGGATCCTAAGGCAAAGTAGGATCCTGGCTCACGACTGGGCACCAGTCCTCTCTTCAGAGGCCCCGGACATGGGACTGCTGAAAACCAAAGAAGTACCCTCCCTCATAGTCCCCCAAACCAAGAGTTGGCAAAGAATGTGGGAAGGAGAAGAGGGACACTGTGGAAGTCAAGAGCCTCTGGAGGCAGACAAAGCCGAGTACAGCTCCCCACATACTGGCCGTGTGACCAGGAGCCCACCTGCAACTTCTGTGAATCTATGTCCTCACAATGAAAGTGATAAGCATGGCCTCACAGTGTTTGTGTGCATGAAGATTAAATTAGATAATGCATGAAGCTCAGGCCACAGTAGTTCGATGGAGATGGAGCTTTGGCTATGGTGCGGCTTTATTTCTGAGGAGAAAGAATGGAAGCATCGAGTCATAAATTGAGCAGTCCAAAGCAAGCATAGGACTCTGGGCTTTGTTTTGTAGGACAGGTAAATCTTCCCAAAGCTGACCTCTGTGGAGGCCCCTCGCTGTCTTGACTTTCATATTCCCCTCCCCCATGTCCCAAATTCTTCATACAGTCCTGGTTTGCAGGAAAGCGATGGTGGTGATGTTCAGCTATTTTGACTCTATCTGGGGCCTCCAAGGATGAGACTGTTGCCCCGCTCTGAGCTGTGCCTCAGGCTCCTGCCAATGACAGGTTTAGAACAGCGGTTTTCAACCGTTTTGGCACCAGGAACCGGTGTTTCTATGAGAACCTAATGCCTGATGGTCTGAGGTGGAGCTGAGGCAGTGATGCTAGTTCTGGGGAGCGGCTGCAAATGCAGCTGAAGCTTTGCTCACTCACTGCCTCTCACCTCCTGTCCTAATGAACCATGGACTGGTACCTCTGCAGAACAGGGTTTAGAGACCCCTGGTTTAGAGGATGTGGCTGAAATGAAGGCTGAACTTGAGTGTTGGATTTGGTGGCACCCAACACCCTCCTCATTGTGGCCACTGCCCTCTAAACCCTGGGTTGTTGGCATGGGGCCTCCAGCGTCTGATCTCTTTGGTCTTAGGGGAGAGGACTGCTGGGGTGGGAGCTGTGTTTCAAATCCCTTGAAAAAAGTAATGACTGAAGGAAAAGAAAAGTTCCTTCTGCTTCGATGTTTGGGGAGCTGGCCTTTCCCTCTTATGTGATAGCAGGGCCGTGCCCCTCTCTCCTGTGGCCTTGCAGTATAGGGTGAGGGTATTGTGTTGGCTGCTGGGGCTACAGACCATGGACGTGAGCTGAACCATCAGGTACCTGAAATACACCGTGATGATAATAGTTTGGAACTCAGAGGGGAAGATGAGAATGTGCTAGCAAAGCAACATTGCTGGTGGGTGCTCAGAAGCTGGTAGCTATGGTGACATCCATGGCCATCCTCGTGAGGAAGAAAAGACTGAATAAAGAAGGCTGCAGTCACTTGCAATATCACGGCAGACCTGGCAGAATGCTGTGTTCACTCCTCACTTCTGACAGGAGGGAACTTGGGTTCAAGTGGGGATCCAAACAGTCATACGGTGCCACGACACACATGGCTTAAAACAACACTGACAGATGCTGGAAGAGAAGTAGGGACGAGTAACACTGGGAGGGCCCTGGGTGCCCTCCTCCGTTGGGCTCCTGATTCTGAGTATATGTGGGAGAACATCAGTTCGTGCTCATTGTCCCTCCCTGCTGAACTGTGAGCTCCAAGAGGGCAGGACCAGGTTTAGTTTTGCTCCCAGTTGTGTCCCTAACACCTAGCAAAGTGCCTGGCACACAATACACGTTCAATTAATACCTGCGATAAATGTCGATGGGTGAAATTCCTTGGGAGGAGACCAGGGAATTTCTAGGGGGTGGGAGTAGGGGTGGGGTGCACAGATAATTGCAGACCATCGAGGCAAAGGTAGCCTTAGGCTCTGTAGTGTATCTGGGCCTTCGTAGCACTCACAGGTGGGGCCCACTGTGTGATGCTGATGGGACACCCTTTGGAGGGCAGGTCCATGGTCTCCTCTCCCGGGTACACCCCCCTGCCCCCATCCTGTGCATACATTGAAGCAATTAATGCTTTCCCTGCCTTTGCAGGGAATCAGAGAGGGGCAGTCATCTGGAATTTGGAGTTTTGGGGTCTCCACAGAGAACTCTGGTAGGGCCCGAATGCCTGGCACAGGAAGCATTAATCTATAGCAAGGTGGCTGTCAGAGCCCTTGGAAGGGCAGAGCCGGGACAACTAAGTCAGTCAATTTATCAATAAAAAATGGCGGCTGACATTAACCCACGCTGACTCTCCTCTAAATATCGAATCAGAATCCCTTTATCCCTCTGGGTGGAAACAGATGTAGTTTTCCTCAGGAGATGCTCAGGATGTTTAATTTGAGAGGATGCAACAAATATTTTATAATTGTATAATTTGTATATAATTCCTTGTAATAAAATGTGATGATTATAGTTCTGTTCTCATAAAAGGCTCCCTAATCTTCTAATTACGAAAGGATGTTTTCTACACTCCAGAAAAGTCCATCTTTAAAAGCCTTTTTTATGTTTAAATTTTTTATGAGAGTCAGTGTAGAGTTTGGATTCTGCTAGCTCTGTGCTTTCCAGTGGGTCCAGATCGTCTCAGAAAGCAGAGGCAGTGGCCCCGTCCAGCCCCCAGCCCCGCAACCCAGGAGGGTGGGCCAAGAGTGAAAGAATTTTCTCACAAATGGAAATCTTTCCACATCTACCAGAAATGTTACCACTTGAAATAGTATGTGGCGGCCTTTTTTTACGCATTCGTTAAGCATTTTCAGAGTACCTACCAGGTGCCAGGTACTGTTACAGGTCTGCCATCACAGAGCTCTCCACACAAGTGTGAGAGAGATGTAAATCAAATAATCATGCTAAGGACTGTGACACCAGCTGTGATGTGAGCTTTGGCGTTGATGCAAATTGTGCATGTGAGGTGCATAGTGCAGTAAAGTCAGACGACGGTGAGCCTGACCTAATCAGGGAGGTCAGAGAGGGCCCCTGAGAAAGTGACATATGAGTTGGTCTGTGAAGGATGAGTAGGGGTTCAGTGGAGCACTCCAAGCTAAAGGAGCAGCATGAGGTGGGAGGGTATCTGATCTGTTCTCTTCTCACACTTGGGAAGACATCAGGTCTTCCTCTCTCCCCTTCTGTGGCCAGAGCAGCAGAGACCTCATCCTGGAGTACATGAGGCCAAGCCCCTGCCAGAGAGGTCAGAGCCCTCATCAGCCTCTTCCACCAATATCCCCTCAAAGGCTTTCTTTTTGTTCTGCTTCTCTGCTTTGCATGAAGCCATGGCTCTGGGGGCTGAATCTGGCTCTCGTTGTACAAGTCCTGGCTGCTGCCATCCTTTACCACAGCCCTCTTGGACTTATCAATAACCTTTTCACCATCCTGTAGCCGAGGGATCCCATCACAGTCCTACGCAAACCCTTCAGTGGTTTCCTACCACCAGTGCATGAGTCCATGCTCAGGCCCTGCCAGCCTCAGAGCTCCTTGAGCCCCAGGGATTCTGCTGTGCACAATCCAGACACCTGCCTTGTCTCAGGATGGTAGATGTGCCCAGCTGTCCCTCTCCTCAGGGTCTTTGCACATGCCATTTACCCTCCCAGGAACACTCTTCTTGCCCCAACCCAACTCCCTCCCAGGTTTTGTTCGAGTTCTCCACTGTCGTTTGCTACAGATGCTTGTTTCATATCGATTTTCCCCTTCTGGACTCTAGATTCCATGAGACCAAGCACAAGTCTATCTCATTCACAGTGCCATGTATTTTCAGTGTCTGCACGGTACCCGGCACACAGTAGTGCTCAGTGACGAGTAGGTGCTGGAGTGACAGCTCGGGGTGGCTGTGTGCTGCCTCCTCCTTCTCCCTAGGATGTTCACCACAGCCACTGTACCTACACGGGCTCTGGCTTCTTGTTGATGTTGGTAGCACAGCATCCCATGTGCCATTTCTCTGCTCATTGAGTGAGTCAGTCTGGGGGACAGATAGGGGGACAGATAGCCCTCCTCAGGTGTTTACCCTAGCCTTGAGAGTCCAGCCTTGCAAGGAGGGGCCTGAGCAGATTTCCATGGGAGACTTGGACCTTTGGGGCCTTCAGAAATAAAGAGGGAAATGGTGTAAGAGGTCCATTCCCTGGCTTCCTAGCTCTGGGCAGTTCAGTACTTAGGTATGAGTCAGAGCCATGTCCACAGTCACAGCCAAGTCGCTGGCAGGACAGCGGCAGCTGGGTGGGCCATCCATCTGACAAGAATCTGGCCTGAGTTTTGCCAGCAGTGCAGACCCCTGAGAGAAGGCATTAGAGACACACTGCATCTGGAGGCTGCAACAGAGTTGTATATAGCTGGCAATTATGTATTTCTGATCCATTAAAGAATACTTCGGCATAGGAAATACAGATTAGGAATGAAATCGTAATATAATCAAATTGCATTTTTATGGGAAGCTCTACATTTTTCTCTAAATAAAATTCAGTAACAAAATTTTATTTGCTTTTCCTCAAAAATGCCTTTCTAGATTGATTTTTCAGAGAAGCTGTGAAAATCAACATGGGTTCAGTGGAAGAAAAGTCTAAATCAGAGGTCTCCGACCCAAAACCAGGTATGGTTATGATTGGTGAGCTCAGGGTACCTTGGCTCAGAGCTGCCCCAGTCTCAAAGTACTCCTGGCTGGTTAGCTCATCTTTCACGCAGCTCTCTGGCAGATGGCATAAATCCTGAGATGCCCCCGCCACGATGGAGGAAACGTGTTCTTTCTGAGTCATCCCATGGTAATGGAGCAGCAGGCAAGTGTTGAGAGGAAAATTATTAGAAGAAGCAGATATGAAGTTTAGAATTGAGAAATTGTTGGAGAAAAGAATGTGAAAATTCCCACCTCTATGGGCAAAGGTTTACAAAAGGAATTTTTAGCCATCCATGCCATAGCTCCAGACTTTCGTGTGAAAAGACAAAATTTTAGTTTGTCCCTCATCTTTGTATTTGGGAACATCTGGATGATGATTGGAATTTATCATCCACACAGATGCTTGATATTCCCTACATGGGGCCAGCTGTGTGCACACAGCAGAAATTGAACATGATTTATTCTTTCTCTAATAACTATAATCAACTGCCAGGTCTTCAATAACTGTAATCAACCATCCGGTGCTTATTGATCTCTTATGCTAGGCATATGCAAGGTACAAGAGACGTATGTCATAATACTTCACTTAAGAAAAGTGGCATCTTGTTTGAGAGACAAAATCAATAAGCACAGTATACTTCACCCTTGATCTCTCTCTTGTCCTAATCATGAGGTTCATCCAGGGCATATGATAGGAATAAGGGAAGACTGGGTAGGCAGGAAGGCTTCTTGTAGGAGAACTACATCCCTATCTGACCTTAAGAATAGAATTTAGGATAGTGAATGGGAGAAGGTTTCCCTTCATGTTGGGAAGGAAGGTGGTCAAGTTCACAGCAGCATATAGGTATGAAGGGGAGGATGAGTTGCCTGGGGGGAGGGGAGTGAGATGGAAGAGTTAGAACACTGAGACCAATAGTCTGATTGTGGCTGTGGGTTGAATTTTGGAGAATAAGGAATAGTCAGATTGACTATGTGTAGTGGGACCAGACAGACAAGGGCCTGAACTCCTTAAAGAGAAGTTTTCTTTTTATTCAGGGTACTGGGGTTCCCAACAAGTAGCTCGGAGTCTGTGTAGGGCATCCTTCCATCCATGTGCCCAGCACAGCACTGTCTGTAGATGAAATAAACAATAGTGCTCACACAGGGAATCACAACTGTACCTGAATACACTGAGGCTGTTGTGAAAAGAATGCAATTTTAGTGGAAGGATTCACTGAATTTAAAGTAACAGTTTGGTTCTATCGATTGTCTTGAGCAATGTTTTCTAAAGTTACATAATTTCTCAGAAGTGTAGGAGTTTGTTTTGCTATCGGAAAGAGGCCCTCCTGTGTCATGTCAGAGCGGGCACTACTGCCCTGGGGGAGTCAGTCTGGGAGGTGTTTGGACTAAGGTGGGAGGTGGTCCAAGGTAGGCTCTGAGGTGATGGCTCTGCCACTGAGTCATGGGCAGGGTGGGGAGGTGGGAGAGAGGAGGCTGGCTGGCCAGCAGGGCCACTAGGAGCAAATGGGGTGAGAGGGGCCAGAAAAGTTGAGGTGTAGAGCAGGGGAAGATCTGAAGGACCATGGAAAGGGGTGTTGACTGCAGTGTCTGCATAGGGAGCCAAGCAAGGACATCAGTCAGTATCCCTTCTCTTTCAGCGTGGTATCTACCTCCATTTGGGGCTCTTATCACCTTGAGTAGGTGACTGCCACCCACACCAGGAGCTAAAGGACGGAGGGGCACACAGTTCAGTTTTTGAGGCTATGAACTTCGATTCACCCCACCCACCTCACAGGCCTCAGCAGAATGCTAGGGGCTTGGCTTGAGGCTACAGCTGAGGACATCAGAGGCCTTGTGGGTGACAGAAAAGAAAGTCAAGGGAAATCATCCGCTAAGTACAGGATTCTACCCTGCAGACCATCAGAAGTGTGGGCCCTGTAATATTTCTCATCAAAGTCACATGTTTACCAAGGAAGTCAGAGTAATTGAATTTAGAAAAAATGAGTTTCAAGAGAGACCTGTTTATCCCCCTTGAAGGTTAAATCCAGTTGTCTGGCTTTTGTATGAGCTCTGTCTACAGAATTTTGCTCTGTCCTCGGAATGACTGGGATGAGGAAAGTTGAGAACAATGACTGTTTTGAGGCTAATTCATAAAGCATTTTCAAATCAATGACAAAGCACAAAAACTTTTTTTTTTTTGCCATAAAGAACTAGTTGTCCCTCAACATCTATCTCTTCTTCTCTAGAACCATCTGTTTTCAGCTGGGCCTGTGGCTCTGTTTCCCAATCTTCCTGACAGCTGGCTTTGGCTATTTGCCGAAGGCTGGCCCATGCAAGGTGAACACAGTGACACAATCGATGTGCACTTAAACTGTCTGTCTTATATTCACCACTCCTCTTTGTTTTTTTCCTTTGAATTTTGTCTGGAATGCAAACATGGTTGGATGACCTTGAATGGCAGCCCCCTGGGATAGATGGAGCAAGTAGATAGGCATCTGGGTCCCTGGCACCATGAAGCCACCATGCCAGCCTGGCGCTTTGTTGTGCAAGAGAGAAGTATGTGCCCTTTATTTAAGCTATTGTTACTTTAGATCCCTGGTCATATAGCAACTACATCTCTGTCCTTTTTTTATAATTTTTTCATTTGAAAGTTGAATGTGTACAGTTGGAGAATAAGAAAGAGATGTGTATATACAAACCACCTTAAGGTTTTGGCAACTTAAAACTGTTTAGTTTGCTGTCTTGGGCATTCCTTCATGACAGGGAGGAACGAAAGGTTTTCTGAAGACCTACCAGTTTGCAATGAGTTTTGAACACTCACCATCCTGGAAGGCCCCCCTGGATATTCTCTCATCTCCCTCTTCCTCTCTGTCTCCCATTATCACTATCCTGGCTGGGAGTTGATCTTGCTTGATTGAAATGCGAACTCCAAGAGGGCAGGAGGGGCTTTTTGTTCACTGCTAATCCCCACACTGCAAAGAGTACCTTGCAGATAATAGGTGCTCAATAAATGCCAACTGACTTAGTTTCCAGAGAGCTCCTGGCCTTGGAGCTCATTGCTCTCTTCCCCCAGTCTAATTTACACAATCATTTTTCTTAATCCTGCTATTATGCAGATCCTACCACCCAACTCTCACTCCAGTCTGTCATCGGCTCCCTGCAGGATAGAGTTGTGACACATGGGGTCTGGTTCTTCTCACATGTGCTCTTGGGCCACAGGCTCAGTCCCCAGTATGACCTGCAGCTCCCAGGCCATGGTACCCTTTCTTACATTCATGCCAGTGCAGATTTGCTGCCTCTGCTAGTGGTGCCGTTCCCAGTTCCTTCACCTGGCGAACTTCTCATCCTCCTAAGACTCAGCCCTTGCTGGCCTCTTCCCACCCACCACTGCCCTGCAGGGCAGGCCCTCCCTGCCTTGCTGCCCCATAATACAATCATGCTCCACTGCAAAAGTCCCTTCCACTGAAGTCACTTCTCTGGAGTTTGCCCATCTGTCACCATGGCTGCCTGAGGGCAGGGCCCGAATTACGTCACCTTAACTCCCAGTCCCCAGGTCAGAGTAGACATCAGTGAAAGTAACAAATGAGTCAAGTGACTCTGGTTCTATCCTGTCTTGTAACCTTGAATAAATCATTTCCCATATCCTTTTGGCCTCAGTCCTTTTGTGTGTGAAATGGGGATAATAATAGTACTTCTGTCCATCTCATTTGGCCTTTGTAAGTACTGAGGGAATGTGCATGGATAAGTGACACCTTCTGCATGGTATGCATAAACATATCAGTTTTCCGTGCTGTGATACTGGGATGGCTTCCGAGCAACATCTAATAGATACGATCAATTTTGCCACCGAACCAACTGAATTACCCAGAGGACTGGCTTCAAATACTTACAATTTGTACAAATACTTATAAAGCACTTACCATGTGCTAGACATGGGTTAAGCATTTTACAGTATTATTTCATTTAATCCTAACTGCCAGTCTCTGAGGTGGGTACTTCTCTTTTTTCCATTTTGCAGACGGGAGAACCTAGGAGAGGGTGAAAACATTGCTTGAGGGCAGAGCTCGTGAGTGGAGGATTGCTGATCTGAATGTAGGCAGTCAGCTCTGCCATTTGGTCTGTTAAGTTTGCACCTGCTATCTTTCCAAAGCTAGCAAGGACCAGAGGGCTGGTAGCTTGGTCGTGGCAAATGTGCAGGATGATTATAATTGTGATTTTCATTTGGCATCAGAGGAGAGAACAAAAACTGCCCAAACAGAGGCCCATGTGCTGTCTGGTGGGTTCCCAACAGATGCAGTGCTGGTGAGTTCACAGTAATAAATACAGACCTCTTAATCAGGTGATCTGACAACTGTGCCATTTGCCAGGGAAATTATGCCCCTTTCAAAGTGATTGTGGGGAGAATAAGAAAAATAAATGAGTCGGGAGTATGTTAGAGCTGATAAGCCTCAGGGACATGGCTGGAACACCGTGAGGACAGGCCTTTTAAAAGCAGTTGCTGGCAGAGTGATCAGGACCAGTTTCACAGGCATCCATCACTAGGGAATTGTGGCTGGTCCAGCTCTTGCCAGTGCTGGTCGTGAGCCCACATCCTCCGGTTCATACCTAGCTATTCATTCCAGACGTCCATTACTGTAATGACTGGCATTGAGTGGATGCCTAATAAGGCTCAGATAATTCCACTGAGCCATCCGTGGGTGAACAAAGAAGAGGGTGAGACTGTTTCATCCTGGGTAAGGCTTGCTGAAGCACCAGAAGACTGTGAGCCTTCTGACTCTGCCATGTGGCAGCAGCAGCAAGAGGTAACTGTACCTTATATCAGCCCAGCATTTCACTGTTCTCAAGAACATGAGAATCCCTTGTTTTATCTGCCACATTCTGTTCTTCTGGGTTTTACTCTTTGTGTAGATACAGCAGGTGCTGGGCCCTTGGCGGCCACTGCTGTTGGATGGAAGTGTCCGGTGGTCTTTTCTTTGGATCCTTTTAGCTTTTCCTTAGTCTTTCCTTCCCAATTCAGCCAATCAAGCACCTTGCTCCAGTGTAAGCTGCTGTGTTCCTTCTGAAGTGCCATTCTGAAAGTCTATGAACTTTGAATTGAATGGAAGGGGATAGGGTTTGTCATCTCAAAGCCAGATTTCTAGCAGAAGAAACAACGTGATCATCCAGAAGAGTAAACTGGCCTATCCCCAGAGAGTTACTGAGTCCCTGAGGGCAGGTTCCCGAAGCCAGAGGAACTTTTGCCTTTGTCCTTAGAAAAGCAGAACTGGGTGTTTCTGTCACCACTGCTTAGCTGATCTTGCTAGGGCTGGGTAGGTCCTGTGTACTTGGTTAAGAGTTCAATGCTGTCAACCAACTATTTGTTAGAGAACATTTAAGTTCTTTGAGACAGGTCCTTCAAGGGTAGACTAAAGCAACGTGGCTGCCATTTAGATCTTGTCACAAATATATCTCAATCCCTAGAGCTTCTCTTTAGAAAGAAGCAGGATGTCTAATAAAACAATGAATAATAATTTGGGGACGTTCATTATTTACAGCTGCCCCAGGTCATCTCTAAATTATGCAGCCCTCGATTATGCCTGACTTCTTCCTTCCATGGAACCATCTCTCCAGACTGCCAGCACTGTGGGTGATATCTGTACACCAGCTAATTGTACCATGAGGGCAGTTTCCCATTTCTTGAAATGCTTCGAGTCACCTGGTTGAATGCTTATATTCCACAAACTCAGGATCTCGGTGATGGGTCCCTGGATACTTGGAGCCACAAAGACAGACTAGGGGTTAGACTTGACACAGAAGTGTGTACCTCTCTTTACATCCCCTCAATGGGTACTCGTAGGAGAGAATGGTCACATCTAGGCTGCAGCAGTGGCTAGGTGAGGGAGAAGGTCATGTCAGGGCCAGCAGTCACCTCTCTGCGCTTAGCAAGCTCAGATGGTTGAGAAGCAACAAGTAAGGGAAGGGTGGCGAGTTGAATCACCTCCCAAGGACATGCCACCAGGGGATTGGGGTGCAAGTCCCTGCTCCTTGTGATGCTCTCCTCTCTCCTCTATCCCGGTGGACAGGGAAGGGTAGGTAAGAGGACAGAGGAGGTGGGGGTGCAGGCAGCAGCTGGCCAGGCAAGGTGAGCATCCCACTACTGCCTTTTGCTTACCCATCATTTTCAGTCCTTCACTTGGCATGTAACAAAACAAGACCTTCCCCCTAACGCCGAGCTTAATGATCCCTTTAATGCTGGAGCCGTAGCATCACTTCTCTCGTGCGCCTGTTCCCTGTCAGCCATGGGGCATTAAACCTGTGATAAAAATGCCTTTTGGTATGGTCCACAAACTCACCAAGAGGCTCCTGGTGGCCGTATAGCCATCCAGCATGAAATCAAGAGGCAATCACCACGGATGAGGTGAGAAGAGCTATGTGCAGGAACAATTAGTAGAGCCCGTGGCCTGGGTCCCGTCCTTCACCATCTCCTTGCGCCGGCGCCCACACCCTCTGCCTCCGCCGCAGCCCGGAGCGTGCCGCCGCAGACGTCCACAACCCACGTCCTGTTCTGAAGTCAGTGCTTTTCCTTTCCTCTCTGCGTGTGGGCCAGTGGAAGATGCTTCATCACATCCTTAATCCAATTGAACACAGCCTTCCTGACCCACATGGCTCCTGGGAACAAAAGTCCTTGGTTATATTTTTAATCCCCAAAATAGAAAATACAAAAGAGAAAAAATAAAAAAGGAAAAAAATGCCCATTTATGAATATGCATTAACATGATGCTGCGTTTAGAGCGGGAAGCAGGAGCCATTTATTTTAAGCAAATCGGATCTTGATACATGGCCCGTGAACGTGCCGACTTCTCTATCACACGAACGCACCGGGCAAGCTTGATTTATATGGTGTGCCTGTGAGGTTTTTTCCCAATTAAAAATGAACTGAGAAAAATCATTAATTTAACTACTGTATATTAAATTTGCATTAAAACATCCGTTTGTCTATATTTATATATGAGTTATTGAAAATGTGAGCTCATGAATTCTAATTTTTAAGATCACATGCCAAATATTGAAGATAAATTTTATTTATTTCTGCAATTAATTCTACGAGAACAAATAGCTCTAATTTAGGGGATGGCAGATGCAACTGTCCATTGGTGCCCTCCCTGCATAACAAACATAACATTCATCTTTTCTCATTAGGGTTTTCCTGTGCCTGGTCTCAAGATATGCAAACCTTGGCTGTCTTTCTGTGCCTTGTACTTCCAACTACCCTCAGCAGACACACCTAGAAAGTGCTGGGGAAAATATGGACCGTGTCAAATCTCTTTTTTCTGCTTCTCTGTGATGTGCAAAGCCTTCAACCACATCCCAAAGGCTAAGCAAACATTTCTTCAAAGGGTATCTTGACATTAGTCACTCGGGTGGAGGAGTTGGTGGCTCTTCTCTGGGGCTAATGCCCCCACAGAGACTTTAACATCAGTAGTGGATGGTAAGGAAGGGAGGCTAGGACCCAGCCTTTCCACCTGGGTACCAGGACATCTGGTTAAATGTAGAGCTTTGCAAGCCCCTTCTCCCTTTGCAGGAGGCACCCCTGACCCAGGCCCACCTGTCCTGGGCTGGGCTGTATGTGATGAATATTATAGGCTGCAGGGCAGTCAAGGCTGGTCAGCACACAATGCTCAGGTCACACAGGGCTCAGACTCTAGTGGCATGGCTGCAGTGATGAATGGCACCTCAATTGTATTGTTCTCAGAAGCTCTGCCCCCAGGGCAGCCAGATGCTGTTTGTCATCACTCAAGTGCCTAAAATAGGACAGTGTGTTTACTATAAAGGTTTTCTTTGGTAGATGGCTACACATGTACATACTGCCAGCACTGGTGCTTAGTAAGAAAAACCACATCCATTAGGTTACATGTGAGATTTAGGCTATAGATTTAGCTGTTAATTCAAGGCGGTCCCTGCCCTTAGGAGCAAAACAGGCAATGTCAATGCAATGTGATGGGACAACCCCTCCTCCCACTTGAGGGACTGCCAGCTGGTTAGGTGGCTGAGCTTGCACTTGTGCCCTTAAGGGTTTCACTACATCAAGAACTCCCTAATTCCACTCTGATGGTTGTCATGTCTGTGTAGGAGCTGAACCACCATACCCCCTCACTTCCAGACAGTGCTGTGGGTGGCGCCATCATTGTGTAAAGGATGACAGTTGGACCAGGAGGAACCGTGCCATGCAGGCCGGTCCTTCTATTGTACCACAAAGTGCTGGGAGTCTCACTGACCCAGTGTCCCCACTACAAGCAGGGTGGAAGCTCTCTTCAATGGATTCATGCCACCAAAGACCCATTAGCAAGAGATTACTTTCTCCATGCTGGCAGCTCTTTTCCTGAGCATGACTTACTGGTCTCATCCTTTGGGGCTGATTCAAGGTCAGCTCCATGGTAGTCCTGGCCTTGTCCTTTGCTGCAGCCAAGGGGTGGCTTCCAGCGTTCTCTTCTATACATGAGGGACCCAGGGCTGAGTCTGGAATGCTGGGTTCTTTAGACACCAGGCCCACCCTGCTGGGGGTCATGAGTCATTAGTGAAACAAATGCTTTTCCAACATAGGAGCTTCCAGCAGCTGGAATTTCCCCTGGCCTTGCTCTTCTCCCAGGGAGGCTCCAGATTGCTTCTTCTGATTAGCATCATTTCTGAAATCAAATTTTATAACAATCAACCCCAGGAACATGCAAGTCAAGTACATCACATTATCAATGACAGTTGTCATGTCAAAGATGCTTTTTCTTTTTCCTCAGTAACAGAATGATCAGACAGTCTCCCTTTGATTTTTAAAAAGTAGATCACTCTTACATTTGGCTCTAGAATATACTAACATATCTGTGAAGGATCACAGACTCAATGGGGGCTCCAGCCCAGTCCTTCAGGTGGCTCCAGATTTGAAGCATCTGACTCAGGGCTGCTGGAGTCAGGAAGGGCTGTGACAATCACCTGTTATTCCTCTGAGAATATAGAAACATGTCTGTGTAGTGGGAGTTTGCCCTGCTTCACTCATTACTCCTGCTCTGGACTTGCATCGTTTAGGAACAGCGTGGGAAAGCAGAGGTGGGATGGCCACTTGCACGCCTGCCCCGGCTCTGCCCTTCTTAGACAGTTAGGCATTTGGAGACAAAGTTAGAAGGAGGCCGAGGTTGGGGCTGGTGCCAGCCTGCTCACCAGCCACCACCGGCCACCTCTCCTGCCTGCATTTGCCCCTTGTGCAGGTGACTGATTCTGACCACTAAGTACAAATCATCAGACCCTAAGAATTATCTTAGGGACCTAGCTCATCGCACCCATTGTGGAGTGTGCCTAAGAGGACCTCCCCTCTGCCTGCCCTGGGTGCCCTGCTTTGTCCAGACATCCAGGCCTTGGTCGAGAGGCCACAGCATCCAATGAGGAAGGTCTCACATATCTGGGTTCAGTCCCAACTCTGCCTGTGATGAGCTGCATATCCTTGAGCAAGTCATTCCCCTTGCCAAGCTTCAGTTCCCTTGCCTGTAAAACAGGGCTGATGGACAGTGTCTCTATTAAGGATAACAGGAGATAATGCATGTAACTTTATTAGCATAGGACCTGGAAAGCTGCAAGTCCTCACAGATGGTGGCTGTTGTGATGTCACTATTTATTTTGCTACAGCCAGATTACTGCATGGACATCATGTCCAGTTCTTCGAGCCAGAAGTTGGGACAGGGCACCTGTAAGAAGGGGCCTTAGTTGATATACACACAAGCAGGAAGGTAAATAAGCATAGCTGCTGTAGTCTGTCTTCCTGTAAATGGTCACAAGGTCCGAGTTGATACAGTACTTTTCTCTTACTGCCCTTCTCATGTTCTCTTTCCCTCAGCTGGTTGGGGTTCTTTACTGGAGGGGTGTTCAAAACGTTCATCCCTGAAGGTCTAAATCCACAATGGTCCTGCCTTTTTTGGTTGCAGTGGGTGCTCACTAACTTGGGGGTGGACATGGAAGTACTGAGAGGTACTCCAAAGAAACCCCTGGCTTCCACAGAGTCCTTCCTGCTCCTTCTGTGCAGCTGCAACCCAATTTCCCCTTGGCAAGCAGGATGAATAATCCTGGGACAGCAGTCCTTTGTCAGTTTCATTGCAGGAGAAGCCTTCTCAGCCAGGGAGCTGTCTCCACGTCCAGTTCAGTGGCATCATTTTTGTGCCTCCTGGTGGACAGCCTTCCCTCGGGTAACAAGACTTCAGAATCAGCAGTGTTCAAAGTTGCAAGTATGGAAAGGAAAATGTCTGTGAATGGGCTGTTAGATGTAATGAGACAAGCCACTCCCATTTCTACCCCTTGACTCTAGACATGTGTGTTCTGGCTATGGGGAAAATAGTACCATGTATTGGTTGGTGACCCTTAGTATATACTGCATCCTGTAAGTGAGAATCCCAGCATTTCTGGGTGTTGTCATAACTGATGCCATAACTCTTGGCTTTCCACTCTCTGTCCCCACCACATTAACCCCACCACCCTAATCCACTCTGCCACTTCTTCTTGATCACCTTTGCTTGCTCCTTCTCTCCTCACCAGCCTCTAATTACTGACTTATATAGTCCTTAATACTTGGCTTTATTTTCTTTTATAGCTACACTCCCTCTCCAGGTGTTCTCATCTGGTCTCAGGGCTTAAATACCTTCTCTACAGCGATGATCCCTAAATTTCAATCTCCAGCCCTAACTGAAATCTGAACTCATATATCCAACCATCTGCTCGATAACTCCACTTGTATATTGAAAAGGCATCTCAAAAGGAACATGTCCAAATGAACCCTTGATCTCCTTCTCTGTACACACACACACTTATCCTCCATGTACTGGTACACAGCCCTGCCCCTTCCCCAGGCTTCCCCATGTTAGTTTCTAGTACCCACACTCATATAGTTGCTGCTCAGATCTATAATTTTGGGATTATCCTTGCTAGCTTTTTTTTTCTTATGCTCCACCTCGAAGCCCTGAGCAAATACTATCATCTTCACCTTCAAAATAAATCCAGAATCTGACTAGTTCCTGGTTTTCTACCGCCAGCACCCCCAAGCTATCATTATCTTTTGTTTGAATCATTTATTACAATAGCCCTCTAACTGGTCTCTCATTTCTGCCTCCCTGGAGTTTGTTCTCAACACAGTAGCCAAAGCGATCCTTTCAAAAGGTTTCTTCATGGTACTTATTACCACCCAACAGAATCTATAATCATTTGTTTATTATCTGTCTCCTTGTATTCAAGCATAAGCTCCATGGGAATCAGGACTGTATTGGTTTGTTCATAGCTGTCTTCTCAGCATCTAGAATAGTCCCTGACACACTATAGGTTTTCCGTGGTTATTTGTTGAAGAAATAAATGAGTAAACACATTTTACTTAATATTTACAGTAACACCTTGTTTGAGGACATTAAAACTAGAGTGCTTAAGTAACTTGAGTGAACTTGCTGAACTGTCAAGTGGCAGATGCAATATTTGAACTCTCTCTTGAGTCCAAAGTTAAGATCTTAATGTTCTACTAGACTCTCCCATGTTCATGCTCACTTCCTAGGCTACTCAGGCCTGAAAGGAATGTTTTCCTAGGATCAGAAATCACAGATGTAAATATCCATTTATGAAACTCTACTTTAATAACTGGCAGGATACATTTCCCAGGTCTTTGGTCAGTGTCTCCAGTGGATGAGATCCACTTGGCTCCGTACATAATGGTCTTTCCACACTAGCCTTTTCTGGTCCCTAAGCTGGTCCTCCCTCTCTAAAGCAAAGCGTGGTAGAGACCTTGGACATTATCAGTATATTGTCACATGGGCAGAGCGGGTAAAGACATTCCTGATTCCACATCCAGGCAGGGACCAAGTTGTGGGCAAGCTGTTCAGATCCCAAGGATGTCAGCTAAGTGACCTCCAAGACCCAAGACGTGGGTCTCCAGATTTATCTCCTTGGGAGAGTCTTAGCAGGAGAATTTTTATTCATGGAGAAAGTAAATGTTTTATGGCCAAAGACTGACATATGTGAGAATGATTCTCTATTTAAAGATTTCAGCTTTTAAACAGAGGCATAATTTGTCAATTTTGGTTTCAACTTTACAAGCATTATCTTTTCCGAAGACTAAATTTGTGTGAGCATGAATGTCCTAATGAAACATGACATTTTCCTCTATTAAATGCACCTTCTCTGGGGAAGGGTTCTGAAAGAGTTCATAAAACTTCTCGTGACATTTGGGGAAGCACATCATTATATCTATAGATATTTGAAAGCAAGACTAAAGCCCTCGTGGTGGAAAAGAATTCAGAGTAATTTAAACTATTAACATTGAGAGACTAAACAGAATACAGAATTAGACAAGAGAAGTAAAGGGATACACATGCTTTTTTTTTTTTCTCTTTCAGTTTCTGATAAGGGACTGGCTTACATATGTTAGAATTTCCATTAAGACAATATTCAGTTTCATTTTCAGGCTGACACAAACTTGACTCAATTTTATCCTAAGAAGCCCAAAAGAACAATCTATTTTTTAAACAACTGAGCCTGTAGATTTAGCCATAGTGTTCTTGCATCTTCATGTAATAAGAACTTGGCAGTATTAATACTAATGTTTTTTGCTGTTAAGCTCCAAATTGGTTATTATCCAACTCTTTCTAAGGCTGAGGAGAAGGCTTTTCTAAGAAAAAAGAAAAATGCAGGGGGAACAGTTACATTTCAAAGCATTTTTGAAGAACTGGAATCTTGAAAGAAGAAACTAATTAATAAAAAGTCTTGTTAAAAGCAGGATTATTTTCAGAGAGCTAAGAATACATGGAATTTAAAATGTTCTCAACAAAAGGTATTGTTACAAGGTTTTTCCAGCTATCTGAATGTGATTGAAAAGTAACCAGAAAAATCCAAGAAGTAGTTAGCATTAGTCCATGGGGTTACAAGATAGCAAAAAAATGTAAACTTCGTTTTTTCCATACTAATTTCAGTGTTAGGATTAAAAAAAAATCCTTGGGGTAAGATATTTCTTGGTAAACATATAAGATGGACCAATATGAATCCCCTTACCCACCATTAGATTTTGCTTTGGTCTCTAAAATGCATCATATCCTCTTGTCCAGAAGAAATTAAACATTCTGTTTCATCCATTCACATATCCTGGTCATGTAGTCTGGGGTGGGGAGGAGTTATGTCTGGGTGAGGAAGTCACTGAGGGCTGGGCCCAGGAGCGTTCTGGCAGGTCTCAGGGCCTGTCAGACTCCCCGAGGCTGACTCTGCAGTCCTGCCAGGCCTGAAGCCAGACCACAAGGCTAGACCACAAGGCTCCCCACTGCCAAGGCTGTCCCGAGTGAGGGGCGGCTCCCTTCTGCCCCTGTGCAGTCCCTTGAGAGGTTCATTGAGATCTGCCCAGGTGAGATAAAGAGGTTCTGCTCACTGACCCCTCATTTTCGTGTGCCCCAAATCCCAGCCAGTTTAGGGTGATGGTGATGAACTTATTTTGCAAGCCAGTCTCTAAGGGTTAAATCTCGTGTCCTGAGGCCAGACGTGACAAAGGGCTCTCACTTGACCCAGTCTGGCATGGTGCCCAGGCCCCTCTCTTTCTGGCCAACAGGTTCCACACAGCACTGGGCATCGACAACAACCTCTACTGCTGACAAAACAAATCATCTCACTTGCGTGAGTCAGCGGCTTTAGCCTTTTCTGATGGAACACAGAGGCTGAGAGGTGAGTGGCTTGCCTGTGGTCTGTGGTGAACAAGAGGCCCAGACTTGTCCGACCCACACCCTACAGCCACCACCTGGGTTGCAATGAATGAGTGGTTCTGGAATCCGTGACTTCCGCTTACTCTTTCACGCTGAGATTGGGAGACATCGGCAACAAATATAACTTTTTTAAAAAAGTCAATTTAAAAACAGATTTCCCGCATTTCAAATGATTCTGTGTTCCCATTTCCATACCAAACTCTTTCTCATATTAGATCCTTTGTGCAAGCTGTTCCTTCTGTGCTAATGCTTTTCCTTTAGCACTCATGGAAAGAACCTACTAATAATTCAGGTCTCCGCTTAAATGTCACTCCTCTGAGAAGCCTTCCTGGTCCCCCTGATCTAACCCACTCCTCCAGGCACTGCCACCGCTGCTTTATTTTCATTATAGAACAAATCACAACTTGATTTCTAAGTTTGCAGCCTCACTGTCTCTGTCACCGCCAGAACGCAGTCTCTAGGAAGGCAGGTTCAGTGCAGTAAGCCCGCTACCTAGCCTAGTGCCTGCAGCTTAGCATGGACTCAATAAATGTGCATTGAATAGATTTCTTGGCTAAATTAATGAACGTGTGATTATAATGAAAAATCTGCTAGCTTATGTCGAGAAGAATATTCAATTTTCTACCCCAATGCCTATGAGCAGTTTCCATTTCCTTTACCTACACAGCTCATGTGATTGCTCTAATTGTATTCAATTTGCATTTATTGAGCACCTACTGTGTGCCAGACATGACAGTCTGACATATGCCATCTGTGATCTCCAGGCAGTAGAACAAGACTGTGCTGTTTCACAAACATACAGTTTTTATTAATGCACACACGTACATGGAAGGCTCCTTGGTCTTTCTTGCTTCATTCTCCATGTAGTTTGTCAAGATTCCTTTCGTTTTCATGGGATCTGAATTAATAAGATTTTGCTTTCTTTCTTTGTTATAGTTTATGGAGAAGCTTTTCCTCTCCTGGTTACTTCGTGTGAAGTGTGGATCCTCTTGGTAACCAATAGTATTAGACATGATAATACTACAGTTACCATTTATCCGAAGGCCAGAACTATCCTGACTTCCACCATTAAGGAGAGAGCTGAAAGCTTTGAAGTAGGTGATGAGAAATAGCTCATCAAGGGGCAAATTGTTGTCACACAGCCAATGCATTTTACTTAGAAGAAAGGCAGAACAGCCCTGAGTTTTGAAACAATGCGTGTGATAGAAGTTGGCAGGACAGAAGCAGTGGTCCAGGGAGATCAATGCACAAGCTCTTCACTCACAGAGGGAGACAGAGGTCCCTTCAGATGATATAGCCACCTGGGGCTTCGGTGCAGGCCACCACCTTTCTTACAATGGGGGCCTCTGTTGTTGCCGTATCACTGCTTTGAACAGCAATTATTATTACAGTGATTACTAGATCATCACAAAAGTTGAATTATGTTCCCAAGACTGCTTATGATTGAGGCAAAAACAGTAAAAATTGTAGAAAAATTATGGTTAAAATCACAGACAAGTAAGTTCTGGCACTGAGAGGAACTTGGAGAGTTTGAATCTTGCCCACCCTGTTTTCTTGTTGACTTTGTCCTTCTCTTCCAGCCCTTATCAAATTTGGCCTTGGATTATGGCCCCTTTTACTTGTAAGTTTCTCCCTCACTAGATCGTGAGTCCCTGGAGGCAGAGAGGATGTTTTATTTATTTCCTGGTCATAGCTCTGTGCACATAATGGGCCCTAGATAAGCATTTTGTTGATTTGCATAGAATTAAAGTTTGGTAATGGAAAATTCACTTAAATTGGACAGTTCAAAGTAGAGACAGATGAGTCGAATTTGAATTCACAGTTGCTAGTGGTCATCACGAAATGTCAAATTAAAGACCTTGAGCTGATAATCAGGTGATCTTGGTTACTTTTTGAGTTGAAGAGGTTTGTGTGACAGGAGTGCTAAGAAGCCATCCTGTCCCAACTTATTTTAGGGGAGGAAAATCTAGCAGGGAGGAGCAGCCAGGGTATCTAAGCCAGGAGGAGACACCACTACCATGAGAGGGACCATAGTTGGCCCCGTTTTGGGCTGCTCCTCTGCCTGGCTAACTGCCAAGGCTCCTAACTCACAGAGAGAAGGGCTGGAGGTGACACACCAATGCTCATGGCCAGCCCTGCTCTGCCTATTTTGCGTCCATTTTTGCAGATACCTTCAATGTCTCCTGAGATCCACAGTGCAGCTCTCAAGGGCTGTGGCAGGAGGGATCTCATGTCCCCACACTCCCTAGATGCTTTGCCTTCTCTCTGATCTGTGGGCAGAACATTTGTTCCTCTGACCTCTGCTGTCTTAATTACATCAGTTCATTGTCTTTGATCTTTTTCTCTCTCTACTATTTCACTGAGCACTGCTGGGCTTGTCCTTCAGACAAGAATCATTTATTCACTCATTCATACATGAATAAGATCATGGGTTATGAAATCACTCAGATAGGAGGTTTAGTCTTGCTCAGATACTGTATCAGTTAGGATGGTCTAGGCTATGCTGCAGTGACAATCCCAAATCTCAGTGGCTTAAATCCAAAAAAGTTTATTTCACTGTCATGTGGACTGTCCATTGCAGGTTGGCTGAGAACTGTCCTCTGAAGTGCACTCCGAGAGCTGGGCTGAGGAGCAGTCACCATCTGGTGCATCACTGAGTACCATGACAAGAAGAGGATGTGGCAAATCTTGCGTTTCTTTTAGAATCTTTCTCCTGGAAGCGACACACAGTATTTCCACTGGAGTTTTATTGTCCAAAACAAATCCTGAAACTTGGCTCCATTTCAGTCTCACCAAGTGCCTAGAAGGAGAACCAAAATATTGGCATACACCTCTGATGACTAAAAAGCCATTTGCTAGCCTTGTGACCTTAGGTGATTATGAAAGTTGTACTAAGCCTTAGTTTTATCTGTAAAATAGGGATGACTACAGCACCCATCTCTTAGGTTGTTGTGAGGATTAAAAGAGATGATGCATGTGTATCAGTTATCTAGTGCTGCACAACAAATTTCAGTGGCTTAAACAACAAATATTTATTGAGTTCACAGGCTGCATTTTGATAACTTAGGCGGAGCTCATTCAGATAGTTTTTCTGCTCTTAGCTGGGCTATAGGTCATCCAAGTGACGCTGCTCTTGGAAGTTGTCTGGCCATCCCCTGAGGCACCTCGATTCACTTTCAGGAGGTCCTTCATGCTGTAGCAGGCCAGCCTAGGCTTCTTCTCACAGGTCAGGTGGGCCACCCAGGAAGAGAGCAAAAGAATAGAAGAAGCCTTGAAACCTTGGCTTAAAATTGGCACACCGGCACTTCTTCTATATTTGATCAGCCAAAGAAAGTTCACAAATTCAGCCCCGAGTCAAAGGGCCTGGAGATAGATTCCACATTTTAATGCACAGAGCTGCAAAACCACACTGAGAGGCTGCAGATGCAGAGTTGGCGCCAGGTGTGTAAGCAGTCGACCATTGTCTGCTCTCTGGTCCTTTGCTTTCCTTCTAAGTCCCCTCTGAAGATCCTCAAAAGTCTTATTTAATCATGGCACAATATTAAAAAATCTATGATCTCATAAGCGATATAAAATCTAAATGTAGTACTTCTTATTCTGGAGACCTAATGAACAGAAAAAAACCAAGTGATCTACCTGTCTACCACACACCCACCATACAATGGTGAAACAGGGATAAGTTAATAGGATAACGTAATAGCAATAAATACTCTAGTTTGAAACAGACTAGTCACTAACCCATAATAATTCTGAAATCCTACTTGGCAAAGAGGTCGCCCAGGCCCTCATCAGAGTTGGGAAGGGCTCCTTGCTTAGACCACAGTTCCACTCCCCAGAATGATGCTCTAGTACACTATTTTCTACAGCCCTTGGCTCCACCATGAGGACCTTTGGCTCTGCCCTCTGAGTCATGCTTCCTCTTCTGCCACACTTCATGGCTGCTTCTAAAGAATGGTCTATGTTGGTGGCTCCATAGTTTTCTCAGCCTGCTTCCTGGCTATAGAACATTAGGAATCCAGAGGCCTCTTTGCAATTGGAATAGTCTTGGTTCCTTTTAGCCCAGGCTGACAGCACTTTTATAAGTATGATACACATTGAAAACATTGTAGAGTTTATATATATTTTATAATAGCCCACTTCATGCTCAAATAGCCATACTCTCAATTATTTCAATGTGTACCTCTCTCTCGATTTACTGCTCTGTTGCGATTAGGCTTCTGTGGAATCTTGCCCTTAAGCTTCCTAAAGCCCATTTCTTCATCTGAGAAGTTCTACTGGGTAGTGCATTTCTTCTTTTAGATGTCTTAATAGAAGATCTTACAGCCGTACACTGATTTGATCTATGGCCCCAGGCTTCATTGTTTTTAACAGCTTTGTTGGAGAATAACTGACATATAATAAAGTGTAGATATTTAAAATCTAAGCTCTGACATAGGTATGTACCCATGACATCATCACCACAATCAAGAAAATGAATGTATATATCATATCCAAAAACTTTTTTGAAACCCTTTGTACTTCTTTTCTTTCATCCATGCTAACAACTGCCCTATCCTATGCAAACACTTTCTGCTATCAGCCACTGTAGATTAGTTTATATTGAACAAATGGAATACAGTTGCATTTCCTACAATTTTATGTAAATGGAATCATATAGTATGTACTCTTTTTTTTGTTTAGTTTCCTTTGCTTTGCATATTTACCTTGAGATCATCCATATTGCTCCATTGACCAATGCTTTATTTCTTTTTATTGCTAAGTAATATTCCATTTTATGGATATAGCAAAATTTGTTTACCTGTTCATCTATTTGTGAATATTTTGGTTGTTTCCAGCTTTGGGCTGTTACAAAAAAGCTGTAAAGGATATTCAAGTACAAGTCTTTGAGTGGATATGTGCTTACATTTCTCCTGATTAAATACCTAGGAGTAGAGTAGCTGGGGTACAAGATAGGTATATATTTAACTTTTTAAGAGACTGCCAAATTGTTTTCCAAAATAGTTATATAGTTTTACATTCCTACCAGCAGCTTAAGAGTTTCAGGCTCCTCATCTCTACTGACACTTGGTATGGCAGTCTTTAGTTTTACCCATTCCGTAGGTGTGTAGTGGTATCTCATTTTGGTTTTGACTTGCATTTCCCTGACTTAAGATGTTCAATATTCTTTCAACTGCTTAATTGCCATCCATAGATCTTCTTTCATGAAATGTATGGCCAAAATTTTTGCTCATTTTTAAATTGAATTGTTTGAGAGCTTATATTGAGAGTTCTTTATATATCATGGATAAAAAAAATCCTTCATTAGGTATATGATTTCCAAATATTTTCTCCCAGCCTGTGGCTTGTCATTTTATTCTTTTAACAAAGATTTAGAAGAGCAAAAGGTCTTAATTTTGAAAAGTCATATTTATCAATTTGCTCCTTAATAATCATCACTGTGTCTAAGATCTTTGCCTACCAAAAGTCATGGAGATTTTCTGCTATATTTTCTCCTAGAAATTTTGTAGCTTTAGGTATTACATTTAGGTCTATGAGTCATTAGGCTTAAAGTTTTGTATAGGGCAAGGTATGGACCAAAGTCCATTTGTCCTTCCTTCCTTCCTTCCTTCCTTCCTTCCTTCCTTCCTTCCTTCCTTCCTTCTTTCCTCCCTCCCTCCCTTCCTTCCTTCCTTCCTTCCTTCCTTCCTTCCTTCCTTCCTTCCTTCCTTCCTTCCTTCCTTCCTTCTTCCCTTCCTTTCTTATGGATATTGAATTTTTCTTGCCAATTTGCTAAAAAGACTATACTTTACCCAGTGAATTGCCTTTGCACCTCTGTTAAAAATCAATTCACTGGCAGGAGCTCTTCTGTATTGGCAGAGTAAGAGCTTCTGTAAATCTCCTCCATAAAAGCAATAAGAATAGTGGTAAAAACTGTCAAAACTAACTTTTTCAGACCTCTGGAAATTATCCAAAGGCCTACAACTATATGGAGGAATGTTTATTAAAGAAAAACAGGTGAATCTTGGTAAAAATCAAGCTTTGCTGCATTTTAACGTGCGCTAGTCTCATCCCCTCCTTCTGGAGCAGGACTTAAGCTGCAGCTCCAGTGACTGGGGGCCTGAGATGGAGAAGCGTGTGGTTGGCTGAGGAGAGCACACAGGCCCTCAAAAGTGGGGGTATCTTGGGAGCTGTGCATGGAGCTGGAACATAGGAACCTTGTGGGAATGTGGCGAGAGGAGGCCTAGGAGTGGGCAGGACCAAGATCTTGTGTAATTAGATATACCAGGCCAGGATGTGACCCTTTAACTTGAGGTTAGTGAGAAGCTATTGATGACTGTTAAAGTGAGAGGGCAGAGAAGCTCAGCCTAGCACTTCAGGAGTCCTCCTGGTTGCAATGAGGAGTGAGCATGGGGGATGAGATGAGGTGGGCGGGCCTGTAGTCTGGGAAGTAACTTCACCTTCCCCGAGA
Source organism: Eidolon dupreanum (assembly GCA_028627145.1). Taxonomy (NCBI): domain Eukaryota; kingdom Metazoa; phylum Chordata; class Mammalia; order Chiroptera; family Pteropodidae; genus Eidolon; species Eidolon dupreanum. Next base: position 29,132,179 of record CM053515.1, read on the forward strand.
CAGGCTGTTGAAAGCAGAGGTACTGGGACCCTTAGAATTATTGCTTGATCTGGGGCTTACTTCCTTTAGACTTTTCTTATTCTCAGTTAAAATGTGAGGGTGGATATAAGAGATAACATAGTAACAAGATTCTTTATGTGTTCAGGAAGCTATATAGGAATATGGCTGGAGGGAGGCAGGGAACCTTACAGGCCCTAAGCCACCCCCCAATACTGAGCTGTCAGACAGAGCTGCTTAGGAAGCAGGGTACACTTTAGCCATTTCTGACCCTAGACCCTAGTAGGACTGCTCCCTGGCTAAAGGATGTCACACTGTATTGCCATCTTTCTGTGACTTCACAGAAAGCATGCCCCCCTGAGCACTTTCTTCTTCAGCGTGAACTGGTCAGGCTGTGAAGAAGCACTCAGGGGAGATTAGCCTCCTGGGGTGCAGGGTGGCCTCCTGGGGCCGAACTCCCCATGCTCAGTGGGGCCCCAATCTGTCCCACCCACTTGCCAGGAAGAGATGGGCCTAAGTAGAGACCCCGGCTCCTCAATGTGTTTATAGAAGAGGAGCCAGGGAAGGGTCAGCTGGGTCCAGCCCTTGTGGGTGACCTCAGGTTATTGAAGAAGTGATTTTGGAAACAGGATTTTTCCATAAATTCTATCAGTGGAACCCAATTATACCACCTACATGAGGCTCTAATCATTAAAACATCCTAAATTATGATGCTAATAGCAAATTTGCTAGGTAGAAATGAACTTTTAATATTATAATTTACCTTTTTCTTTTTATCTGATTCGTTTCCTTTTTAGATGTCACTTTATAAGAGCAAATGAAACCTGGAAACATTTCTTGCCCTTTCTGCTTGTGACACATTTAGTTAGATTTTCATCACGTCTGGGGATTGTTTAGGACTTGCTGAAAGTGTGCGTCTGATGGGCCCTGCTCATTTGTTTCCATGAGAGCCGACCTGCCCCCAGTAATCAGTCCTCCTTGGGCAGCCTCACCTCCAGCTTGGTAATGCCACAGGCAGAGCATCCAGGACTCGACTAGAGCTTCAGATGTCGGCCACAGGGAGCCCAAGTGTCCCCCAGGCCCAGCTAGTCTTTGATTAGTGATGAGGTCGCATTGGCAGCATAATCCAAACGTTAGAAGGTCTTGCTTACTCCTGGCCCCTTGGGGCCCTCACCTTTTCCTGAATATTTTGCAAGCTCCCTAGGGTATCTCTTGGGCTCACAGCCTAGTTTGCCCCTGTGGCTGGCTGAGCCTGGAGGATGCGAAGTTGTGTAATATCAGTAGCAGAGGGGAGGAGTTGCTTCTCTCTGATTCATACACCTGTCTGCATGTGTGATGGCATTTTGTGAAACAAGTCCACATTTTTACTCATGACCCTCCCCTGACCAGAAAAAGGCTACAGAAGGTCTGATTCACTTGTCTCCACGTGGCTCTGTTTAGAATCACCCCTACCCCTGCCCTCTGATCCTTATGGCTCTGTCTTCCAGCGGGTTGAATGGTCTTCTGGGAGGTAGCTCAGTCCCTGATGTGACAGACTTGTGCTGACCCCACCCTAGTTCCTAAAGGTGCCCGCAGTGACTGACCCCATGCAGTGAGTTTCGCTCAGGAATAAATTCCATTACGTAGCATACAGCACACAAGTTAAGTCACAAGTTCAGTTCTGTCACAAGGAGCATCTTGGCCAGTGATTGATTTTCTCACCACAAATATGTGAATCAGAAGCATTGTGGCGTGAAAATGAGGATAAGTCCCTAATTTATCCAAATACATTGATTCACTACTGAATAGAATTCCCTTCATTCATTCAACAAATATTGTTGTCTACTTTGTGCCAGGTACTGTTCTGAGTGGACATAACATTGAACAACAGATAAAATCTCTGTCCTTGTGGAGTTTATCTTCTAGTAAGGAACAAAAAGATAAACAAGCATGATATAAAGTATGTCAGATGATAGGTAATGTGAAGAAAAATATAGCAGAGAAGGGAGGGCAGGCTAGGGGCGAGGATGTTCAACAGTATGTAGTCAGAGTGACGTTGAAGCAGAGAATTGATAAGGTGGGACTTTCTTGCAGATATCTGGGGAAAAGCACTCCAGGCAAAGGAACAGCCAGTGCAAAGGTCCTGAGGTAGAATCACCCCTACCCCTACCCCTGGCATGGTTGAGGAACAAATTCACTCAGCTGAAGCTGAGTGAATCAGGGGACAGTTGAAAGGGATGAGGTTAAAGAGAGTTTTATAGAGCTTTTTAAGGACTTTGCTTTACTGCTAGGTGATATGGGAGGCTGTGGAGGGTTTAAAGCAGGGGTCCCCAACCACCGGTCCACAGCCTGTTAAGAACCGGCTTAACAGGTGAGTGGCGGGCAAGCCAGCAAAGTGTCATCTGTGTTTGCAGCTGCTCCCCAGCGCTAGCATCACCACCTCAGTTCCACCGCAGATGATCAGGCATTAGATTCTCATAGGAGCACCCATCCCTGGTACCAAAAAGGTTGGGGACTGTTGGTTTAAAGCATTGAAGTGTCATGATCCTCTTTATGTTTTAAAAGGAGCATTCTAGCGATGACGTTAAAACAGATTGTAGGAAAACAAGAAAGAATCAGGGAGAAGGCCATAGCAAAAGTCTAGGCAGGAAAATGGTGGTAGCTTGAACCAGGGTAATAATGGAGCTAGTAACAAATGGTCATATTCTGGACACTTTTTAATGTGGGGCCTTTTGAACTTAGCTGATGGATTGAAAGTAGAATGTGAGAGAAAGAGCAGAACTGAGGACAACAGTAAGGTTTTGCTCTGAGAAACCAGAAGCACAGTCTGCCTTTGTTGAGTTGGAGAGGAGCAGGTTTACAGAAGATCAGGACTTAGGTTTTGGACATGCTCAGTTTGCAGTGCCTATGAGATGACCCAGTGCAGATACTAAATAGGCAGTTGGCTCTGTGAGCCTGGAACTTAAGGGTAGAGATAAAAATTTGGGGACCAACAGCATTCTGATGGTGTTCATGGCCAGGAAACTAGAGTAGAATAGAACTCAGATATCAGGGAAGTAATGAGGCTTTAAAAATACATCTGTAGCAATGTTTTCAGCAAGTACAGAACAACACTTGAGAAACCCTTTTCAGTATGGGAATAACTTTCTTAATTTCTATTCATTTTCTTTGTCCAAATGTGTGTTTTGATTCTGAACAAAAGAGAAAAAAATCTTCACTGTTCAGAAAGGGATATTAACATAGAATCGCTTCAAAATCAGATTCAAACTGTGATTGGCACTTGAGGTGTTTCAGAGAGGAGACCAGCCCAGAATAACTGCATTGCATTCGAAGGTTCTTCTGTGCAGTCATGAAAGGGAAAAACGCATGGTCAGAGATACTGGGTTCTGAAAATAGACTTCTTTTTTTTAAACTGTGAACAGTTAAGAAAAAGCTTTTAACATTTTAAATATCCTTTAACCATGGATATTTATTTCTGTGAATTGATTTACATACAATTAGAATATCTACAGGTTCTAAGGGGAAAATACATCCTTATTCTGAACTATAAAAATACAGCATTGGAGGCTTTTCAAGGAATAGAGGACAATAAAATGGGAGAAAAGCATCAGAGTTCAATTTCTTTTATAATTTACCAATATTTTCAAGGCTTCCAAACAGATTTTTAAAAAGTAGCTATGGGGAGGCAGTTCTAGATTTTCCATCAATTTTCTAATTAAAACAGGATTTGGGGGGGAAAAAAGTATTCTGTTCACTGAAATGATTCTTTACATTGAAGATGGTATAACATGAATTCCATAATAGTATAATATAATATCTGAGCAGCTTGGCTGGTTCACTTGCAGATGAGATGCTGCTGGATCTTCCCAGCTATTCCTTTAGTGACTATCTTTTTTTAATTTCTAAACTGGAAGGGAGACAATATGTAGGACACTCCCACACCTGACTTTCCTACAGGGGACTTTGGCCAGTATTGAGTCAGTGAGGTCAGGGCCTTCAGAACGCACCACACCTGAACTGCCACAGTCCTGGGGGGCCCAGGTATGTGGTGCTCTCGGATTCCGTAGCACCCCACAGTGCTGGCGTCAAGAACAGTTACCTCCTTTGAGACAGGTCCTCATGCAAAGGACTGTGAGTACTTGCTCTGCATTTTCTCGCTGGATGGTTTTTTCAGATTTGGAATGCAGAGGAGAAGGAGGCCCTTGCAGCCCACTCTGATCTGTGTGCCAGGTCAGCCAGACATTCCCAGGTCCAGTACATCTAACCTTTGACTTTGCTATTGGAAGAGGCTTTCTGAACTATAGATTCCAGTTCTTCTTTAGTCACAGAAATGAGGCTGCTTTCTCAGTCCAGCCTGCACACCAGAACAAACCTGGATCCCAGTGGCTACTAACTCAACAGGGTGACAGATGAAAGTGGAATGCAGGCACTTAGAAAGCCATTCTGGGAAGTTAAGCCCTGTGGCAGAGACAGAGTGTGCTTATTAGCCATGTGGGCCCACCCTTATATGTCTCAGAACTTGCAGTCAGGCCCTGGCCTATGCCTATTCTGGCCAGTGGGTTGTAAGTAACAGCAATGCATTTCACTCCCAGGCCCAGGCTTTGAAAAGTAGGTGAATGTCATCAGGGAAGTTAAAATAACAATGAGATACCACTACACACCTATTAGAATGGCCAAAATCCGAAACACTGACAACAGCGAATGTTGACAAGGAACTCTCATTTGGAAGACAGTTTGGCAGTTTCTTACAAAATCAAACATGCTTTAACCATACAATCTAGTGATCGTGCTTCTTGGTGTTCACCCTTAGGAGTCGAAAACTTATGTGAACACAAAAACCTGCACACAGATATTTATAAAAGCTTTATTCATAACTGTCAAATTTTAAAACAGCCAAGATGTTCTTCAATGGGTGAATGGACGAATGGTGGAACACCTAGACACTGAAATATTGTTCAGTGCTAAAAAGAAATGAGATAGAAAGCCATAGAGGAAACTTAAATGTATATTACTGAAATCTGAAAAGGCTACGTACTGTACAATCCCGATTCTATGACATTCTAGGAAAGGCAAAAGTATGGGGATAGTAAAAAGATCAGTGGTTGCCAGGGGTAATGGGTGGAGAGATTAATAGGCAGAGCTCAGGAGGTTTTTAAGGCGGTAGAACTGCTCTGTATGATACCTGATTATGGATATATATCGTTATGCCTTTGTCCAAACCCATAGAATGTACAATGCTGAGTTAAGTGTGGACTCTGGGTGATAACAATGTGTCAGTGAAAGTTCATCAGTTGTAACACATGTACCACCCTGTGGGGGGATGTTGATAATGGGGAAGGCTGTGTGTGTGTGGGACTGGGGGGTATATGGGAAATCTCTGTACCTTCTGCTCAATTGTGCTGTGAACCCAAAAACTATTCTAAAAAAATAAAGCCTTGATAGGAAGGAAGGGAGGGAGGGAAGAAGAGGAAGGAAGGAAAGGAAAAACAGAAAGAAAAAAGTGGACAGAGTTCTCTATTCCCTCCCTTCTTCCTGCTGTGACAAGATAGAAGAGGGCAGGGTTGACTCTTGAGTCACCATGAAAAGTGGCCTGGCCAAACCTCCTTGGAAACCTGATAAGAATGAGAAATAAACTTGTGTTGGGTTACACCACTAAGATGTAAGGGTTTAGGTGTGACTGTAGCATAGCAGAGCCTATCCTAACTGATACGATTCCTTTCTCGAAGCACTCTTGTACTTCGTGAGGTCTTAGTGGTGTGGTTTGGGCCCAAGAGAACATATGCTCCAGAGAAGGAGCCTTATACTGCTTTTAGGGGGCCATTACAGCCCTACGTGTTGATGACGGACTTCCTGAATGGTGGTGACCAGATGTGTGTTGGAATCAACCTCTTAGCTCTGGCCAGGTGGGCGCGTGGGTATGCTGATGTGATTCTATTTTTGTAATTTGCATGAAATTAAATTGATCTCAATCTCAATCAAGGAGACATGGTCTTTGGTAAAAAAAAAAATATTCCATATAAAAATTGTATGTATTGGGTCATCTTTCATCTACCTTTGAAGTGATTCATGACTCTCCAAGCTAATAAAACACCTTGCTGAAATAAAACAGTCTGCCCAAGCAAATAAAACCCTGACAGAGTTACTGTATGGTGTTTCCTAGGGAGCTATAACTATGATAGCTAGTTCATTGAGAACTAAGTAGAAAACCCAAACACTGACAAAGCTGCAAAGGAGAAATGAATCACCTTTGGGGGTGATTGGGGGGGTCTGTGCCAGGAAGCACTCTGAAGTCATAAAATATATGGACTCTCAGTGCAAGAGGACTGAGCGGGCAGCCGGGCTAGTTTCTTGCCTTGGGCATGCCAGAGCTATCATTTGCCCAGTTTCAAATATTTACTGAGCTTCCCTTCTGCACCCACCTCATGCCAGATTCAGGGGTATGTCAGGGCAAGGAGCACTGGAGGCAGCATCTTAACAAGAGACCTGAAGATCTGCTGGGGAGGTGAGATATATTTGGGGACATAAAGAGCCACTATAGAGTTAATGGGCTTAGGAAAGCAGATACTAACAGAGTTAAAAAAAGAGAAGGACTGCACTGGATCATATCTTCAGATGAGGGTCCCCCTCCCTTTCTGCCTGCCTCCAGTGTTCTCATTGGTGGTGTCATGTTCTCAGAGCGGAATGGAAGCCCTTGATTGGGACCCCGTGTAGCATCCTTAACAGGTGGCCATTTGATCTATGTTCGAATATTTCCAGTGTTTGGGAACTTGTTACCTGTCAAAGAGGGTTTGCTGGACCGTCTTTACCTGAGTTAGTTGAAACCTGCTTTCATCAAGCTCCCACCTACAGTTGTAAGACCTACCCTCGTGACTAATACAGTGCAGGCCTAATCTTCCACACAAAAGCCCTGCGGATATTTGCTCATGGCAACGCATTTTCCCACATATGCACCTGGCTCCATGCACCTTCTCTCCAGGCTGAGCATCCCAGCTGTCCTCAGAAGCACAGCCTGGCTCCCAGACCCCTCACACCCTGGATGGCCTCCTTGGCTTGTTTCAGTTGTCAAAGGCCCTGCTTCTTGTGCTGTTGACTGTGGTTGCCTCAAGGCATGAATCTCACCCACAGCCGGTGGTGGAGCAGTTCTGGCCTCAGAAGTTTCATTGCTCAAGCCTCTCTGTCCTCCAGTGAAGTGCCTGGAAAAATCCCTTTTCTGACCTAATTCCTATATCGTTCAACTATGGCAGAAAGGCAGGTCCTGATAACAAGACCATGTGCACAGCAGCTCAATACTACTTTCATTAAACTGGCAGTAACGTAGATACGGCATGCATTAACCCTCTATTCTCAAATGAAAAAAGATGTTCTCTTGAGACCATGAAAAGGTATTGGTGAAGAATGGCCCATTGATATCTTTAAAATTTATTTAAAATACCTTAAGTCTCACAAGGAGTTGCAAAATAGTGCACAGAATTCCTGTTTCTCCTTTATGTAGCTTCCTTCATGATAATCACACTACCTCAGAACATTGTCCAAACCAGGAGGTTGGCGCAATACTTTGAACTCAGTTACAGACTTTGTTTTAATGTTACCGGTCTTTACATGCATTCTTGTGTGTGTGTGTGTGTGTGTGTGTGTGTGTGTGTGTGTGTGTAGTTCTATGATATTTTATTACATGTAGATTGAGTAACCATCACCGCAATCAGGATACAGAACTGCCCTATCACTACAAGGAAACCCTCTCACATTACCCACTAATAGTCACATCTTTTCCCTGACCCTAACCTCTGACAGTAACTGATCTGTCCTCTATATCACTGTTGATTTGTCACTTTGAGAATGCTGTATCAGTGGACTCATTCAGTACGTGAGCCTTTGAGATTGGCTTTTTCCCATTCAGCATAATCCTGTGGGTATCTTCTGCTTGCATATATTCATGATTCTAAATTACTGGAGGGTTTCATAGTTTTACCTTGGACAATGTGACAGGACCTCCACTATACATGATTTAAAAGTAGAAGAGTGAATCACGTCCCTACATCCAGTAAATGGTGCACGCGGGTGGCATGAGTTGGGTGACCCCATGGAGACTCTCCTCGAAGAATTCTCCCAGGCTCTCAAATTGTAAATGAGATGCATTCAAATGTTTGCCTTCCTCTTCTAACTATCTCTGTGCTTTCAAAGACATTCCTCGTAGACTGAAGATTTCAACATTTTCAAAAGACAGGCATCAAAATCAAGAGTAATTAAACTTGTTGACCTATAGGTTTTTTTTTTTTTTCAGAGAAGCATTTTAGTAGGGACGATGGGCTGTCATATTTCTAAATCCCCCCATAGTGTGTGCCTTCAATGGGTGTCTGTGTTCTCTGATTGTCTGATCTGGAGAAAAGCTGTATAAATTTAGATTTCAATCCAACTTTGCTAAACTCAGAAGTGATTAGCTACACAGTGAAAATATCCACGGGTTTTTGGCAAATATTAATATTGCTGCTGAGCATTTCCACTGTAAATGAAAAAGTCAAGTGTGTAAAAATTGAGGATTAGCCTGAAAAGAGAGCTGCTCATGTTTTAGGAATGTAAATAATTATTTAGTGAGCTTATCTATTTACAGCAATGCACTGTGCAAGGAAGTTGTGTTTTTTTCCCAGCTTTGGAGAAATCTAGGAAATTTAATGGAAGGAAAATTTCTAAAGCAATCCTTAAAAATTACAAATCTATTGGCTGCAGATTGTTTCTGAGGTTAAACAAAGTAAAACTCAAGACATTTTATAAACATAATCAAATATGTATATATGGTTGGATTCTGGTAATATAATTATTTTTAAATTTGACAAACATTTATTGAAGGCTTGTGTTGTGCAAATACCTCTCTGATAGGCATCCAACAAATATTTGTTGAATAAATGATGAGTGAATGAATGAATGTACAAGGACAACTTGATAAGAATGTGACCAGATGTCTTGGATTCTTAAATGAAGCAAATGATGCAAACTTTAAGACAACACAGAAGTCTAAAAATAATCTATTATTATTCGCTTATTTAATTACAAAGTTATCTTTATGAACAAAAGCTTTGTGTTTTGTTTAACTAATTCTAAGAAATGATTAGTAAATATTATAGATTAGGTATTATGCATCCATCAAGGAAACAGTGACTCTGTCTCCTTCATTGATACTCTCAAGTTAGGCTGTAATGCAGTAATACTACTGCAAATGCTAATGCTATTACTTATTTGAGCCCTTGTTAAATATTAGGCTCTGTGCTAAGCATCCCAAGCATGGTGTTGTTTAATCTTCGCTCCCTCGTGAAGCTATAAGCAATGTCTTTACAAATGAGGAACTTGAGGCTCAGAGCACTTCAGTGGTTTTCCCAAGGTCACAGTGATGATAAGCGGGAAAACGAGGATCTGAGCACAGGTGGCTGTCTCCAAAGTGGGACCTCATGATCTCCTCTGCTCTTCCCTACCGTTCTGTTTCTGTCTATTCATTAAAGCCAGTGTGGATGGCTTTCACAGTGGGCCTCACCGATTTACTATCATCTTTGGAAGCAATAATGACTGCTTTTATTCTTTCAAAGATTTCCTAACTTGGACTCCTACCTTGATCCATCTAAATTAGTGAGAGTGATTGTGCATAAAAGAAAATTAAGACACGAAGCAAATATGTAGGCAGGAGAAGTAGAGAAATGGTAGGCCTCGGGAAGCAAGCAGTCACACTACCGTTGGTTTGCGGTATCTATCGACATGGCCTGAGGAGATTGGATAGGGTGGGGATTTGTGAATCCTGGGCACATGTACTGAGATAACCTGGGATGTGTATGGGCACGTGGCACTGTGCTGAGTGCAAGCACTGTGGTCTTGACCACACCTGGGTGTGGTCTGTCACAGCCCCATAGAATGCAGAGGACCAGGAGCCAGCAGCACGGCAGCAGTTAAGCCCAGCCCCTGCCCTTGGCACCCTCTGGTGAAGGAATTCTGTCCTTCCAATCTCAGCTTAGATATCACTTTGTCTGAGAGGATTTCCCTGATTCCACAGGCCGGGCTGGGTATCCTTTGCTGGATGCTCCCAAGGGGTCCCATACTTCCCTTGCTCTGTTACAATTATGTTTTAAACTATTTATGTTGACTGTGAAATCTAGGAGGACAAGCATGGGGTCTACTTGTTCACTGCTTTGTCCTCAGGCTTGAAAGAGGGCCTAGTACACAGTGGCTGCTTAATAAATAATTATGAAATAATTTATATTTTTTCAGATGAGGGAAGACAGAAAGGATCTGGGGGCATTACATGAAAGGAACAAATGAAGCCCACACTTTTTTCTCACTGTCGGAGTCTGAGCATTTTGGGTGAGCAGGACTTCTAGCTTTATTCTCTCAGACCCTAACTCTTTATTGACTTATCTATGTTTCTCTTTTTTCTATTCCTTGCTGACCTCTTGCTCCCTCATTTATTTCCTTCCCTTTATCCTTCCTCTGTCATTTTGATGTGGTTTTTGTCGATTTCTCTGAAATTCTTTTTTTCTGGAAAAACAAATACATATTGAGAGCTTAAGAAATTGTTGGGGAAAAAGGTATTATTCTTAATGACTTAGGAACAACTACTAGAAGAATAAAAATAGAAATTAAAACTTTCAAATCAGCAGAAGAAAATACCAACTACTCAACAGATTCTAGAAAATTAATAGGAAAAAAGAAGTATGGAAAATTAGAAACATAAAAAAGGCAGAAATAAATATCAATATAAGACAAATTACATAAATGTTAATAGATTTACCACAAATAAGCCAAGATAGAAATTTTAATATGAAAGAAATGGTAACTTAAGACATAAAGTATTAGAAGGGGAAAACGAAGATATACTGATAAAACAAATACTATATCCAGAAATATAATGATCACAAACATGTATGCCCTTGACAATATGCCATCAAAATACATAAAGCAACAATTGACAGATCTAAGATAACAAATAATAAATAAAAAATCATAACCGAGAATTTTAATAACCCTCTTAAAAACTAGTAGCTGAGACATATGGTCACAAGCAAAATATAAAAGATTATAGTGATTTAATTTATCTTTATCTATCCCCAAAACAAAATAATTTCTTTTCATATGCACATGGAACAAACACAAATTATGTGCTAGGCCACAAAAGAAGCTTTAGTAAAAGAATCTTAAAAGAATAAACATTATGTATACAACACAATATTCCTGACAATGAGCAATTAAATTAAATTTAAAATTCTATGTCTAGAAATTAAAAAAAAAATACTACCAAATATCACTGGACTAAGAAAGAAATCTAGGAGAAACTATTAAATACTTACAGGTAAATGACAATGAAAGCACCACATGTCAAATTTTGTGGGTCATGTTCAAAGCAGTACTGAGGGGTAAATGTGTACCTTTAAATATAGTCAAAATTAAGAAGGAATGCAAACAAGAGAGTTAAGCTTTCAACTTGCAAAGTTTAAAAGAGAGAAGCAGAGTAAATCCAAATAAACAAGAAAGAAGAACACAGATGAGAATATAGGTAGAAATTAATAAATCTAGAGGACAAAAACAAAAGGAAATTAACAAAACTGAAAGTATTCTTTAGAAAGACTAGCATAATAGATACATCTCTGGAAAAACTGACCGGAGAAGAAAAGGAGGGAGAAAATGTGAATAAACAAAACATGAATGAGAGAATAAATGTATAGCTATACACTAATAAATTGGTTACTTAAATGAACTAGATAAAGTTCTGGAAAAATGTAAAAGTGCTAAAAGTGGCCCAAATCTTAGAACTATAAACATTAAAGAAACTGAAATGGAATCACCCTTTCAAAAAAAGCCTCAACTCTGGATAATTTTACAGCTATGTTTAATAATACTTGTAAGGAAGAGACAACCCCAATCTTATAAAGTTGCTACAGAAAAATGGAAATAGAGGGAAAACCATTCATGTAATTTTATCAGGTTAGTGTAACCTGTTCCAAAACTGGATGACAGCAATTCAGCAGAAGAAAATTATAGCCCAATTTCACTCTGAACATAGATGGGAAAATCCTAAATGTGTTAGCAAATCAAATCTAATGGTTTGTTTTAAAAACGGATACAGTCAAATTTACTTTACCCAAGGAATTTAAGAAAGTCTAAACATTAGAAAATTGAAGTTCAACTCCTATCCATCATCTGAAAAATACTCCGAGAAAACCAGAATAAAAGGGAAATTTCCAATCTTAACCAAGGCTAGCAACTAAAAACATTTCTCTAAAGTGCTCTATTTCACAGCTTCACTTACAAAGGAGGAGTTTGAAGCAGGCCGAGTGTCCCTCTTTAAGAGAATGGATAAGAAAATGTAGTCAATTTTTTAATTAAAAAAAAAAAATGTAGTCTATACATCTGTTCTTTAAAAAAAACTATAGTAATTGTTAAAATAAGCTAGATTTACACATAGTAATGCAAATAGATTTTAACACAGGATTGCGTAAAGAAGAATGAAATATATGGCATTTTGAATTGTACAAATGAACATCTATGAGACAATACTACATATTTTTCATGGATACAAAGCTATGTGGCCACATTGATAAATGTGTTGCTGAGGGTGCCTATGAGCAGGTCTGGAAAGGGTGCTAGGGGAAGGGTCCTGCATGGACCGACAAAGACTGTATGTATTGAATTGAGCAATGTGATTCGCTCAACTCTGTGTACCTGTGGATCAAAGAGAAAAAAGCTCCTTTCTGACCACGTAATGTGGTAGCCTGGGTATATCCCAGTATCCCTTGGGGTTAATTTGTTTTCTGACCATCTCAGGATCAGATTTACCAGTATGGCTACATTTCACCTCCCCACTGTGTTTCTGAGTCCACTGTCCCTCTTCCAAGTCATGCCATCACTCTACATCACCTGCTGGACAATGCCCAAGGTGTCCCGGAAGGGCTATGCAAAGGCTTAGAGGGATGCCTAGGCCAGGAAAGGTGGGTGTAGTCACAGCCCAGCACACTAAATATAACCAAATTCTCCTTCTAGCTCCCAATTCTTGTATCCCACGGTCTACTAGTGGATATCTGAAACATGTTAAATGTTTAAAACTGATTTCTGGATTTCCCTACCCACTGCTCTGAACTTATGTCTCCCCTCATCTCTCCATCTTAATAAATGACTCTTGTCTTACTCATGATCATTCTATCATTAATTCTTATCAACTAGAAATTTAAACTATAGCCTGAATCCATCCACAGTTAAAATGCCACCCTAGTCCAAGCCAACATATTTATCATTTGAACTATTGCCTTAGCCTCTCAACTGGCCTTCGTTCTTCTGTTCTTGTTCCCAATAGTCTGTCCTCCACCCAGCAACCCCAATGACCTGTCAAAGACAGAAATCCAATAGTCACTCTTTTGTTCTAAAATTTGCCATGGCAACCCTATCATACTTAAAGGGCCAACCACCTGTCATTATCCATGAGTCCCTACATGGTCTAGCCTTAGTGCCCTCTCTGGCTGCAGTTCACACCACACTGCCTTGATCATTACCAGCATAGCCTTCACTTTGCTGCTGAGCACAGCAAGGCTGCTCTCATCTGTGGGCCTTTTCACATGGTGTCCCCTCCGCCTGGAATGCTCTAGCAGCTGCTGTTGGTGCCCTGCCCACATCCCCTTGGGCTTTCACAATTCTGTGCACATAGGCTGACTTCCACCTGTTGGCAGCTGCATCTTTTTGCCCTGGGAACTTTCTCTGGTGAGCCACCTCTGCCTGTGTGAATGGCAGGTGGGAAGGGACAGAGTATTAATGCCATCACCAATGAGAGGAAAGCTGGGATACAAATACCCAAGCTCCCTAGGCCCTTTCAGTGGGAAGGGGGTTTACAAGCCTATATTGTATGCTGGATCCCAGCAGGATTCACTCTATCCACCCACAGTGGTCGAGGCTGCCTTCCCTTATCTGTTTCACTTTCCCACTCCCTTTCCTGGGCTTCCTGGGATCACGTCTTTAAGAACCTGCCTGCCCACGAACTTATCTCAGTTCTTCTTCTGGGAGAACCCAAACTAAAACACTGCTGACTCCAACAGGTCTCAACTTACACATCATCTCCCGAAGAAGCAGCATCATGCAATGGTTAGGAGTCTGGAGTCGAACTGCTGGGGGGTAAAAGCCTGGCCTCACTTCTCACTTGCTTTGTGAACTTGGGCTCTCATCAGTAAAGTGAGAAGTAATCATAGGAATGAGGCCGAGAACTATTTTAGTTGACGTATTCAGGGATTATAACACAACATTTATCGAGTGCTTACTGCATGCCAGGCTACGTCCTAAATGTACCACATTTATTAATGTATTTAATCTTCGTAGCAACATATCACTACCTGATATTATATTCTACTGTTTGTTCTTTCTTTGCTTTCTGTCTCTTCCAGTAGCACCAGGTTCATAAGCATAAGGATTCAGCGTGCCGTTCACCACCGTGTACCAAGCTCTAGCACAGGGTCTGGCTCACAGTAGATACTGAAGGGATTTGATCAGTAAATGATTCTTAGTCAACATGTTTCTTAAAAGGCCCTTGAAGAGTACCAACCACCCTGCCCGTGTACCTCTCACTGGCCAATAAGATGGTGCAGCTGGAAAATTGCTGCCGAAGTAGTGTGTGTGTTGGGGGAGGGGGCAGAACATTGCTGGGTTTGGAGCAGGGAAGTGTGGATTCAGTGTCGTGTTTCCAGAAGCTCATTCTGGCAGTTTTTGTGGAGGGACTGGCATAGCTAGAGGCGGGAGGCAGGAGTCCCGTTGGAGGGTCTGGCTTAGCCTAAGGCAGATGAGAGGTGAAGAGATGAGGAGTGCAGAATTCCTAAACAAAGGTGGTAGTTGTGGAGAAGAAGAGGAGGGCCTGGCTGGTAAGGGAGGTGGGAGATGCCATGGCCTGGAGCCTGGGTCCAGGCTAGACGAAGAGTCACAAGAAACACGGGAAGAGATAGATGTGGGGAAAAGGTGCCGAATCTAGTCTGAAAGTCTGCAGCTCTCTCAGTAGGATCAGATGTTGGTGCCCAGTTAGATATACTGGTCTGCAGCTTAGGAACGAGGTGAGACGTAAATTTGTGGATAAGTGGTGGCCTGGAAAAGGCTGAAACAATGGAATGAAATGTGATCACCAGCTTCTGTCCGAATGGAATTGCAAGCAATACAAGAGGGCCCTCCACAGCTGCAGATGGGGTCAGGGCAGCCCTGATGCCTGTGTTCCCACGAGAAGTGTCTGGCTTCTGAGTCCCTGAGGATTCTTTTGTGCTCATGTGGAGGATTTGTCATCTTTCTCCTCTTTCCTTCTCTTCAGCTGATATCCCCGTGGCTCTGTGCTCAGCCCTGGGAGGACTGAAGGCCAGGTTAAAAGTCCCTTCCACATGCTGGCACCATCAGCAGAAGTCTGGAAAAAAAGACAGCAAGGAGACTTCACTGGGAGGTACCTAGCAACAGATCTTGCAAATCAATGGGAACAGAGGCAGTGATGATTGTGGCCAGAACAGTCCAGAGACAGCTGAAATCACCGACTGGCAATGATGCCAGTGCTCGAGGGTGGTCCCCAGGGTTTGAAGGGTGGTTAAGAACACAGGCTCTGAAGTCCAATGATCCGGCAGCTTTGGGTGGGGTGTGTAACTTCTCTGAGACTCAGATTTCTGGTATGTAAACAGAGCAAATGAATCATGCCTGCTTCAGAGGCTTGTGGTGAGGATTAAATAAGATAATTCATGTAAATGACCCAGTGTAAGTGCCTAGGACATAGTATGTCTCCATCAATGATGTCTGTTAGGATTACCAAGCACTCCAGTTTCATCTCTTGCTCATGGGGAACATAGATGAGAAAAAGAGAACAGGTTGCATAAGGCCTCTTGGCCTGTGAGAGGTAGAGCTGGAGATGTTAGAAATTGCTTCACATACACATTTAGATTAATTATTGCCTGACTGTTTGCCTAGAAATGAGGAAATTGAGCCTCCTTTTCCCCAGCAATCTTCTTCTTGCCGAGCACAAGACCGTCTTTGGAAGTACGGAAGCAGGTGAGGAAAGGTTGAATGAACAATTGAATGAAGGAATGAAACAAAGGAATAACAAGCCTTCTCTCATGGCACATCAGTACTGACCTCTCTGCTTTCACACTGCAAGTCGGCAGAATTGCATCTGAAATGCAGCCTGGTGCAGCCTCTCAGTAGCCAGCACATGTGTACGTGTGTGTGTGTGTGTGTGTGTGTGTGTGTGTGTGTGTGTTGAGATTAATGTAGGAATAAATCACAGATGTTTAATCTTCTTGGTCCCTGTCAGGCCAGTTAAGCAGAAGTTATCAAAGACATAATTTAACGTGCACTTCTCTTTCGGCTCCCGTCAATCTCAGCGTGGACAGTGGTGGACTGCAGAGTGCCTCATGAATTAATAAAGAGATATCAGCTTATCCAGCCTTTACTGCTATTTTGACTACCTTTTAAGATTCAACCACAATAAACAGCAAAGAACTCGTTTCTTGCTCAAGATGCAGAACAGTTAATCCTCAGCAGGAGAGACAAGATGTTACTTGGGGGCCTGAGTTGGAATGGAGGGTGGGGAAGTACTTTCTGGGGAAGAGAGTTCTAGAGCTCATGTTCAAACAGGAGCGTCTCCTTGTGACTCACAGAGTTTGGGGTTTTGTGTAGGTCTACGATGTCGCTGCGGTGCCTTGTGGTGTGAGCTTCACCTCAGAAAGTTCATCTACTGAGGAGATGAGGCCTCGGGGCGAAACGCTGTGTGAACTACATGAGTCTGCGAGTCAAGACGATGACGTGATTGACTGGGGGGGACTTTCGAATTCCTTCCCCTCCCTTTCACCTTCTGTGGGTTTCCTGCCCACAGAAGGAGAAGAATGAGCTACATCACTGCCAAAGGCCCTTCTCTTCCTAACAACCTACAGTTTGACTCGCCACACGTATGCTCTGAGGTATGAACATGTGTGTGGTGTGTCTTGTTTTGTTTGAAGCCTGAGGCATCGTGACCTGACACTCACAGTGGGTGAGCACATCTATGGAGGGTAGTTTCTAGACGTATGAACCTGTTCTTGGTATGGACATAGGACCTCGGACTGTAGATACATTTATAACCAAAATGAAACCCCTAAAAGATGGGATGTAGACAAGGTGCCCATTGTCGCCATGGTAACTGTGGGTATTTCTTCTAACTGGTCATGTCTTGTCACATTCGTGTTTATTTAATACATCTATTAGAAGGCTGTCTGGATATCAGTGTCAAGCAGAACAAATGGGAATCCTTGTTTCTAACTTTAGAAAGTCAGCACTGAGTCCCTTTCCCTGGCCTGTGATCTCAGTGCACAGCAGACCCTTGAGGCCAGGAGCACTCACTGAAGCTAGTGAGCATCCCATGGCACATACTAGTATGTTCCCCAGCTCAGGGCTTTTGGCTTGCTGTCTTATCTGCCTGGGCACTCTTCCCTGAGACCTTCCTATAGCTGGTTACCTCTCATCCTTTAAGTCTAAGCTCAGAGGTCACCTCCTCAAAGATGCTTGCCCCGATCCCCAATCTAAATAGGTACTCCTCTGCATTTTTCTCTATCTCCTTTCATCATTGTGTTTATCACAGCTAGTAATTACAGATCTTTGTTCACTTGTTCACTATCCATTTGCTCCCTGGAGCATGTGCCCCAGGAGGGCAGGGACCATGTATGTTCTGATCACTATCGTATCTCCAGAGCTTAGGGCTGTTGTAACAAGTACCACAAACTGAGTGGCATAATGGAAATTTATTCTTGCACAGTTTTGGAAGTCAGAAGTCCAAAATCCAAAGGCTCTAGGGGAGGACCCCTCCTTGCCTCTTCCAGCTTCTGGTGGCCCCAGGTGTTCCTTGGCTTATGGCTGCATCACACCAGTCTCTGCCTCCATGGGCACACTGCTTCCTCCTTTTCTGCCTATTAAATCCCTCTCTCCCTCTCTCTTATTAAGACATTCATCACTAGAATAGGGCCCACCCAGATCATTCAGAATAACTCCTCTCAGAATCCTTGGTCATATCTTTTGTCATATAAGGTCATATTTACAGGTTGGTTCTTGGGATTAGGATATAGACATATCTTTTGGGGGGCCAGTAGTCAGCTCACTGTGCCCAGGAAAGCACCTGGCTCTTCCCTAAGTGTTATCGGTGCTCTAACATTTGTTGAATGAATGACTCAATCATGGCTTCTGTAATGAGAGATACTGGCCAGCTTGCCTCAGTGACCTTCACCCTTGAATAGAAATATTTGCCCTCAGGTGTCTTTCCCAAGTAGGTGCTGGGCATGCTGCATTAGCACTTACTTACATACCTGAGAGGTGTGCTTCCCCCATCATCCTCGCATCACAGTATCTCTTGAGGTTTCTCTTTGTTCAGACACCCTCTGCATCAGCCACTGGGGAGGAAGAAGCAGACTTTCTAAAGAAAAGAGTGACAGATATATCAGATAGGATTTTGAAAGAAAATGGGATTACCAGACAGGTCAAATGAAGAGATTTTAATGAGGAGACAACAAATAGTGGTGTGGGAAGGTGGAGGGAACAAACAAAGGATGGTGAAGTCCCCTGTGGGAAGCAATTATACCACCTGTGAGCCAAAGGGACAGGAAGAGGAAATAGTGTTACCAGAGCCCCAGGAGAGCTAAGCTATGGAGAAGGGCTGCCTGATAGGAGCTGTCCTCAAAGTGCAGGGCATCACAGCGGGAGGGAGTCGAGAAAGAAACACCCAACCTGTCTCTCCTTCCACCCTCCGATATCCTGGTGCTTCCAA
This sequence comes from Eidolon dupreanum, assembly GCA_028627145.1. Classification (NCBI taxonomy): domain Eukaryota; kingdom Metazoa; phylum Chordata; class Mammalia; order Chiroptera; family Pteropodidae; genus Eidolon; species Eidolon dupreanum. The sequence goes on from CM053515.1 coordinate 29,150,918, forward strand.
TGGGCAGAAGCCAACCAGAGTCAGAGGGAAAGGGGGTTTGCCCATACTTCATAGTGGAAGCCCCCTGGGGCACAGAATTGGGTCTAGGGAAGAGGCAACTGGAAAGTAACTAGCAGAGCAGGTACCAGTGATGACTGAAGGATCAGAGAGGCAGGAGGCACAAGAGGCTGTCACCTAGTTGAAATAAGAGAACAATGAGTAAGAAACTTAGGGCTGGTCTTTCCATCAGTGCCATCCACCCTTGCCACCCCTCCATGTAAGCAGGATGGTAGATGTGTCTGTCGGTGGTTTTCTTGCTCAGTTGCCATACTGCTGTCACTCTGAGGGTTTGAGACAGGAAAAGCCCAGTCGCTGAGCCACGTTTGCAAAGGCTCGAGAGGATGAAGATGCTGAATCAATGGTGGGGGCAGGGAGGGGCGCTTGTGCAAAGCAGGGCTAAATAAAGCCCACTGAGACATGACCAGGGGCCAGGAAGAGGATCTCAACGAGAACTTTAATTCCACCGAGGGTTTCACAGCTCAGCTTCTGCTCTGTCACTGGGGTAAAAAGAAAAAAAAGACTTTAATGTTTCATCCATGTTTAGGGACAAAAGAAAGATAAGAACTGGAGTGGACTTTCTCAGCACAGCTGCAGGCTTGAGCTCTAGTGACTGGAAGGGCTCCTCCAGCTGTAAGCACAGGTGACCGTCACCTCTGGACACCCAGGCATCCGGGCAGAGTGAACGCTCTTTCCTTCTGGCTAGGCACATCCCCTTGGCCTGGGAAGAACATGTCTTACAAAGCAAAACCCCTTTACCCTCTTCTTACCATCGTTTTATTTTGATAACCACTTGAATTTAGGAAAACATTTTTTTTATTTACTAGAAGAATAAAATAAGTATTAGAAATATTAAAGAGGATAAGTTGCCTCCCTGCAAAGCATTAAAATAAGAATAGCTTCATTCTGTCCTTGGGACATCTTTGCATGCTGTTTTGTCTCTTCCTGGATTGCCGCCAGGCTCTTATCTGCCTCCTTGTATGCGTGAGGTGGCACCGGCTTCTCTCTGTTTTCTCTCTGATCTTGGTGAGCTCTGTGGCCCATGCTGCCTTTGGGGCAGGATCTCTTTTATTAAACAGTACAATCAATTAGTCTTGTTCACACTGTACTACATCATTAGGCAGTTTTTCTTAAGACAGGGCTTAGATCCTGTGTCTATTGACAACTCCCTGCACCTGTCCAATGGACAACCTGCTCTGCTCTGGCTTGTGCATTGAGCCCTCTGCTCACTGTGAAGCGCTCCAGAAGGCCAGCATGGTAGCATGTGCCAACCCTCTAACTTTAGGGATCCAGACTTAAGGCCCAGAGGGGTGGCACAGCTGGCATGAGACCACACATCAGTCTGAAGAAGGGTCAGGGAAAAGACAGAGGTGTCCTGAGGCCCAGACTCTGACACTCATCCCTACACAATGGCCCCAGTTCTTGGAAAGTTCTTAAGAGCCATCGTATTTTTTCTTTATAATGAAAATATCTTTAAAGTTTTTGATGACTGTAATAGTAAAACTTGCTCATTGCAAAATTTGAAACTATTCAAGGCTATACGAAATAACCAGTGAAATTCCTTTACCATCTCAACCCACAGTGTTAACAACTTTTCAGTGTCTATCACACACACATATATATATATATATATATATATATATATATATATATATATATAGATAGATAGATATATGAATGTTTTAAAGCTGGGGTTAAACCTATGCATGCTTTCCTGTATCTTACTTATTTTACTTCAGAATATGTGGACAGTCTCATGTTTTCTCACATAATATATTTCTGAAAAGATATTCAAAAGTTAAATATGCAAAAGTGAATAATCAACATACATTTTCTGGGGTGGTTTCAATCTCAGAGATCTTAAAATTATTCTGGTGTCTTATTCACATTCTTACAATTCATTCTTATACTTTGTAGTTGTACACAAAGTCTACAAGCTTAAGACTTTCTTCTTGTAGTGCCTCAGTGATTTCTTTGTTTCAATTTCAGTAAGCATCTAAGACCTTGTCTTCTTGTTGTAAATATCAACATTTTGATTTCTCTTATCATTCATTTTTATAAGACAACAAAGGTATGTTGCAATAAGATATTCAAGGATGGTGGGACAGCCTCCCTGACTATGCTCCTTAACCTGGATATTGGGCTGGCAGTGAGGGTTACCCTGCAGAACTCAGATATGCATCTTTCTGCTGAGTCCTGAAGTCCAAAGCTGGCACTTGAGTGGTGGCTTAGAGGGTCTCCATGTGTGGTATACAGAATGTGAGTTATTCAAAAGTTGAAATGATGAAGTCAAGGATAACTACATCATAGGTGTCTTTCCAGGCAATGGAAGCTGCCTCAGCTCCTTAAGAAGGAAAGAGGCTTATTAAAGGGGATGGGGGCAGCTCACAGAGGTGCTGGGGGCCAGAGAACTAGGTTGGAGCTCTGCCTGTGGAATAGTAGCCAAGCCCATATCGCTGAGCTGCTGAGAAATTGACACCAGGAAGCCTTAGATGCTGCAGTTGGCTCTGCTGGGAACTCATCTTTGCTGAAACCACCCTGCCACTAGCACTGATACCACTTCTGTGTCAGAAACAGTCTCATTGGTGGAACCAGGTTATATATCTGTGTCGCAGCTGCAAAGGAGTCTGGGAAGTGGGGTTTCTGGCTTCTGTCTTGGGGAGGAGGTATCATAAAACAGTTAACTTTCCAAGCACTTAAAGCAGCAGTCCCCAAACTTTTTGGTACCAGGGAATAGTGCTCCTATGAGAACCTAATGTCTGATGATCTGAGGTGGAGCTGAGGTGGTGATTCTAGCGCTGGGGAGTGGCTGCAAATACAGATGAAGCTTCACTCGCTCGCGTGCTGTTCACCTCTTCTGTGCAGCCTGGTTCCTAACAGGCCATGGACCAGTACCAGTCTGTGGCCCAGGAGTTGGGGACCCCTAATTTAAAGGATGTTTGAAAGCCTGAATGCAGAAAAAAAGAAAGTCTTCTACAAGTACTAATAGCTATAGTGGATTATTTTAAAGTCTGCATAGTATTTCATTTCATGTATATGCTGTAATTCATTTAGAAAATCCCTTACTAGTATACGTTCAAATAATTTCCTTTATTTTTGCTATTAAAATAATATTACAATGAACATCTTTGTGTGTGTATACACATACACATGCACATATACAAATGTGCAATATGTTTGTATATTTTAACTTATTTTTATAGAATAAAATCTTAGGAATAGAAGTGCTGGTCATAGGATGTTTAAAATCTTATATTTTGATATATATTACAACATTGTCTTCCTAAAAAAGCTTGCTGAAGTGCCTCTCAACAAAGATAAGTCATGTTTAAAGCAGTTGTTAAGTTTAGGGAATTGCTGAAGTGCCTCTCAGCAAAGATAGGTCATGTTTAAAGGAGTTGTCAAGTTTAGGGAATTTTAATAATATTCATATAATTAAGAAATTGTTAACACATGAATGTTTCTATATGGTACCTTTAACAAACAGAATATCCAGAATAAATGGAATTGTCCCTTGCCCTACTGAGCCTGAGAGCAGAAAGTTAACGGTTCCAGTAGTTTGTGGGTCTACACGTAGATTGTCCAGACTATTAATGTGGGTACGGTGTGCTTGAGTCTCTGTGATCCGTTTTTGTGACACTCTGTGAGCCCTCAGGCACATTAACTTCAACTTGCTCAACGAGCCACACACAGGGCTGCTGCACATGGTTGCACAGAAATGACTTCACAGCTCTGGGAGGTTCTATTCCATGACATAGTTCATGGCAATCATGCCGTGTGGAGTTGTTCAGTACACAACCTGCACAACAGTACACAGCATGCCTGCCAAGCAAAGCAAGAGGGGTCACTTGAAAACCATTCTAATATTCCTTTTGGACTGTTAATTCATTTGTCTAAGGCAACTGATTATGAAACATTAAGCAAGTTTCCCTTCTAGAGCAGCGAGGCAGCTATGGTGACAGCTCCTAAGTACATAAGAAACACATCTTGAATCTGTGACATTTTACATTGCCAACTTTGCCCAGCGGCCAGCGGTTCTTTCTTCCAAGTGACATATTGATTGTACATACATGCAGGGTGACTATGATTGTGTTCAGTATTTTGAGCTCGTCATCTGTTATCCCATTCTTTTTTGTCATCTCAGGCCCCTACAGTATCAAATTGGAAGCAGTAGGGTAGAAAATTACGTACAAATCAAAAAAGACTACAGCGGTGAGATGGATCAGGCCATTGCTCCACGTTTAGCATTTTCCTGTTGTAAATACCACGCTCCTTTCTCCACCCTGTTGGCAGGTCTCAGAGCTGGGAGTGTGCTGGGGTAATTAGAGCTAAACTCCGACCTTCCTTTGAACTTAGGTACAAGCTGTCCCTGAGAGGAGCAGATTCTGCTGTCCTAGAAACTGTGTCACATCTTGGAGGCCATGGGGTGGCTCACTAAGGTGTGACAATGAGGGAGCGGGATTGACATGTGGCAATTTATGTGGCTGTGAATAGTAATTTCACTGTTATAGGGCACCAAGGATGGCCATTCTCCCAGGTTTTATGAGATTCTCATTAGTCACACCCCTCCAGGGGGGTTTGTGACCAAAGGGATAATGAGAAGGTGCCATGTTGCTCAAGTTGGCGTGAACATAGGCGCAACTCCTTCAGGTAGATAATTTCATGCATCATCAGAGTGAAAAGCCTTAACAAATGGCAAGTGGGCAAGGCGCACCTTGTCACTACGATAACCATGGGTTCCTCTGTCACTGTACCGAGCCTGTTGTCACTTTGTGTTTGCTTAAGATACCTGTGGTGGGTGTGAATGGGGCCTGCATTTTAACATTAATCAGAAACTGCAGGTTCTTTCTTCTTGTTCTAAAAAGTCCATTCTGACTCCTTCTCCTGGTTCACAGAGAGTCTGGGCAAGTAGAATGAGGCTGGGGAGTGTCCCTGTCTCGGGTGCTGACCCTTCAGCCTCTGAGGAAAAGATCACATGGGTGGGGTGAATGTGTGATGACCACATTTATTTCCCACCAAGGCTCAGCCCTGGGCTGGTAGCACATGAGATGATAGATGAGAGCTTGCTTGTTCCCCTTGTTGTGGGACCTCCTGGCCCTGGACTGTCAGAGATAATGTAGTAGAGGAAGAAGCCACTCTCTCAAGAAAAGCCTGGTTGGAGGCTCCATTCCCAGCAGGCTCCCGCCTTCCCACTACCCTTCCCTGCCTCACAGGGCTCCCTCAGATGGCCTGAGGGCAGGGGGCTCTCTCTTTCTCCCTCAGGGATTCTGCCCCGCCTGGAACTTCCTGACTTGACTTAGAGCTCTGGGTTTGTTTTGGGAGCAACGCCAGCTCTGAGGACAGGATGAGGCCTCTGTTGGGGAAGGGGCAGAAGTGGGTTGGAAATCTGTTTGAGAACTCCCTCTTCTCTTCAGGGTCATATGAGCTTCACACATCTCTGTTTACTTGGGGTTTGAGAAAACCTAAAATTCAGACCATCCCCTCTCTGAATCTCAGTATCCCCATTTATGTATGAAAGCATCCAATCAACAAATGTTTACAGATCTATTGCTACACTGGTCTAGGGATTGAAGACATAATAATGAACCAAACAGACTCCTCGTGGAGCTTATGTGCCAGTGGGGAGAGAGAGACAAAAGCAAAATATAGAATATGTTGAAAGAAAATAAATACTTGGGAGGAAAATAAAGCAGGGAAAGGAGAAAGGTCATGCTAGGTTGGGGAGGAGTTGAGGTTTTCCACTGGTTGGGAAGGGCTCCGTAGGGAGGCAGAGCCTCGTGGAGTAAGCCCAGTAGGTGTCCAGGGGAGGTGTCCTCAGGCAGGAGTGTGGCTGCACTGAGTATCCAGGAACTGCAACAAGGCTAGTATGGCTGCAGCAGAGTGAGCGAGAGGGAGAGAAGGGGCACACAACTCAGAGAGATAATGGGTGATTGGGTCTCAGGGGCCCTTGTGAAGATTTGAGATTTCCTTGGATTCAGTGGGAAGTCATTGGGGGAGCGGATCAAGAAGAGGGGTGACATGATCCAGCTGGTATTTAAGAGGACAGCTCTGTTTTGACTTTAGTCCCTAGGGACAGGGGAGGGAAAGCAGGAGCTCAGTGGTACTCCTGAGAGTTGATAGTGATCTGCGAGTGGTAGGGTGGCCATAAAGGCAGTGACAAGCTGTCTGATTTTGGATCTGTTGGGAAAGTGGAGCTGGAAAGATTTGCTGATAGATTGGATTGGGATGTGAGAGAAAGGGAAGAGCCGAGGATGACTCCAGGGTTCCAGACCCAGCAGCTGAAAGGCTGGAGGTTCTATTAGCTGGTCTGAGGAAGACTGAGGGAAGCGGCCTTGGAGCCAGAAAAGTCAGGAATTCAGATCAGAGTCCATTAAGTCTGAGGTATCATTGGCTGTTTAAGAGGAGATTCTCAGGGCAGTGAACACAGTAGCGTAGAGTTCAGGAGAGAGGTCCAGGCTGGAGACACAAGTGTTGGGGTTGGAGTGAGAAAAGCCATGAAGTGGAAGAACTCTCTAACAAAATGAAGACAGAGAAGAGAAGAGATGCCAGGACTGGGACCCAGGGCATCCCAACATTTAGAGGTTGAAGATATATGTAGGAACCAGTATAGCAGGGAGAGAGAAAAAGTACCCAGCTAGAGTGACGTCCAGAAATCAAATGGAGGAAGTATTGCAAAGGTGAGGATGTGATGGCTGTGTCTAGTTCTGCTGATCACTGGGCTGTGAATTCATGAGCATGGGGACCTTTTTCTATTTTATTCTATGCTTGACCTTCAGCCCCTAAACTAAGACCTGGCACATAGAAGATACTCAGCAAAAGAAAGTTTTTGAATTAATAAGCAGATCAAGTAAGATGAGGACTGAGCATTTGCCATTGGACGTGGCACCTCGGAGGTCATGGGTGACCTTACGAGAGCAGTTTCAGCAGCATGGTAAGGACAGAACCCTGTTTGGGGTGGGCTTCCAGGGAAAGAAAGTGCAGGAACAAGACAGAGAACTGAGATATAAGCTTGTAGCTGGAGGAAATATGGTGTCGAGTCCAGTCTCTTCTGTCACATAATTAATGGGGCTATCTTTCAAGAGCCTGGCTTTCATCTTGTCACTGTTGAACCCCCACAAAATAAAGCCCAAACCCCAGCACAATCTAGCTACCATCGTCTTTTCACTTTTGCTTTTTGCTATCCCTCTACTTACCCTTTCATTCCAGCCAAACAATGTAGATCCCTACTGTGCTCATTACCAGCTGTGTAACCATGAGTAAGTCACTTAACTTCTCTGAGCCTCAGTTTCCTCGATGCATAATAGGAATAATTGCAATATTTTCCTCATGGGGTCGTTAAGGGAATTAAGAGTTTGTATTCTGTTGGTGTTCAATAAATAGCAATAATTTTATTCCTGTTTTTGCATGTTTGCTTGTGGTAGGTATTTTGAACAGTTCTAAATTATAAAGAAATTTAACTAATAATCAAAAACTTCCCAAAAAAGAAATCTCCAGGCCCAGATAGTTTTGTTGGAGAATTCTATCAAATGTTTAAAGACTTAACACCACTTCTACACAATCTCTTTCAGAAAATAGAAGATGAAGAAATATGTCCCAATTAATTTTATGAGACTAGTATTATCCTGATATCAGAACCAGACAAAAGCATTACAAAAAAGAAAACTCAATACATATCCTTCGCAAATACAGATGCGAAAACTCTTAACAAAATATTAACAGAGAATTCAGCAAAATATAAAAAGAATTACATACCATGACCAAGTGGGGTTTATTACAGGGATGTAAAGCTAGTCCAATATTTTAAAAAAGCAATGTAATCCACCATATTAACAGACTAAAGAAGAAAAAGCAAATGATCATATCAATAGGTGCAGAAAAATATTTGACAAAAATTCAGTTTATTAAAAACTAAGAAAAATAAGAATACTGAGGAACTTCTACTCAATAAAGGTTATCTATAAAAAATCTACATAATTTCATAATTACACATAGATTTTTAAAAAGATGCTGAACTAGCTTTGCATCCTGTAATAAACTCCACTTTGGCTATTGTCAATGGTGCTGTTATAAGCATTTGTGTGCAAGTCTTTGAGAGTCTGTTATCAATTCATTTTGGTGTATACATAGGAGTAGAATTGCTGGGTTATATGGTCATTTTATGTTTAATTTTTTGAGGAACCACTACACTTTTTTCCACAGCATTTTACATTCCTATCAGCAATGTGCAAGGTTTCCAATTATATATTTCCTTAACACTTGTTATTTTCTGTTTTTTTTTTTTTTTTTAAATATTATTATAGCTCTCATAGTGGGTATGAAGTGGTATCTCATTGTGACTTTAATTTGCATTTCCCTAATGGCATAGAATGTTGAGCATCTTTTCATGTGTCTTTTGGCCATTTGTCTACCTTCTCCAAAAGTTTACTGTTTTAGCTCTTATATTTAGGTTATTGATCAAATTTGAGTTAATTTTTATATATGGTGTAAGATAAGGACTCAAATTAATTATTTTACATGTGGATATCCAGTTGACACTTGTCGAAGAGAGTGTTCCTTCTCCCACCGAATATCCTTGTGACCCTAGTTGAAAATCAGCAGGTCATACATGTATGTTTCTAGACTCTCAGTTCTATTCTATTGATCTATTTGTCTATCTTTATGCCAGTACCACACTGTTTTGATTACTATAGCTTTGTAGTAAGTTCTAAACCAGGAAATATTAGTCCTCCAACTTTGTTTTACCTCCAGTCTTTTTTTTTTTAAAGATTGTTTTGGTTCCTTAGGGCCCCTTCAAGTTCCTGCTCAATTGATTTTTGACAAAGGTGTAAAGCAATTTAGTGGAAAAAAGATAGCCTTTTCAACAAATGATGTGGAACAGACAATTCTTTGAGGAAAAATAAAGAACCTCATTCTAAGTCTTAGACCTTATACAAAAGTTCACTCAAAATGGTGACAAATTTAAATGTAAAATGTAAAACTATCAAATTTTTATTAAGAAATAGAAAAATCTTTGGGATCTTGGATTTATTTAAAATTAAAAAAAAATTTTTGTAAAAAACTCCAGCAATCAAATTAGAAAATGGCCAAAAACATGAAGAGACTTTTCACCGACGAGAATATACAGATGACAAATAAGCACATGAAAAGATGTTCAACATCATTAGCCATTGGGGAAATACAAAATGAAACCACAATGAGATATCACTATACACCTATCAGGATGACTAAAATTAAAAAAAATAAAAAAAAGTGACACAGCAAATGCGGGCTAGAATACGGAGAAAGGAATCATTCATGCATTACTGGTGGGAATGTAAAATGCTATAGCCACTCTGGAACATAGTTTGGCCATTTCTTAAAACAGCAAACATGCTACTATTATACAAGTCAACAGTGGCACTCATGGGCATTTATCCCAGAAAAATGATAATGTATGTCCATATAAAAAACATGTATACAAATGTTTACAGCAACTTTATTTGTAATAGCCAAAAATAGAAAGAACCCACCTGGTTCAACAAATGTACTTCCATACCATGGAAAACCATTTAGTAACACAAAGGAACAACTATCGATATGTGAAACTGGAATGAATCTTGAGATAGTTATGCTGAGTGAAAAAGTCAATCCCAAAGGTTACATATTGTATCCTTCTTTTTATATAACTCTCTCTCTCTCTTTCTTTCTCTCTCTCTCTCTCTCTCTATACACACACACACACACACACACACACACACACACACACACACACAGACATATATATACATATATATTTATATACATATATTTATAAATATAAATATATGTATATTTATATATATGTTTATATATAACATTCTTGAAGTGACAAAATTATAATAAGGACAGATTAGTGGTTGCCAAGTGTTAGGAATGAGAAGGGAGGGGCAGAGGGAAGGGAAGTAGGCATGGCTCGAAAAGGGCCATCCTTGTGGTGATAGGTTCTGTAGAGTGACTGTATCAGTGTCAGTATCCTGATTGTGATATGGTACTATAGTTTTGCAAGATGTTATCATTGGAAGAATCTGGGTAAATGGTACACATGATTGCTCTGTATTATTCCTTACAACTGTATGTGAATCTCCAATTATTTCAGAGTGAAAGGTTTAAATGAAAAGATCAGTAAGTGATACATTATTTAATTTTTTCCATTTCCAATAAAAGCCTGAGCCTGTCAGTGTGTAACAAGTGCACACACATGGAGGGGAGGTGGAGGTCTGATGAGGATGCTCATGATTCCATCACTCATTCTCTCTCTTGGCTGAACAGCACTGACTGCTGGGATGATTGAGACTGTTATATTTTAAATTGTTTTTCTTCTTATTCATATATGTTTGACTTGTGCCCATAATGGGTTGTGTTTGAAGACTAGAAACATAAGGAATCCAACAATGAAATACAATTAAAGCAAAAATGTGATAAGACTACAGCCCTACATCAAAATTACCTTCGCTAATCTGTAAATTACATTCATCTGATAAAAAATCCTGACATAGAACATCAAGATGTGTTTGGTACTTCAAAAAGAGAAAATAGAGTGACAATTATATCCAATTTGGCTCTTCATTTATTGAAAATAAAGGCTCTATCCACTCCCACAAAGTGCTATTTGCAGAGTGATTGCGAATAGCGGCCTGAAATCTTTCCCTCCAGTCACTTATAAACAAAACATAGAAGTTATAAAAATAAAACTGTAGTGTTTTAAACATAAAATTCCTTAATTTCAGACATCAATTTTTGCAAAACAGTTTTTACCTATACTTGATGCTGTGTCATGGAGTTAAATCCCAATGTACTTTTTAGTATATATCCAGTCTCCAAACCAGATATGACATATCATTTTTTAGTATATTCATCAGTAAATTATACCTTCTCTTATATAATTTAATAAAAGTTAAATATTGTTCATTTGTTTTTAAATGATACAATGTGGAAATTTGTCTGCAGTGACTATATATTATGAATATTATTAATAATTGCATTAAAACAAACTTTAGAATACAATATTTAAAATGATATTCTCAGATAATTTGTTTAAAACTTCACATCACTTCTTTGTCACATGCCACATGAAAATAACAAAACTAGTTTAAAATTTTTTGAGGAGGGTGTAGTGACAGGCGTTTGTAAGTCACAGATGGCGAGGCAATGCTGATGAGCGTGCATGCATTCAACAGCTTTAAAGCATCCTGTCCAGTTGTTACATGTCCACTGTCTTTTATCTAGGACAGTTAGGAAATGGAAGGTCCTGGTTAATTAAATATTCTCCATTCCTGAAAATTGCTATATGTCTGAGCATTGGATTGGAGTGAAGAGACTTCAATCTTTGACTAGCCCTGGGTTCTTAGACAAATCAAGAGAGATGGTGACAATTTAATCGTATCTATCTTCCATGCTGTGTGTCTGAAGCCAGTCAAATAATGCATCAGGTTTTTATTTACATTTTAGCTTCTTTCTCATTTGGTATGTTTTCTACTTCGAATCACAGAAAAACCCAACCCAATTGATGTAAGTCATGAGGAAAATAGAAATCTCGAGGTAGGGCAGCTTCATAGAGGCTATTTCAGCAGCTCATTTCAGCAGGTCGTTAAGGTCCTCGGTTCTTTTCCTTTCCCTGTTCTGTCATCTCCCATGGATCAACTTGGCTGCTCTCAGGGTCACAAGGTAGTGACCATGGGTCTCAAGTTAATGAGGGTATCAAGAGGAAAAAGAGACACCATCTCTTTCCGAGCATCTCTTTATCCCTCCAAGTCTTACCTCTCCTTAGCCAGAACTGGGTTCCCTGTTCATCCCTCAGCCAGTTCCTGCAAGACCAGTGGGGGCTTAGACCATACTGATGGAGTTGAAGTTCTTTAGGCAGAGAAGAAGAGAGAAAGCCTGCGTGTTTGGTTTGGATATGACAAGGATTTGTGACGAGGACAATTAAGTAAATATGACAATAGGTTCAGAACAGAAGCTTCTCCAAGCTCCTATTTGTAGGACATGAATTCTGAGATATGTATTAGCTGCCTCATATATATACTTTATACATAGCTGATAAAGAATTGCATAGTGATTATGAGGGCAGGCTCTGAGGCAAATCCTAGTTCTGCCATTTGCCAGACAAATGGCCTTAGACAAGTTGTATAATGCCTCTGAGTTTACCTTACAGAGTTGTTGTAAGGGTTAGGTGAAACAATACATATAAAGGGCTAGGCCTGGCGCCCCATGCGTAGTTAGCAATCAGTAAACATTTGACGCTGATGTGATGGCGGTGATGATGATGATGAGCTTGACAAGACTTTGTACCTCTCAACAGTTAAACAGCCGTTTTTCCCTGATTTACTCTTTCTACCTGCCACTCCTCCCTCTACTCAGTCTAGTCTCCACATAACAGCCAGAGAGATCTGTTAAAAACATACAGTAGATCATATCATTTTCCTGCTTAAATCTCCCAATGACTCCTATTACACTTAGAATCAGATCTATAGTCCTTATTTCTCACAGCCTGCAGGATTGCATGTGACCTGGCTCTGGCCTGTCTCCCTGCCTTCTGCAATGCTCCACCCAGACCCCTCTGCTTGGGGGCAGAGGCCTGAATCTCATCAAGTTCTTATACCACCTTTTTCATGCTGCTGTGCCTTCTGCCTGTTCCCACCAGATCTTCTCATATCTTGTCCCCTCATTTATTCACGTCTTTGCTCTAACTACCTCCTCAGGGAGAACTTTGTCATCTGCCCTCTTAAAAATAGTCATTACTCTTACTTGCAGCTGCTCCTCCTCTTAGTCTGGGTTCTCCAGAAAACTGAACCTGAGGCAAAAGCTTACGTGCTCACTCCAAGGAGGAATATAATCCCAGGGAAGCAGGAACAAGAAAGAAGAAGGAGCAAACATTGAACAGGTCCTCGCTTTATACTAAGTGTAGCTGAGTGATTGGTCTCCAGGGGTGTCTTCAGACAGAACACAGGGAGCATTGCATCTCAGCACTGACCATCAAGGGAAGGAAGAGAGAATTTGTCTGCTGATCCCTTCATGTACCCCATCTCCCGCTGGTCAAGTCCACCCCTCAGGCAGACACTCCCCACCCCCCACCTCTGTGTTGTGGGGAGTGGCTCCTCCAGGCAGCTTCTGGGAAGCCAGAACCTGAGGGTCTAGTCTGACTGATGCATAGGCATGGAGGCTGGGTTGTTCTCGTCAGTGGGTGCCATGTGCAGGGCTTCTTGAACTGAAGTAGTGGCAGGAATAGCAGGGAGACCTGGCTCTAAGACTGTGGGAACAGTTGATAGGGCCCCTGGCCAAGAAGCAAGGCAAGTAGCCAAAGTCTTAGTGTGGGGTGGGGGTGGAGAGGTCAGTGCAGCTGCCCAGATTTGGATGGTATATGAACTAAGCCTAGTTCCACCTTATGGATCCTCGTTTTGCATAACTCTCTTCATTGCACTTAAGATGACCCTCTGGACTACTGCATATTCATTTGAATGGATCATATATTCACTAGAATGGAGTCTCCATAGGTAGGCATTCATCTTTTTGAATGATCTTTTTTTTTTTTTTAGATTGTCGTGTTATTTACCACTCTATACAAATGAGTTGGAAAACAAGGTCATGACAAAAGTTTGTGTTTGTGTTTACCTTTTGAATAAGGGGATTGACCCTCCCTTTGCTCTCCTCCTGCTATGCTCCCTCTTTCATCTCTCTCCCTCATCCCCAATAGGATGTGGTGCTTTGTGGTCTGGAGGCCTAGCCTTCTCATCCCAAATTCTTTCTCCCTGTGCATATGGAGTTCTGAGAACAGCTGAGCTTCATTTCCTCCTGTTATCAGGGCCTTTCTTAGGCACCTAGTACCATCAGTCTGTTCCTTGGGATGGGACACTTGTCCCTGGAACAGTACCATAGTGAAGGGTCTTATTGTTCGTTGTCCTCTACTTTCACCATTCACAATTTCTTTTTCATCACTGTATCATCTCATTCATCTCAACTTCTTAATTAAAATTCCCGTTCTACCCTACTTCTTCATTGCCTTGAAAAATTTCCAAATCACAGATCTCTCTTGAATGCTGGTTACTTTTCTCCCTAAATCAAAGTTAAAAAATTATTTCTGAGTGTGATTTCAGGTCTAGGATTTGGAATTTATTGCCTACATCCCCTTAATTTCTAGATGACTAAGTGAATCACCATTTAAGAAATCAACATTAATGTTAGACTTAGGGGAAACCTTTTACCTCATAGCTCTTTTTCTATCAGAGAAGCCCTAACATCTATAAATATCAGGAAGATAAAGGCATAGACCTATAGGATTGAAACAGACTAGAAGTACATTTAGTATGATCACCTCCCACTACATTCACCCCAGATCCCACTTGAGAGATGAAGAAACAAGGCCCAGAAAAGGTGGGACTCACCCAGGCTCACCCAGCCAGAGAGGGGCAGAGGCAGGAGAGAGACCCAGTCACCAATCCTCTCTGTCCAGGGCTCTCTAGGGATCCAGGCTGCTTCTCCAGTCAACTTCATGGTTGGTTTGAAGGTGTACTGACATTTTGGGGGGCAGCAAAATGTTGAGTTATGCAAGACAAGGAAGACCATCTTTTGCCTTTGCTTACGTTCTCACATCCTCCCAGTATGGCTTCTGATGGGTGTTTCTGGGTACCATCTGATCAACCCAGGGTAGACCTGACCCATAGCTAGTGACAGGAAACTTTTGGTTGAATCTGGAGGAGGCATCTTTCTTCTTCTTGATCCCATGGCTGTATGTCACCTCTGGGCCCCCTGAAATGAAGCTGCAATCTGAAATGACCTGTAGGAGACATGTTGTTTGGCAGTAGTTTTGGTCATGTGGTTGTGTTTTTGGTAAGCATAGAAATAGAAAAGTATTTTAAAATTGGTAAAGTAAAAAATGCACACATTGGAGATTTTAAAACTTTTCGATCTTGTAAAATAGATTGATAACTTCCTTTTGTGTATCTCTAAGTATGTCTGGCTGAATCTCTTACCAATAACCTAGAGTGGGAGTTGGGGGAAGTCATCTGAACTTCTGTTTCTTTTTAGGTTTCCCGTTCCAAATTTACTGAATTGTATAAAATCAAAACTTAACCTTTTTTTCCTTTGGTGAAGCATCTTAGTTGGCTACTGAGAATCATCAATATGCGTGCAAGTTCTGAAGTAGGATTTCAAGCAAATTCTAAAATTTTCTGTGTGAAATCAAACCTATTTAGAGCAATTCAAAGAGGTGCCAAGGTGTACTGGCACCTGATGCTGCTTCCCTGAAGGCTTGTCTGATTTCGTCATTCACACTTTGTCTTTTTTATTCCAAGGTGACTTTTAATTCCACTCTTATTTTCTGCACAGTAGTCACAATAACTCACTTCAGATATTAGCATTATCTCTAAGGGATATTCTGTACACCTGGTTGGCAACAGCTACATTCTCTCTTTTCTTTGGGAAGCAGAGAAAGTTCACAGAAGTCCCGTCCCTATTCCGTACATTAAACAGAGATTTTCTGATTTTGGTCAGTCTGCAGACCCCGACTTACATGTGACCCTGAGTTATTAAGAATTCACACCACGAGGCCTGCCTGGGTTATGTTATAGGGCCATGAGGCTGAACCAGGGACTTTATGCTGAGAATAGAGATCAGCTTTTCCAAATACTTGTGGGAGGAGAGATGAACCCAGCCTCTGAGCTGTGGGGCTCCATTTTGACCAGGACTTAGAATTACATTTCTGATGAAGGCATAGCATGTTTCCAAATTTCCCTACTTCCTTTCATGCCCAGTCTTTCTTCTCTTTTCCCAAGATGGAAAGTGCCATCCCTTCCTTGATCCAACAATAGAGAATCTGGCCCTAAGCCTCAGAGGCTCAGTCATGGATGGCCTTAGCAAAGATTCATGGTCATTTTGGAGAGAGTATCATGCCTACCAAGATCCTGGGGCCACTGATGGAGTAGACTTTATCCTTCTGAGCCCAAATCATGATATCTACATGGGAAGTCACAGCAGGCCAAGATCTGGAAGTCACCCAGCTCCTCATTTTACAGATGGGGAAACCGATATCTATAGCAGATCTGGTTCTGGATTACCAGCTGAGCAGAGATAGAGGAACAGCTGGATCCCAGACTAAGACCTGTGTGAGGTCAGAGACCATGCTGAACCCTCCACTGCTATAACCCTAGCACTTGGCACAGTGCCTGGTGCTTAGGAGGGCTCAGTAAATATCTGTTGAAGGAAAGAGAAAATGTTACCCTGATAGTCTTCCTTTTCTCCTGAGGTTTAACAAACTTTATCCTTAGAAAAGCCTCTCTGCCCCTCCTCCAGGCCAGGAGTTATTACAGGGCGGTGGACAAGAAACTGCTCTCCCAAGCCAGGAAGTCACCCAGTGCCCACACAGCCAGTCCTGCCCATCGGTCACCACCAGCCTGACCTGACTAGGGTCTCCCTTCTAAATTTGAGGCCAGATTGGGGCTACAGAATGACAACTTGGCGGCCCAAGTTATTACAAAGATGTTTCCAGTTTATTTGGCTCCAAGACTGATCTGCAGGGCAATTAAAAAAAAAGCAAAACGACTGCTTGGTTGGGGTCTCCCAAAGTTGTGGATGTTGAAGAGGGACCCAGAAAAGTTTGGGAGCCCCAGGCTTGGGGATGAGGTCCTGCTGAGATAAGGTCTGATTCTGAGAAAGAAGGAACCCTTTGATCACAGCGTGGCCGATAGGCAATTGTCACCTGGGACTGCCCCCATATGCCCAGGATTTTGTCAGATTCTGCAGTTGGGAGAGGACAGATTCAGAAGAGAGAAATAAAAACTTTGCTTTTTCGAAGGTTGTGGGCTCTCAGGGAGGGGAAATGTCACTTGTCTTGGCCTAAGGAAGGCTCTCTTGGTGTAGTGCACTGGCCTGCCTGCACCCAAGCTAAGGCCCGGCCACTGATTAGCCCAGCTGTGCTCCTTTGAGAGCGCAGCCTTACAGAATCTGCCCGGGAAGGGCCGGGGGGAGAGAAAGGTGAGGAGGGGCGTGTTAGGGGATGGAAGGGGGTTGTCACTTGCCGGGATACCGGCGAGCCAGGGGCGGGAGCGCACCCTCTCCGCGGCGGGTGCAGAGATCTCCCTGGAGCGCTCGAGTCCTCGCACCCCGCGTGCGCGCCCTGCTGCTCCGCGCACCTGCCGCGGGCCCCACGCGGGTCTGAGCCGCGGGCTGGCGGGCCGCGCGCACAGGTGGCGGCGATTGGGTAGGCGGGGCCCAAGGGGTGACGTCACGAGCTCCGCTCCGGGCAGCAGAAATAGGGCAGCAGCGGCGGCGGTGGCACAGCAGCGGGTAGCGGCGGCTCAGAGAGCTGGAGTCGCGACAACCTCCAGGGCGCCCGGGACACGCCGACAGTCAGAGAGACCGACCGAAGGACACGGGACCGGGTCGCCGTCGCCACTGCCACCACGGGGCGCTCCCGCCCACGGGAGTCTGGCCACCTGGTCTTCTCCTCAGTTCTGGCCGCCTCAGGTACGCGAGCTCGGGGAGGGTGCCAAGTCGCCACCACCAACCAGTTCCTCTACGCCTGCTGGGGTCTCCGCGCCCGCTGCCTGGCGCCTCCCCGCAGGGCCTGGCGCGGGAGCTTGCATGTTCTCTCAGCCCGCGCCGCGAGAGCCAACTTTACCCTCCTGGCGGGCAGTGGGCGCAAGACCACGCGACCCGGGCTCCGCAAGGGTACCCCGGCCGGGGCCAGGACTCAGGGTAAAGGCTGGGCTCCGTGGCTTGGGGCCCGGGTCTGCAGTAGGGACTGGAGTGACCTGGCTGGGGTGCGGAGCGCGGCGCAGAAC
Organism: Eidolon dupreanum; assembly: GCA_028627145.1. Classification (NCBI taxonomy): domain Eukaryota; kingdom Metazoa; phylum Chordata; class Mammalia; order Chiroptera; family Pteropodidae; genus Eidolon; species Eidolon dupreanum. Next base: position 29,168,746 of record CM053515.1, read on the forward strand.
CTCTGGGGCCGAGCCCGCAGCCCGCGCCGGGCTCGGAGACCCTGCAGGCGCCGCTCTTCAGATCCGGACCCGGAGCGGTCTCGACGAGCCCGGCGAGCAGCGGTCCCTCTGCTCGCACTCGTGCCCTTGGCGCTGAGGTGCGGGCGGGCGTGCTCACTCCCGCCTCCTTCCAGCTTTGCGGGGAAACTTGCGTCTCCTTGCTGCAGCCCAAAGGGCCCGCTGCTCCTGGCTTGGCCCTCTCTTCGCCAGTCTCCCCTGCGTCTGGGCTGAATGTGGGGCCCGGCCAGGATGGCCAGGGAGGAGGGACCCGGGACAGAAGCCGGCCCCCGGCAGCCCGCGAATCTCGTTCTGCCCGGCTGGTCTCTGTTCCGAGCGAGAGGCCAGTGTTTATCTCCTGGGGGAGTCACTAGAGAGCGGTTTGTTTGGGGGACATTCAGGCAGGGGGCTTGGCCCTAAGAGAGCTTGTATTGTGAGTGATCTCCCGCCCTCTTTGCGCAGCAAAGGAAACCTGCTCCAAGTTTCGGGGGGACCTAGGCAATGCAGGTAGAGCGCTCCGCTTTGGGTGCATGTCACCTCTGGTTTGGGGCGAGAGCGGCGCGAGCCTTCGGAGCTTCCTTTCAGTTGTTACACAGCCCCCAGAGCGCGGTCACTCGAGGCCTGCCACCTGAGGACTTGGGCGCCCGCCACTCCTGGCAGGAGCTGAAACCGATGGAAGCCATAGGGTTTCCCACAGTGCCTGCAACGTGGCGAGCATCCGTGCAGTGCGTCCGGCTGCTGAAAGTGCCTGGGCCCCCGCGGAGCCGGGCTCTGCTAGGTCTGTATCAGGAGTTGGTTCCCCATGAGCTGTCCAGCCAACCTCGCTTCTAATAACTGTCGCCGACATTGATGAACAGCGCTTCCGCAGCCTCTCCTCCGCTCCCCTCTAGGTGTCGCTTCCGCCGAGGTTTCCCGCAAGTGAAAAACAGCGCCAGTAGCTTTGGTCTGTTCTCTTTGTAGAGGTGTTGCAATCCTGTGCACCAGGAGCTGTACCAAATGGACCCCCGACATACAAACATTCACCCACATTTTCTGGGCCAAAGATAAACCGAATTTCAATAGGAGGTGGCACAGTAAATGCTAATCAAAATGTGCACCGCAAGGGGAGAAAAGGGATAGGGAAGAAATTAGGACTTCTCTGAAAAGTTCCAAGTTATTTTCCTACCATCAGGCTTAAGAGAAAGCCAGAGACGACTTTTAACAGTACCCTGTTGATCCCGGAGTGCCCGGGACAGGCTTTGAGTCTGAGCAGTGGTTAGATGGAGGGCTCACCTGGGAAGCAAGTGATGTGGTTTCTATGATGCCAGAGCCACAGCAACTCTCATGTAGTGGCTCAAAGGAAGATGTGAGCTGATGCCCCACAAGACGAATATGTCTGCTTCCCATCTTAGTTTTGTGAGAAGACACTGCAGTATCACAAGACCATTTTTATTTAGACACACTCAGCTGAATGCTCGCTTCCTTCCCATCCTAGGGAAAAGACAGCCCCCGCCCGGAAGACTTCAGTCTGAGCCAAAGGTCATGCAAGAACATAGTCTTTGATGAAATCTCTTAAAATTGCTCATTAAAGCTGTTTCAGTGGCTTCTGCTCCCTTAGAATTTTATCATCACCCTCAGTTTTTGTTAATGCCAAAAAGGCTCTTTTTGCTCCAGAGGGGAAATCAGCTTGTTCTTTTGGGTATTGGGAGAACATCTTTCCCTTTGGCTGTGCCCTGGAAGTGTGTGTGTGTGTGTGTGGCGGGGTAGGTTAGATTTTTCTACTTTGACCAGTCAGTCTCACCTTCTCCTTCCTCTAAAGGCTGCAGGATGTTTTTAAAAAGTGATCTTCATTTTGTGATCTTTTGTTTGACTTAACATTATATTCCAGAAATTGGCACCAAATACTCAAAATTGTCTAAAAATCTACTTTAGTTCCTACTTTGCCTTTTTTGGTATTTCACTGCAAATTCAACCTTCTCGTGCTTCTTATGTGTGGTCAGCTGTGTGCTTACTAACCTAATGAAATTATGTAGTTATTTGAGGAGCTCATCTTTCCTTACATTTTCTGTCTCAATGCATAACACTTTAACTAAAAATAGAACTACAGTTGAGGAAACATGGTACTTAAGAGGTATAATCTGAATCTGGGAAGGGTGAGGGTTATGGGAAGTCATGCGTGTGTGTGTGTGTGTGTGTGTGTGTGTGTGTCTGTTAAACGTCACAGTGAATAAAAATGTCATAGATTTATACACTGCACATAGACTAATTTAGGCATCTAATTTATCAGATGTTGGAATGATCAACCAAAGGTATAGAGTAATACAATATAACTTCATTATGGCTTGATGCAGGGTTATCCTGTTATATTTTCATACCTAATTTCTCTAGGTTGATATTTTAGGTACTATCCGAGGAAGTTTGAATCCCTTTATTTTTTGCTAAAGCACTCACGAATCAAAACTAGGGTCCTAACCCTTCCAGAATAAATTAATAAATAGCCTTCTGGTTTTGGGTTAGGTTTTATATAGCTTTCTCTTTCTTTTAACCCATACAGAAGAGGACAGCAGGATTTTGGTGGTCTCCAGATGGTTTCTGCTTGTTGAGTACTACCATCCCATGCGTAAAATGACCTGTACCTCAAAAGCATACGCTTTTCTGGTTAGAAAGAGTGGAAATGCAGGTGCCTCAGGCTAACAAATCTTAGCTGTGCTCTTCAAGGCTGGTTGGTGTTGCTTGGTTTTGTCAAATCATCTTCATAAATTCTGGTCCTGTTGGTTACAAAGAGAAGCCATTTCCATGTGGCTAATCCATAATGTCTGGTTTGGTAATGTTACCATATTCTGAGAGAGAACCAGTCAACAATCTCCCCAAAAGATGATGGTCAGAATTCTCTCCAAAGAGGCCTGGTTCCCAGAGGAGAAAAGAGAAATTTGTATTAAACCCATGCCAGTTTAATGTCAGTGCTTCTCTCTGGCCTCTGACCTTGTTCAATAAAGACAGCGTACATGTTGGCCCCTGTCCTCCAGTAGGGTAGATTTGGAATTTACATATTCATATGGATTTCTTCCTAACCATTTGTGTTCTTATGTCACATTTTTCAACTTTCTTCAGAAGCAAGTCAGAATTTGGAATGTTACATCATACAAAATTGTAATATATCTGTAATTTTAAATATAAATAAATAACAGCATAGGTATCAGCTTATATTATAAAACCAGAAAAGCCAGTGGTTTTCGTAAGGATCAGGTAGATGTCCTAGTGGGGCCCATCCAGCACTGAAAAAAAGCAAAATAGTCTATCTAAATAGAGAATGCAAACACATTCTATACATACATTTGTGACAAGGTAAAAAACAAAACAATTGGTTGCCCAGGGGTCAGGATGCCTGGGTTTTAGTCTAGGTCTGGCTACTAGCGTGGCTTCACACACATGGCTTCCTCACCCTTCACCCCCACCCCCAGGGTTCTGGTGTCCTATCTGTGCAATAGTCCGGCTGGCACCTGGTTACCCTGAGCATGAAGAAAGCGAGGCACAGGTGAGAAACTTTGGAGGAAGCAGTGAACTACTTCTCTTCGAAATTAGATGTCTTAAATATCAAAGCTTTGAGCTTTATGACTTGTTTGAAATAAAAGGTAGTCACAAAGAGAGTTTGTGACCTTACTGATCTACAAATGGGAGATTCTTTTATTTCCTTCTATCCGAAGGCCTGTAGGGCTATTTGCATTTGAGTAGTAATTCATTTGTCACCAAATCCCCTTCCCCCAGGGTGACTGCCTGCGCCATGCCATCACTCCCTGTCACCTGAGGGGAATCCTTGTTGCCTGGCATTCTGTGCATCTCCTTGTGATTCCTTTTTTTCATCCACGTTTCTTCTTGGCCAATAAAGACAGCAGCAGTGAGGGCTGAGAAGAGTGTGCCGAGTAGCTTCATCACCAGGGTGGGGTGCAGGAGGGAAAGCAGCTGGCCTTTTCCCCTCACGCTGCTCCTTCTTCCTTGGTTGGAGCCGTGAAAATTGGAGGAGCACAGCTCTTGGCAGCTTTCAGAGGAAAGAGAGATGTGGGGCTCTGAGCCTTCTATCTTGCTCTACATAGATTCCCCCATCATGCTAAAAATAGCTGTTCATTGAAACAAAATATTGCTAAGTATTGAGAAACATCAGAGGACGGGGGTGTGAAGGGCATAGATGCTGAGTCTACCTACCTGGCTTGAAGTCCCAGCTCTGCCACTTATTTGCCACTTGGCCTTATCAGGATAGTTACTTCTCGGTGACCTGTCTCTCTGTCATCTGACTAGGGGGTAATCATTGACTTCTTTATGGAGTAGAAATAAGGGTTATGAGTTAATATCTATAAAACATTTAGGACACTGCCTGATATGTGTAATTGCTATATCAGTGTTAACCAAATAGATAGTCTCTATTTGGTTATTAGACAGATCATCAAAATTGATTTAGACCCAATATTATTTTCTTTATGAACCAAACTGTCATAAAACCTGGGTTGTAAATTTTTAAGCTGTTGCTGCTGTAGATGTAATGAATTGTCACTCATAGAGAATATAAAATGGCATGTAAGATGCATCTATTGTACAAAGTTTGATCCAGTGGTGGCTGAGCTAAGCTAAACTTTACAGAGCTGCCTAGGGATATTTCAGTCACTGGCTTGGTCCACGGATTCCCCTGTCTTCAAATAAAATCTTTGGTGACCTCAACACAAACCAGATAAAACCAAAGATAACTCTGGATGCAGCAGGTCTTAGCTCCAGCTTCCTGAAACACAAAGGCTGGTTTAAAGCCAGAGGTTAGGGTGCATCCTCCTGAATAAAGTAATTTGCAGCTTGCCAAAATAACAGTGGAAGTGAATCCATTTTATTTTGATGCTATCCATTAATAATAAAATATCAAACATAATTGGTCTTGGATTACTAGGCAAATTGAAAACTAAATACTAGATTTCATGGCTTGAATATTTCATAACTCCAGGAATTGACATCTGGATGTTAACTTGAGTGAGTTTTAATTATCTTGCTGTTTTTAGCTTATTTGGACTCCAAGGTATGAACAGGGAGAAAAGAAGACTTTGTGTATATGTGCCGAGCCCAGGAATACTGTTTGAGCGTGGATAAAGAGGCAAGGATCCATAACAGCAGAGTGGAAGCAATGTCTTTCTAGTTCTAGCTTAAGTTACTGTTGCTGTTTTTACTTTTCTTCTCTTTTTAAGACTCTAAAAATCCAAAAACTGCTTTCTGCAGTGTCTAGAACATGGCCTTGCATTCAGAAGAGAATAATTTATGCAGAATAGAGAATTGCCCTATTTATTTTTAGAAAAACTGGTTGCCATTAGAAAAAGACATTTTTATTCTCTTTGTGTCCTGAATGTGAGTCTCACTGCTTGCTGTTGCTGTTAAGTACCCACACACCCCAGCGAGAGCACCGAATCTGGAGTGCAGAGTGGGTGGCTGCTGTGAGAGCTCCTGTCCCCTTGCAGGTAGCAGACGAAACCGCACCATTCTGCTCAACTCTGCCTTCTTCAGAGTGCAGAGCAGGTGCTGATGAGGGCGAGACTGCGACCTTCACGTTATATTTACTGGCCACCTGGACTATTTTCCCAGTAGCTCCAGCTTTGCCAACAGATGTCAAAGATGAATGGCTGATGAAACAGATGTGGGAGTGGGAGCCTATGGACTCCTTTTAAAACAAGGAGGCACCTTCTCTTACAAGATAGTCATAACTTATAACCTTGCCTTTTTATAGGCCAGTGTGATATGCCTACAATTTTTAGTCTGACTTCTCCATTCTGGGGGCATTTCTGTTTCAAGCTGGGGACATAAAACAAATCTGAAGAGGCAGCTCATTTTGGGTGTGGAAAGCAGCCAAAGGAAACCTGGAATGTGGCAGGAGTGTATTTGTTTGGTGACGCTGGCATCCCAGCTAGTGATCTTGTGATACTTCCAACTCCTGTTTAGAGTCAGAATCCTGCAAAGCTATTGGTTTTGGGGATGAGCAAGGGTGGGCTCTTCAAACAAGCTATATTGTTCCTCAAGCAGCTAATTCTTTTTTTTGGCTGGACACCTGCTCTGGACCAGCCCTGAGCCAGGTCACATGGGCTGCTGGCCTCCAAAGAGCTCTGTGTTTTCATCTCTCCAGCCACAATCAGGATGCAGTGTGGACCACGTGCAGTTAAGCACTGAACTGTGTGGTGCTCACAGAAATCAATAACCCCTCTGTTTCCTCGAGTAAGAGTTTTAGATACTGTACCATGAGTTCTATCCAGCTATGTTTCTTAGACAGAAACACTGAAATTAAGGTTGGAATATGTTCACAGTAGAAACCTTACCAAAAAGGTACAGGTAATTGGGCAAGTGGACTGGCCTGTGTCTTTGTACCCTTAGCACAATACCCAGAACACAGTAGAGAGTTAAATATTTACTGTAGCTGATGCTTAATTTCTTCATCCAGGTAATTCTATGATTACTTTGACTTGTCTATTTCTTGTCTTCTGGAATGTTAGACAGTTTATTATGTGAGCCTCAGGAAACACCTTAATAGTTATTGAAATTCCATTGTCTATGGGATGCTTGGGTTTTGCTACAAAAAATGACTGGTCTTGAAACAAAAATATTGGGTCTTATTTTGAAGCTCACCATCACATAAAGCAAGACATTAACTGCAAATAGGGTGCCACAGGTTTAACACGATTCTTCTGCAGCATTTATCGAGCACTGATTGCTTTCTGAGGAAACTTGAGCGTGAATATATAGTGACTAACAGAGGGGACCCAGCTCTCTCACCCTGGTTTGGTCTTGGAGATGTGGTGGTAGGTAGTGTTTCAGGTGGGTTTCTATAGAGCAGCTGGCATTTATGGAGCTCCTACTACATACCTGACCTGAATCCTTCAACCCTCACATCAACCCTATGAGATACGGGTTATTGACCCCATTTTAGAGGCGAGTAGACCATGGCTCAGAAGTGATATAATTTCTCCATGGTAGAACAGAAAGATTGGTGCCAGGATTTCAGCTCAAATATATCTGATTCTGGAATACAAGTACTAACTGAGGTAAGTTGCTTCCATTTTGCAGTGCTTAATCCTGAGTATTTGTCATTTTCTCAACAGACTCAACAGAATGAAACCAGTGCACATTTGGCTGCATCTCGCACTGCTTGGGGCCTCCCTGCTGGCTGTGCTGGGATGGACGGACCCAGGAAGCAGCAGAGGCCTGAACGTGGGTATGGAGGAGTCACAGGCAGAGGTATAGTCACATGACAGCTGACATGACATTTCAAACTGATTGCTTTTCAGCGTTACAATATCTGATTTTCTCTCCATTTCTAGTTTATATCAATTAGATTACAGCATGAATTGAAATTGTTCCCCCTTTTTGGTAGGGGACAGAAAGAAGCAATATGCATTGATGTGGACAGGAAATTTATATCACGCTGTAATTAATGGTCTGAATCTCTCCATGCTGAAAATGTGTTCCCAAGCCCAGCTGTAGTTGTATGGTTTGTCTTCCACAAAGACCCTCAAGAGAATGGCCTTTCTGTATGTTTAATAAAACTCAGAAAATGCAGACTTATTGGTGGAGCACACCCCTGTGAATAAATGAAGTCTTTTAATTATAAAATATGTTTTGAAAAAAATGAACTCCTTTCCGGGTCTATAGATAAAAAAATAGCAGGCTGAGAAGAACTGGCAAGTAGAGGTCCTGAGGGAGACCGCCTTAATGAACAGATAAGAATGATTAATGGCACATTAGGTATATATAAATGCTTCCGAAGTGCTTGGAAAACTTGTTCGCAAATACCTCCCTGGAGAGCCACGATAGACTGCTAATTGGTTAGTGAACTTGGTCTTAAGGATTGAAGAGGATTCCTAAGCTGCACCTTGCCCTGCTCAGGTGGTAGGCCTCATGAATTTGGGGAGCGCAGGGAATGCAGTTTTTCTGCAGAAAAGGTTTTATATGTGCTGAGCCTAAAGAAATGACTACACCCTTTCAATAACACTACCTGATGTTTTCTTTATGAGGCGGCAAATATGCTGTCTTATCTAAGGGCTTCTCAGGGCATTTTACCCTCCATTGTCTTCCCCAATGCATACCCTTCTCCTTTTTTTTTTTTTTTTTTTTTTCCTGTAAGTGTTTTCTGTCCTGTGGAATGAGAAATTACCTCAAAAAATCAACTTTACTGGAGAGAGAACAACGGTATGCAGTATGTAGTAGGGTTAATGCATTATTTGATCAAAAGACACGATTTCCTTTTCGTTATTACTTAATTGTAATGCAATCTCAAACCTATTAAACCTGAGCCTTAATCTTTGGGGAGCTTCAGAAGTAATTTACTGCACACTTCCTGCCGAAGTTAGCGTGGCTTCCTTTTGTGGTGAGCGGATGATTAAATAGAAACACTATCTCTCCCATCTAAATCCATGAAGGACGCAACTTAATGCTCTTTTGAGAAAGTCTGGAGGCTGGCTTGCTAGCGAGCCTAGCATTTCCCATATGGGAATGGCTTAATTGTTATTCTCACGTCCACGCAGAGAGAAAATGATCACCTAAATCCTACAAATATATTGCGGAATATTTAATAGCAGAGCAAAGAGACAAACACACAGGTGTGCTTACTGTTAGATAGAAAGACAAAACATTCATTTGTAACTGATTACCTTGCTCACCTTGATCACACTTTATGCACAGCCCCTCCATGCCCTTGCCAGGTCCTCCTCCCTAGAACGCTGTCCCTTCTTTCCATGTGCCTGAATTGTCCCCTCCTCTGAGGCTCAGCTCTGGTTCTTACCTTTTATCTAGAACGATCTTTGACCCTTCTCGGTCCCATTAGATCTCTTTCTCCAAACTCCTAGTCTTCCTACCTTTCTTATTTTTCTCACTCTTACATTTCTCTTTTAAGCATATGGATGAAGCCTATCTTATTTACTTTCTCGTCCTCACAGTGTCTAATACTTTTAAGAGCAAAATAGAAGCTCAATGTGTTTTTGAGCCAATCGATATTTTTTCAACATTTGGTAGCAGTCATGAAGTCACTGGTGCTTCCCAAATTCCAATAGGCTGCCAAGCGTGTAAGTGTGCACAGCAGGACATGAACGGTCTCCCAGCAAACCTGTAAGCACGGTCTCCCTGCAAACCTGTAAGGAGCTTGCTGGCCAAGCCAGGCTCGTATCCTATCCACATCGGAGATACTCCTTTTGTGTTATAGGTTCTGGGTAGTTTCTTCTTTGAATGGTAGCTATTAATATATCCATATACTCACTGACCAAACCATATGAAACTTCTCTAGCAGTTTCCTCAGTCTTGTTTTCTAGAAGAATCAAAACCAGCAGAGTTTCCTGAGACTCAATAAATAAATCAAAAATCCTTTTCATCAACTAAATGGTAAAATGTTTCTCTGTGTTTTCTTTCTGATAGTAGTGCTTTACAAAACATTCATTTACTTAAGATTCTTAAAGTACTTGGAAAGCATTAATAAAATTTGATTTGCCCTTAAAGTTGTTATACCAATTACTCGAGCAACCTAAGGGTAAATAAGAATTAAATGACCAATGTGTACGTGTTCATACATTTTTAAAGCAATTATAGCAAATGTGAATTTTGTTAAATTATTGTTTTACGAACAAAGGCTGCAGTTGAAATAGCTTCAAGGAGTTTGCCATTTTACAAACACAGATAAAAAGAAGTATAGCTGGGTGGAGAGCCTCTTTAATAAGAGCTGAGTGGCAGAACATGGCCTAGAATACTAATAGAATTCTGAGTTCAGAGGAAACAATTCTGAGAGATACAATTTATTGAAATTCTGAAGTAGTTATATTTTCCTTTCCCTTATGCTCTGGCTAATATAGATACAGTAGTAAAATCAATATTGGTAGAATTTTATATTTTGAGGGACCAGGAAAGTGAGAAGTGATGTGGTGCAGCCTCCAGGGGCCCGCCCCCTCATGAGAGGCAGGCATTTTTAAGAGTCCCTCCACCCACCCTCCCACCTTGGGGACTGGATGCTATGTTCCCATCACTCATGAGGATTTGATGGTAGCCATTGCACAGCTTGTGTAGCTTCCATGGATCTTGCTGAATTGTCTCTGAATTGCTCCTACTTATAGTTTCTAGTCATGCATTAAATAACTGCAAACAGTAATATTGGGTCCTTTAAAAATTGTTAGCTTCATATGCCTCCGTGTTCACAGACTATTGATATGGTGAAAACACCATATGTTTTCAATATGTACAAATTCTCATAGGAAAGTCTTCGTGGAAAAAATATGTCAGGTGGTATCAGTAATAAGGACAGTCCCCTCACTCCAGGGGTCAGCCTAGGAAAGTGTGACTCTCCCTGGCTGATCAGCCCTGCCCCTGTCTGCAAGTGTTGGCCCAGATGCTGACTGTACTCATGGGCACTCCTGTCCCTATGAGGGTGGCTTCTAATTGCAGGCATCTTAAATGCTCTGGCTTCTTTCTGCATTGGTTAGGCATTCAGAAGGACTTGATTTGCTAAGACTAGGCATTCATTTTTTAAAAATGATTTCTTTTCCTTAATAAGTGCTATTGTTCTTATATATGTGATTGAATTTAAGGCAATGCTCCCCTACCCTTTCTGGTAACATTCTCCCCATATTCCCCACCCCTGACCCTTCTTTTTGGTTGACGTCTGGGAAAGAATAGCTGATCTTCTGTAAGGTTTAAGATCAACCCATTGGCACCTCTGCTCCCTCTCACCCCTGACTTTGTGCGTGTGGAGAAGAGAAACTCCCTGCATAGGCCTGCACACATCTCTATGTGTGTGTTCGGCAGCGTCACCCACCTTCCTAAACACTCCTTGTTGCCAACTCCAGCATTTGACTGGCTTTCAAGCAAAATGAGACTCTGGGCAACATGTCTCAGCCAGAGGCACCAGTGATCCCTTCACTGGCCATGGAGTGCTGGGATTGCTGCCAGTACCCCTTTTATGAGAACCCAGCAATTCTACTTCAAGTGAGGGTGGGGTCAACCTCTTCTCTGGGCCTTGGACACTTGGCCATGGTTCTCTGCTGTGTCAGAGGGTATGGATTTTAGTTTCTCAGGTAACATTGGGAGAGCACAATCTCCTATCTGCAGATATGTGAGTAAATCCATACTTTTTCCGGTGAAAGATGGTGGCAAATACTCCAAGTTCACGGGGGTGCTGGATGAGCTGGTTCCCACCTTCAGTTTGCATGGGCTGTGCCCTACACCAGCATCTCTGGCGCTTCAGTGAGCTTACCAACAGCCAGGGGGTCCTGTTAGCGTGCAGTTGCTGGTGCAGTAGGTCTGAGGTGGGTCTTGACATTCTGCATGTCTCAGGAGCTCCAGGTGATGCTTCTGCTTCCAGTCCCGGGGACACTGGTCAGAAAAGCCCTAGAGGAGTCCTCTCCCGTGCCACATGCATGCACCCAAGAAGGAGAATCCAGTGGGTGATTCATGTTGGCCTTTTTTTAGCTTTTGCCAACATGAATATGCTGACTGCAGTCAGGAAAAGGAGAGCAGGGAACAGTCTGCAGTCATGCCAGGAAGTAACGTGATGTGCAACTGGCTTGGGGGGCAGGGACAGGTGGGCGAGGGGAAAGGTGAATTTAAGTAGCCTGGGTTCAAAGCCATCTTCATCTGTATTCAAGCAAGCAGGTAAACTTAGATCTTTGACACCAGGCTTCCTCCCCTGCTGGTCTGTAGGTATCTAAATCCCGAGGGTGAGCCACACCCTATGCTCTCCTCGCTCATCACCACCTCTCTGCCCCAGTCTCTGTCCTCAGGGCCCAGCCAGGCTGTTTTTGGGTACCATAGCCGCAGGGTTGGTGTTCTGTTTGGGACTCTCATTCTTATTTTTATCCTTGGACAGAGGAAGTCTCTGTCTCTGCTCTTTGTGTTGGATGTTTCTCCTCTCTCACCACTCCCAGCGATCCTTCTGCTCTGGACTAGTCAGCGCACTTCATGCCCCTTTAGTATTTTGAGATCATAGTTGACAGAGTTTTAATTGGCTCTGAGAAGTTCTGTGACCCTGGAAAATGAGTATTTATGAGTTCACAGAAAACCATTATTTTTTTCCTCTTAATTTAGCATTTACTCATCTATTTATGCCTCTGCTGCTAAATAATCTATGCGTCTCTCAGAAACTGTCCAACCTCGTAATCAGGACATCAGGCCATGCGTTGTAAATGGAACTCTGATTTTCATTGTTTGGGGAGTTGCTAGCATCAGTTCTGCCAGGCCCCGATCTTCTGCTTGATTTATTCTCTATGGTTTGTGGGTTATCTCTCTAGCTTCCCATCTAGAGATGGGTAAATGCCATGTTGGTGTCAGACAGACTCTAACAGGCCTCATGTAAGTGGGCTCCACTTTTCTGTCCTGCCAAGCCAGGACCATTGTCCTTCTGCCTCCACTGCTGTGGTATCTGCTTTGAGGCTCCTGGCCATGACTTGTTTCTAGCCACCTGGGAGACAGAGAACACTGGTTCCAGAAATGGAAGGCACGTGAGAGGGTCCCTGTACTCTAAGCAAGAGACACCTGAGTAAACTGCCATGGGAGCCAGGCATGTTGGTGCTGGTGGGAGAGCATGTGCCCTGGTGGCTCAGAAGCTATCTGTTCATTCTGCTTGACATCTCTCTTGATTGGTGGCCACACACACTTCTGTTTTTGCTGTAGGCATTCCCTGGAGTCAGGAAGGCAAGGACCAAGGAACCCAGTGTCTTTCTTCATGGGATCTTGGTTCTGAGAGGTTTTTTTTAAAAAGTAAAACATGAGTATTCTCATTTAACACTTCATCTTGGTGGGGCCACCAGCTGACCCTGGAGAATAACAGTTCCTACCTAGCTCCATGCTGTGCTCAAATATTTCAAGGACTATAGTGAAATTCAGAAAATAAAATTAACTTCATTTCAGTTTAAGTTAAAAATCTGTGTCCCTGACAGCACATCTAGGCTTAGTAGGGAGTGGGGACACAGAATCCAGCCATGAATTGACCCCTGCAGGATGAAAAGAATAGAATTCTGGCAGGATTGGAGAAAGGGGCAGTTAATGGTTTACCTGGTGTTTCTTCCTCTTTTCTGAGGGATGGTGTCATAAGGTCCTGTTTCAGAGGCTGTAGTCCTGGAGGGAAGGATCTGGGTGTGCTGAGGTCAGACAGAAATGGAGGACTGAGAGGTGGGGCCAGGCAGGTGGAGGAAGAGAGCTCTGAGTGTCCTGAGTGAGCCTGGCTCTGGCTGTTGAGCTAGGGGTTGCACAGAGCACGGGTCAAATGCTAGTGACCCACCAGCGTTTGATGGTTTGGCCTTCTCTCTGCAGTCCAGAATGAAGCCTCTTAGTTCTTTTCCCCCTCTTAAACTAGAAAGGTAGCCCACTGGGGGAGAACCAAGCAGAGACCCCTAAGCACTGTAGGAACCTCCTAACTCTAAGTGCAATCTGCCCAAAGCCTGCTTATTTCAGGATGAGACCAGAGCATTCTCATTTCGGCTCTGCATTCCAGGTCTAGCCCCACACAAGGGAGTTCTGTGGACATATGCCACTCCCTTCTCTTATCTGGGCCTCACTTTCCTCATGTGGAAAGTGAGGGGGTGGTCAAGATGGCCACTCAGGCCCTCTTCAGTTTGTCTTCACATCTAAATTCTATCACTTCTCACTGAGCCTTTTTAAAATGTGTAAAGAATGTACCAAGTGTTATTTCAGGTATGGTTTTACCTCCCTTCCTCTTTTCTGTGTTGCCAAACAATGAGCGTGCAGACTGAAGGCTTGGCCCAACCTCTGTCTGAAGTCACTTTGCATGTTTTCCTTTGGGAAGGGGTAGCAGTTGAGGAGTTCTCATCACTTAACCTGTGTGGGTCCGTCTGCCCGGAAATACTCTCCCACCCCTCAGTGCAGGCCTGGATTCAAAGAAGGCTCCACTGCAGTGTGTAATGATGCCACAGACTCCAGTGACCTGCTAGTGTCTGGGAGAGTAGGAGAAAGTCCTGGGCACATGAGCTGGATGGGAACTCAAATTGATTCTCTTATTCTTTGTCTAAGGAGGATGAAGTATCTGCTGTGTGCTGGAGTCTGTGCCCAGGGAAATGCTTTCTAGACCTTTTGATTTCACAGAGCGGAAGAATGAAAACTTTTTCTTTATGAAGACAAAACTCAGCTACCACCTAGAAACATTGTGACTTCTTTATTTATACCTTTATTTATACTTTCTTATTTATAAAGGATATTAAGGGCCGTACTTTCAGAACAAAAGGCAGTCCATCTCATGGAAGCCTCCCAGTGGCACCATCTGCATGGCCCGTGTGGGTGTGTGGCATCTGAGAACCAGTCACATCAGAGCTGTGGATCACAGGTCATTGGAAAACAAGGCCCAGAGCAGCAAGTGGTTGTGTGGCCTTGAAATTCCTGGTGAGCTGGAGTCTAAGCCACATGGAGATACTTGGTCCCCAGGCCTAGGTCCAGTGTTGCTCTCTGTGGTGTCTGTCCTATTTTTGTGGCTAGAAAGACCTAGCTCTAAGGGAGTATGGGTGCTCATCCCAGAAAAAGGTATCCTCTGCACAAGTAGGGAGTCTACCTGAACACTGGTTTTCACTGTCAGATCCAGGCACTTCTCTAAGTCCATGTGATAGATATGTATGGCTGGGTTTTAAAGGAGAGTGGGGTGCAGAATTTTTAGTTCATGGTCTTTAAAGTTTCTTGCCATCTCTTTACTCGTCTCATGAAAAATGACATACCACTTGTATTTGGTTGATGATTTCTTCTCCCTAATAAAAGGCGGTCTCATTTTACTCCTACTAGGGAATAACTCAGGAGAGTTTGCTCTTGGCTAGAGTGAAGGATAGAGGGTGAGCAGCCTGTAGAGCTCTGTCAAAGGATGGCTTCAGCTTGACTCTACACAGGGGAGTAGTGGGGAAGCTGGTGCCAATGACAGGCTGGTGCTGGCCAGTAGGCACCACTTTAGAGACCACTGACTTCCCTCCATCTGCAGGAAGTTCTGAGAAGGTACCTGTGTGGTTTCTTGATGCTACACCTGGAGTATGGGCCCTTGCTTTTCCCTCTCCTCAGCATTCCAATAGGGTCTTGAGTTCAAATTGAAACCCTTCCTGAGATCTCAGCTGGAAAAGAAAACTGCCATTGTTACTTTTGTTAAAATATTTTAAAGTTTGCTGTTTTGAGTTATTTTGCATCTAGATTGAGAGAAAAAGTATGTGTGCAATTTTTTAAGATTGGAGAAGGGAAATCATCTTCCTATTTCTCACAAAAGTCCTTTCCAGAGAATGCCACTGATCACCAGTGAGCCTCTCATAGAGTATGGCGTGGTTTAAAGACCCACCTCTGCTGGCCACCTAACCTTCTGTGAGGGAATTGGTGACCTGGCCCAGCAATAGCGGTGACAGACACCTACGTAACAACCTCAGTTTTAGCCCCAGCAAGGGGCCTGGGCCTCTGAAGCATGGCCTGTCTTTCTGACAACATCTCTCTCCCCGCCCAGGCTGAGAGGTCCGCATGCTCTTGGTGGCTTGAGTGGCAGGTGCTGGGGCAGCTCCTGGCATAGGTAGCCTGATGCAGGCAGCCCTGGGCTCTGGGGAAAAATGGCTGCTGTCCCCTCACCCCCCTTCTCTAACCAAATCCTTTTCAACTATGTTCCCTCTTTCTTCTTGAGGATATTTGTTGTTTTAAAACCACATTATTGGTTTGTCCTGCTGGGGCTGAATCCTTCACTTGAGGCACTGCCTGCCTGCACTGCTCCCTAAGAAATATCCAGACCTGCCTTTGCCTCAGGGGCCCCACAAGTTAGAGGGCCCAGTGCCTCCATTCTGCTTCTTCCCTTGCCAGCTGTGTAGCTGAGGGAAGTCACTTTCTCTCTCTGACCTTCAAGTTAGCCATGAGTAAAATGCAGGGGATAACATCAACTGTAGAATTGTCATGAGGATTAACCAAGATGGCGCATGTCATACCTGGCCCCGAGCACCTGCTCAGCATGCGGCAGACAGAGCTGTGGTTTTGTGTCCATAATCTCAGACCCCACTAAGTACCCACTGAGAAGACTGCATACCTCTCTTGTACCATGGCCTGGCATGTTTACCTCAGCGGTAGTCTTTTGGCACTCAGTGTTTGGCAGGGTGGTTCTTGGGATGGGAGGGTAAGTATCCGGAGTTCTGGGCCCCTAGATGCCCAGTGTCCAGGAGAGCATGGTACAAAGTAGGACGTTCAGATGTTTGTCAAGTGAGTGAATGAGTCGGTGATCTTTTATTATTCATTTTGGCATTGTGCAGGAATTTGGACAAGGTGACTTGGTTTCTAGGACATTTTACAGGAGAAATCCCAGGAGTGGGTCGCCTGACTCACTTAGGTTTTCACTTGTAGAATCTTGTCATAGTTTCACATCTTTCCAGCATTCTTACTGAATCAGTAGAAGCTTCAGAGATTCCTGTGGGCTGCATGTGTGGGAGGTGGCAGAGTCCCTGACTCAGTTGCTGTCCCTTCCTAAAGTGGTCCTTGGGGCCTGCCTGGCCCTGGCTGTTCCTTCTGTGAAGAGGCCAGCATCACTGTGGTAGGCACACCAGAGCCTCGCCAACAAAGGGAACCCAGAGTGAAACGTAAACTCAAACAAATGCAGGATGTTCCATTTCTGCTTAGACTTTTCAGTCAGTAGAAAAAGTCGGTGACTCCGGGGAGAGTGGCTACCAATGGTCCCTACAAAGGGAGGAAGGTATCGAGGGTGGAGGGAATAGGCGTTCTCTTTGGAGATGTCATTAAATAGGTGTAAGACTTCTAATGGCTTTTCTTGACACTCATCCTACGATGATTGGATTCAAAGCTTGATTAAGCTATTCTATTTTTAAAGCTTGTTCTCCAAATAAAGAAAATAGAAATTTCCCCCTATATATTTCCCTTTCTAGCCTTGCATTTAAAATATGCTCAGAAAACTTTCTCTGTCGCAAAGACCTCAGGTGTCTGTGGTTCTGCTGATGCCACATTTTGTGCATCCCTCCCAGGAAAATAGACTTTCATGTGGGCATGCTGGGAGACGTCAAACAGGAGAGGACTGCCAGTGGATGCTCTAATTGCAGTGCTTCTAAAAAATGCCCCAGCCTTCCTCCTCTTCCTCCTCCGCTCTCTTCTGTTTGGTTGTTACATATGCTGTTGTTTTCACTTTAGCATTTGGCTGCGAAGAATGGGATTCTCTGCTTCATACTTGGGTGTTCTTCCCCTGGCAGTATAGCTTAGGAGTATGTCTTTGTGTCCCAAAGCAGAACTTCTCACTTGACCTTCTCAGGGCATTATGTACCTACCTAGCATAGGTCTCTGGGCCCTGGGTTGTCTGGGCCAACAGGAACATCTGACAGTCTTAAATCTTAGTCATTGACAAATATCCATTGAACACCCAGCTGTGTGCTTGGCCCTGTCCTTTAAAGAGAAATAGGATTTGTGATTCCATTCCTAGGGCTTGAGGACCAGTGGGACATGGGGATGGAACTGGGGGACTAGAAGGGGCATAGAACAATCGGCTGTTGCTGAATAGAGTCTGAGTTAGCAGAAGGAATTAAACATCTCTTCTATTATTGATCTTTTTTAACCTGTGTATGGTGATTAAGCTCTCAACTTTAGCCCGAAGGCAATTCAGTTACATTTATTGAGTAATAAAGAAAAAAGCAGCTCCTACCTTCCCTGGTCCCATTCTTTCTCCCCTGATCCCAGAGTGGGATGCTCGTCCTCACCGTCTAGACATTCTCCTCCCCAGAAGGGATGTGGGCGATGGCAGATCTAATGTCATAGGCTCATTCTGGCCTGTGACTCAGCTGCTCTGGAGCCCTCAGAAGATAGGTTGGGGGCCGGAAGAAGCTGGAGTGTCAGAGTGTCACCCCTATAGGCTGACATAGTGCTTGACTGCAGTAGCACCATGGCATCCAGGGTTCAGAATTTCAGCCGGAGCCCCTGCCTCCTTTCCAGAGCTTGTCCATCAGAGCAGGGCCCATGTCCCTCTGGGCCCTCTCTAAAGGGGGTCCTACCTTATGTGGACCTGCCCTTGCCGCCTCAGAGCCTCCTAGGTACCACTGCAAGGACCTGGGCTAGTGGTGGGGAGGGGAGAGCTGCTCATTGCTCTGACTGTTTCCTTTTGCTTAGGATGCTGCAACATGTGACCTTACCACCCCACCGCCATACTGGAAGTCTTGCTTTAGAGTCCCATCTTGAACTCGGTGCCCATCCTTGTCTAACTGATTGTTCCCAGGTGGCTTGTTAATTTTTAGGAATGAAACCACTTGTATGGCCATGATGACTAGAACAAAATTATCTGTTATTCATTATACATTCTAGAAGAAAATGTATAATAAAATTTAAACCTAATCTCATTCAAAACAAGAATGTTCTTGTGATACAAGAAAAGATGGTCATGAGCTGCATCCTACAGGAGGTTCCTGCACTTGGACTGTCTCATCATGGGATCATGAGAAAGGAGAAAGAATAATCATAAAAAGAGCTTTAAGAAATCACCTATA
Organism: Eidolon dupreanum; assembly: GCA_028627145.1. Taxonomy (NCBI): domain Eukaryota; kingdom Metazoa; phylum Chordata; class Mammalia; order Chiroptera; family Pteropodidae; genus Eidolon; species Eidolon dupreanum. The sequence continues at coordinate 29,187,237 of CM053515.1, forward strand.
CACTCATACATGGTGAGCGATAAATATAGTACAAAGGGTTAGCAGTGTGGGCCAAACCATGGATGGTGAGAGAGTTTAGAGCAGAGAGGTGCTAGGTAGGAGATGAGATTGGGGAGGACCTCAGGAGGTGGAGGGCCTTGGAGAGGATGGCTAAGATCTGGGTGGGCACAGTATTTAGGAGTTTAAAGAAAAGGAACCCTCCAAGTATAGGTGTGGGCTGAAATAGGACCCTATCTGGTAGGGAGGGAAGAGAGAAGAGACTGGTGGGTATCCAAGCCCACTGGCAAAGTGATTCATCTGGGACCCTTTGGTGACCAGGAGCAGAATCACCTCCCAATATGCTTGTGTACAAAGAAGGATTATCCTGGGCCCCAGGGATCCCTTGGAGCCAACTACAGGCTGTCTGGCAGGCTCAGTGCACTGGATCATCAGGCAGCCCGCCCCTCGCCTCCCTTCTTCCCATCTGCACCATTTCCCATCTCTCCTCTGGAGACTGGCCTATCCACAACACCGTAAATCCCATGCCATGGCCTTCACCATGTGATAGCAGCCCTGTGCCACCATGTGAAGCTCCAGCTTCTGGGCCCTGGACTGGAATTGCTACATTGGAGAAGTGTCTGCCTTGGTCCATCTACAGGTGACAGGTCCCCATATGTGAGGTGACATTCAGGGGTTCTGAGCAGAGCCTCTGTGTGCAGGCCTGGGAGTGGTAGTGAAGGAGAGGGGGAGCAGGTTCATGGGGGTGGAGGGGGCTGCTGGGATGGAGGAGCCCGCCTCCAACCTCTCAGAGAGCACTGTGAGCTGTTTTTTAGAAGTGCTGGCATTTTATGGAGTTTTTTAGAAGTGCTGGCATTTTATGGAGTTGAGCTTTCTGATCCTCAGAGTTGGAGTCGGGGTAGGAGGGCCTGCCTACGTCGTCTCAAATCTTTGCTCTTCTGCTTTGCCTGCCCACCTCCCTCTACCTGTCTCACTGGTATCCTCCATACACTAACCTGGCCTATCTGTGGCTGGGCAGCTTGGAAGTCCAGCTTAAACTTTCCAAAGACAGGCAGGCTATTAAGAGCACTTGACCTCTGGGGTCTGACGTATCTCACAGGTCACCACCCTGACCCTCCTGCCCTCCTAGTGCCAGTGTCCTGGCACCCAGGGCTTGTGTCCATACTCTGCACACCAAATAGATTAAGAGGAACAGACTTTGGGATTTGGACGTGGCCCTGTGACTCCAGAGTCACGTATCTTGTGGCTGCAAGGAGCTCAGTGCACCTGCTTTGAGGATTAGCTGGAATTGTTCTTGGAAAGAAAGAAAGGGCTACATGGGAGGTGAGTCATGGCTTTACCAGATGTCTCTTCTTAGAGGGTCTGCCACCCGGTGGACTCCGTGAGCAGCATCACACTTGAGCTGTTGTGAGATAATTAGGCCAGCCATCATGGAAGACAAGACGTGATAGGCGCTCCCACAGCTCTGGGACTGAGCTTTGCTCCCAGCCAGGTGCAGAGTCTTGTTGCATTAGAAACTTGGTTTTTGCTATGATGTCTATTTATGCTCAACCAAGAGTTAGGGAGTGTTAGGGAACCAGGGATTCCTCAAGGGTAGGGATGCCAAGGTAGGGTAGACACTGGAGCTCAGGGCTGGGAATCTGAATGATGCTTCTCATCCTTCCCTTGTGGGAATAAGGAGGAGATTCCTGATAGAAATTCTAATTCCTGATATAGAATTCTTTGAATTCCATAGCTCTGAATGATGATAACATTAATAAACAAAGCTTTAAGTGGATTACTTCATTGATTCTCATAACGATTCTATGAGATACTATTAATTTGCTGATTTTACACTTGTGGAAACCGAGGCTTCAAGATGGCAGGTGAGCTGGTCGAGGTCTCTCGTGGCAGAGTTGGGGCTTGCACCAGCATTATTACTGTCCCTCTTGTGCTCCTGGACACCACACTGTGCTTTTTCTGCTTCTCCCTCATATTTTTGAGGCTAAGAAAAGGACACTTAATGACATTGAGCTTTGAAGGCTAAAGCAAACCCCATTGAATCAGGTAAGGCCTCCCGACTTCCCAGAGGGCAGCAGGGCTTGAGGCCACCTCCTGACCTTCCCTATGGGGAGTGGCATAGCACAACCTGCCCCTGTCACACCGGGCTCACCAACACACACACCTCTCTTTTATCTCCTCCCACCATGGAGAAGGGACAGCAGGGCAGGCTTCGATCTCGTGAGAATTAACACCCCTTCAGCTATGTCATTGCAGTTCTTTAAGGAGATACAGTGGGGACTTTGCAGCCACTGCCTTGTGGGTCCCTGAGCATCTCCTCTCATGAAGGGCATGGTCTGGCCAGGCCCACAGCTGTGACTGAGCACGTGGGAAGGCAGGTGTCTGGGTTTTGGGTGGAGCCCAAAGCGTGATGATGTTGGCTGGTCTCTGTATCTGCTTCTAAGAATTGGCCTTGGGGAGTTCCTAAGGGTTAATGAGAGTGTCTCACCTTTCAAAAGCTAGGCTCTGGGACCTTGATCTCAGGAGGAGGCCTAATTTCCAGCACTGGTGACCAGGGTGGTTACTGTCAGACAAAGGTTTTTGGAGGGTCAGGTCCTCCAGCGGGAAGTGTTGGTGTTCGCTCACAATTCCACCAGCCCCTGGAAGAAAGCAAGATGGTCAGTGATGGTTATAGCCAGAGGCAAGCCCTGTCTGCTCCCACTGTGGAGGGGCTGTCATGGAGGGGGGCTTCTCCCCAGAGTCGGGAGTGGTCAGGCAGCCCCAGGCTCATGGGCACAAAGTCTGGTCACACTGTAGTAGTGGATAGTGGCTTTTTCTGAGATATGCCTACTTTTTCCAGGTAGGTGAGCACACCAGGAGGTTGCAGCCTACACCCCATGGAATGGCCAGGGCTGGTGAGTGGTCAGGGCTGCCCATGGATGAGGAAGGAAGGGCAGCTCCGTGGGCAGAGCAGCATGCGCGAAGTGCCCACTCTGCAGAACCCCGAGGGGAAAGAATCCCAGAGTTTAAGTGTGCTGGAGCCAGTGGGCCAGTGGGCAGCCCCGAAGGGTGAGAGTCACAGGTGACAGCCTGGCCTGTGGAGAGAAGCGGTGCGAAGGGACAGCTCTGGCCGGGAGTTGATGCTTCACAGTTCACACTGTATCAACTAATGGAGCCTTGCCCCCGCCCTGTCTCTCTCCCTCATTGCCCACTGGCCACAGCAGAACTCCAGCTCCAACCCCACTCCAGAGGCCCTGAAACATTGATGAGCACCCCTTCCATTCAGGGCACTGTGCCCCATGCTGGGGGCAAAGTGATAAATGACAGTCCCCAAGATGCTGTCTGTGGGTGGCAACTGGTAAGCTCCAGTGACCATTAAACATTGGATGTTCTTTGCACTCCTCCTTTCTCAGTAGTCCCAAAAGTCTCATAGACACTAAGGCTGAATCTCACCTTAAATCTGAGGAAACTGAAGCTCCTAGAGGTGAACACCTTGCAGCTGGTGACCCAGTGTGCCGAGGGCCCGGATGAGCACCTTCCTGGCTGCACAGAGCCAGCTGCCCCATTCTCCCACTACAAGGGAGGCTTTGCAGTTCTGAGTGCTGAGCCTGCCCCTTTCTACCTGCTCCCAGTGGCTGCTGAGGTGGCATCACTCCCTGTAGAAAAAGATAACATGGTCCTGCCTGAGCACCCTGCCCCACCGCCCCCATCTTCACCGTTTTGGCCAAGACAAAGAAACTGGTGCCCATGTGCGTAGTTTCTATGCTTGTGACACCAAGCAGCTCCTGGGTGAGCCCTGTCAGAACCTACATAAGCCATGGTGGCTGATCAGAGGCTACTCAGCACCATGGTAAGTGTCAGTGACATGTGGAGTGAGAACCTAGTTTGCGGAGAGAGAGGTTTTATGATATTTGGTTTGCTCAGTGGTTCCCAAATGTGTCCTCGTATTGAATTACCTGACAGCTTCAAAAAAAATACTGTGTCCCAGCCCTAGAGATTGTGATTAAATTGGTCTGGGGCATGGCCTGGGCTCTGAATTGTTTAATAGATTCCTATTTGGGAAGCACTGGCTTAGCCTAGGGAAGCAATGCTGACCAAATACCCATTTCCCTCACTGTTGTCCTTCTCAGCATCTGCCCTTCAGGGGGAGATAGGATCCAGGCTGTTGGGGACAAAGCTTCCATGTGCTTTGCCCCAAGCCCAAGGCCCCTCCAGTAGGGGTAAGCACTCAGGCTGGCCTGGCCCCTGAGGGCAGGCATTTCTCCAGTGAGGAGTGAGATTTAGAGTTCTTTGCACACTCCTTCTTTCATTCTCAGCAACCATCTCAGAGGCACTGCCCTGAATCTTATCTTACAGCTGAGCAAACTGAAGTTCATGGATCTTACCCCCTAAGGAGCAGGGGAAGGACAGGGAAAAAACTTGGTTTTACCCGGGACTTTTGGGTAGACTGGCTACTAAGTGGGTAGCAACCCAGCTATGCCAGCCGTTGGGTACCTTTCTTCCTTTTTGACTCTGTTAGAAAAGAAAATTGAAAAAGAGCTTTATTGTGCCTTAAAGGCTTTTAAATTATATATAACTCACTTAATTTAAACTACTTTAAGTTCCATTTTTAATATAAGTTTTATGGTAGTATAATGGAAGTGCCTTCTAATTAAAGTGTTTGGGGATTTATTTCCCTGTACAAAAGCAGATGCCTATGGGAGTCCAGGCCAGTTACTTATTTAGACAACAACCAAACATTACCAAGTACTGAGTGGAAAGCAGGGTGGCGACGGTTCGTGGGGGTAAGTAGGTGTCAGCGGTTCCCGCGGGGCTGTGAAGATCGTACGAGCCGGGTGTGGAGAGGGTTGCTGCCACGGCGATGCCCACTGCCATTCCAGGGGCCACAGCTGCTTCCACTGTCAACTCTCACTGCTGGTGCCACACTGTGGAGAGGGGGGCTTTAGGGGCGACTGAGCAGGACAAGGTCACGCTCCAAGAGGACAGGTCTCTACTCAAATAAGAGCCCCCCGAGAGGGGCCCTCTGTACTACCTTATCTGAAGTAGGAAACCCTTTCCTACTATCATTCTGTCCCCCTTCCCTGTTTTATTTTTGACCACGGCACTTCTTATTATGCATGTTCCATAAGTCTCATTTGCTTGTTTGTCGTCTCTCCATGTGAGATCAAAAGCTTCCTGGGGACAGAGGTTGTGGCTGTCTTGGTACTTCTGTATCCCCAGGGTAGTAAATACTTATTGAATGAACTAATAATACATGAAGACATGAAGGGATGAACAAATGAATTGGTCAGGAGACCAATCAGGAGCTCTGCTGAGAGCCGTGGGTGAGATGCTGAGTGTCTGGAGGATTAGCAAGGAGGTGTGCATAACAGAATAAGGCCTGGCAAAAATGCATGTGCAAAGCCAGCACCCCTGGCCTCCCCCCACTCCCCACCCCCCTATGGAAATTATGAAAGAGGAAATGAAGAGGAGGCTGAGGACATGTCCAGGAGGCCGAGGCACCTGGAGGGCAGAGGGGCCATTGGCCAAGTAGGAGGATTGGAGGGGAAGAACATGTTTCTGGGCAAGAGGAGAGATTCTGGTTGGGAAGCTTGGGTTGAGGGGTTTCCACATGTCCCTCTTGGGGGAAGAAGGCATACCTGTTCTTAGACATTGACCACTTTAGGTAGTTCTGCTTTATTCTTCTCAGACACCGCCCCGCCCTGGCCTGTTATCTAGTTCCCTCTTCCCTGCCTCATTTCCCTTTTCCAAGGAGACTCTGGAACTGCATCTTTGGGACACATCATCTGTATCTGTAAGCCCCACCTATTCCATGCACAAAAACAAGACTGAAAAATAGACTCAGACACAAGGACCATGCTGGAAGGCAGCCTTTCTTCATTTTTTGTCTTGTAATTTTCTGAACAGAGGTTGTCCTAAATCTCATCTCAGACTTACAGCTGGCAGGAAGAAAAAAAGCAGCAGGTTCAAATATCATATTAAGCAGGTTGATGTTGTGTTAACGTTGTCTCTAGTATACAGGAAGGTATAATGAATAATTAAAACATAAAACTGTCCCCTTTCTTCCTAGGGGGTCATCTGTCCTCCCCCAACATCCACAAGATAGTCTCAATTTTCTTAGGGCATGTAGTCTGCTAGAACAGAGCCAGGGCAGGCGAGATGATTATTTGGCCAGACAACTAGGGACATGAGGCTTCCCGGAATGAAGAAGGCATCATAAGGTGTCCCTGTTTGGTGAAAACTTACTTAAAAATGGAAAAGTGCAGGAAGTCAGGCTTCAGCGACAGTCAGTGTGTTCCAGGAGCCTTGAGGAGAACCTCACTCGCCCTGTCCAGTTGCCAGGAGATCACAAAGTAATCCAATTTCATTATTACAATAAATTTGTTTAGGACCTATAATTAGGGCTTATAACCTGCCAGGGCTTCTGCTGGGGCAAGAGATGAATGAGGTGTGGACTGTTGTTGGAGAGACAGACACTACTCTAGTAGTGACAATCCAGTGTGACCCTCACTTGTCTGGTTAAGCAACTCTGTACACAGTGTGCTGGGCAAGCCCTGCTTTGTCACTATAGGTGACTGTTAGTGCAGTGGTCCCTAGGGTGCCAAGTTAGAGCCCTGAGCTGCTGTCAGGATGGTCTGGCACACCCTGATTGCTTATTCTGAGGCAGAGATGTGGATTACTTTCCAAATCAAAAAGTTAATTAGTTTTTAATTTGTTGGGTTGTCAGAGAGATAAAACTGGAAAGTGCCCTCTTTTCTTCTTGGTCTCTTAATCTGGCTATGTGCAGGTAATTGCGTTTAACGAGGTAGAGGGATCAATTAGTCACCGATGTTTATTCCATCAAACGTAATTTTAATGTTTATTATATTGTTGCTTTGGTAGATTTGCCACAGAAGACTGCCTTAAATTCAGAGCCAACTTTTTAAGTTGCAAAAACATAACCTTTCACAGATAGCTTTAAATAATATTTAGAATTTAAAATCACTAAATATTCATTCTTTACTTTTAAAAAAGAAAATTAACATCCAAATTATCTTAATTTCTGAAGGCCTGACAAATATCCTCATACTCTCTTTCCTATCTGGTGTCTTGTAATCACCATTAGTATCTTTTTCTTTAGAGTAGCACAGATTTCTCTAGCCTGGCCACCCTCTGCCCCCTGTTGAAAGCACTAGGCACAATTTCCTGTGGGACCACGTCCATGTTTCTGATGTGCCCTGGCTGGGCTGTCTGGTCTGCCCATTTTACAGGGTGGTAAACTGGAGTGGGGGGTGTCTGGGTGCCTCTCTCGGGGCTGCAGCTGGTGGAGCACTTACTGATAAAGTCTGGTCCTTCAGACCTGGAGGCTGTGAGGGGCTTGTTTCACAGTATCCTTCAGAGACCTAATGAAATCAACGTGTACCTCAGGGAGGCTATTGGCAGGTTCATAACTGATTTTTGTCTTAAACAGATGACTTGCACCTCAACTGTAAAGTGATCACTGAGATTTTTTCAATATCATCTTAACACGGTCTCTCCCTTTTGTCTTGATAAACCTTACCTTAAACTCTCGGGTCCTGCGTAAACGTCAGTTACACTGATCTATTTATTATTGGACAGGAAATAGAAGGGACACAGATCTTGCTCCCGTATCAGCCATATTTCAGCTCCAAAGTGTTGGAGAAGGTCACTTCCTTTGCCTGCCACCCTTTCCTTTGACTAATCCCCTAACCATCCTTGGTCCCCCAAAGAAAAGCAGCAAGGCCTCCCCTGATTGGGCAGGTCATGGGTGGGGCTGGCTGAAAGGCGGAAGTGCCTTACTGTGCCCAACTTCCTTAGCTACCTAAGCATCTTGAGTTTTAGTCATGCCTGTGCCTCTCTCGCCTTCAACGTACCTTTAAGCATTAAGCCAATCTACCAGAGAAGACACTCTTCTCTACCCCAGAGGACTCAGGCTGTCCTCTCTGACCCCTTGACTAGGTGGCATTTCTCAAGAGCCAGCACCTCCTTGTTGGTATTTTCCTTGAGGACTTGCCACCGGCTCCATGTGACGGGAGGAGGCAGAGCCCTCTCCCCGACCTCCCCTGAATATCCTGTTATTAGCAGGATTATTCACTTGGCTCTCAAACAAGCTCTTGAGTGTAGGGTTAATCCCCTAAACATCTCTTCATCTGGCTTTGAAGGCCCAGACGTGATGTGCTGCAAAATCTAACAACAGGAAGAAGATTTTCCTTCTGCCTTTACCTGAATGATACGAATGAGATAAAGTGTCCAAAATGCTTGATGTGTGCTCAGTAAATGGGAGCCTGTAATGGAATACATGCCAAATAAGGCATTGCTTTATTTAGCTGTATCCTGTCAGTCCAAGTGAAGGTTTTAATTGTAGAATGGTGTCTTGCTAGCAAAAAATGAATGTGGTTAGAGTCAAGTTTTTAAAATTCAAATGAATGAATGAAAAATTGCAAGAAAGATTGTTAAAGAAGCATTAGTTTTAAGAGCATCTCAGTTATGAAAACCTTAGAATTTGGTTGTCAGAATGTCAGTATTGATTAGTACTGTTAAGCAAAGCTTCCATCTCTCCTGTACCAAATGGTTTATAAATCAAATACATGGGCTTCCTTTGTAGCTTCTTCAGGAACTTGAGGCTTGGGGAGCTCTGAAGCAGGGTCATCTATGCCCCTCTGAGGCTGGACTCAGGTACCAGTGGTCCTGAGCTCACCATCAGGACACTGGTAGGAGCTGAGGTCAGCAGCTGCCCACCTCAGCAGGTTGTGCCCCTTCTGTGCCAGGCTTACCTCTGCTTTGTCTACACAGACCTGGCCACACTGAGCTCCTTTCAGCTTACTGTTCTCCTGGCATTCTTTTTTTAATGGTGGTTGCTTTTAACCCCTCTCTTTCTAACCTACTGAGCCAACATTTTCCCAGAAGCCACTGAATTTCGTATAATTTCAAGGGACAGACTTAAGACTTAGCCTCCGACCAAGGACGACTGGATACATGGATGAGGACATGTGATTCTGGTCTGTGGCCAGCCTCCACTACCCTTTTTCTGAGCCTCACACACAGCCTAAAATTTGGAGTACACCTAAAACAGAAGTGAGAGGGATGCAGGGATGGAATCTGAGGATCCTCATTCATACTCTTTCAGCAACTCTCAAACTGTTTTTTGGTAGCTGAAAATCTGTAATCGATTTTTGAATTATGAAAAATATTACTCAGCACTCACATTATATTGATTCAAAAATAAAGATTATGCAGTTCAACTGCACAGTAAAATACAGCTTTATGGAATGGTAATTTTTTACTTAAGTTCTTCTACATTATAGTGGAAGATAATGGATTCAGGAAGAGCACAATGAGGAATAAAGCTGTTGTATTGTATTGGTTAAATGACATTTAAAATGATTTGGCTGTCAAATTCATGGAAAGGTTATGAACAGTGAATGAAAAATCTAAAATTAACTCCCTACTTCAAGAAAGCATGATTTATACCATAATAAAATTAGATTTTTAGTTAAAGAAATTTAGTCATTAAGTAATGCCCATGTGCTAAGTCTCATTTATAGCCATCAGGTTTGAAGCTTCTGCAACAAATAATCTTTTTTCCTTAGGCAGTGCATCCGGGGCCCTGGTGTCATTTATGCCAGTGAATTTTGTCCTGTATGATTCTGCAACAGATTTTGGGGGGTTGAATTTTGGGTATTGGAATGACAGATTTTTAGCCTCAATATTTGATGGAGCCATTGAACTCATTTGCCTTCTGCAGATGATCTTACCATCTCTCTCCCTTAGCTATCTTCATTAATAACAATAGTGATGATGACAGCTACCATTTGAGGACGGCTGTTTGCCAACCACTGTGCTCAGCATGTTATAGGCTTATTATTTCCCTTAACCATCACAACTACTCTGTGTGGAAGGTGCCATTACTGCCTTATTTTACAGATGAACAAACTGATGTTTAAGAAGGTGGAACCACTCACTGAAGATGGCAGAGATACAGCCAGCGGGAATAAGGCAAGATCCAGTCCAGATTCATCTGACTTCAGAGCCCCAACTTTTAATCCCTGTCATGTGTCTCATGAATATTCATTGAGTATTAGCTTTGAGGCAGCAGAGTGTAGTGGCAGGATTTCCGAGACTTGGGTCTAGCCCCAGCTTGGCCATCTACTATTCATGTGACACTCAGCAAGCTGCAGCTTCCCTCAGTAGAACCTTACTCATCTGTAAATTAGGGAGTATGATCCATTCCCCTTCTTCAACAAGCTTCTCATATATACTGTTGGGTACTTTGTCCTATTTTATTTTTTAATTTATTCTTTAATTACTGAAGTATATCAAATATATAGGAAAGTGCACACATCTTCAGGGTAGCACTCAATGATTTTTTACAAAGTGAATACACACACATAACCACCAGCAATATCATAATTTAGAACATTCCCAGCACCGCAAAAACCACTTTTGTGGCCCCTTGGGTCATTATTTTCCCAAAGGTGATCACCAATCTATCACTAGATATTGCTTTTGTTTGTTTCTGAAATCTGTAAAAACAAAACCCTATAAATTGTATTCTTTTGTGTCTGCTTTCTCTCGCTCGACATTACATCTGTGAGATTTATCCAAGTTATTACACATTTCAGAGTCTGTTCTGCATCACTGTGCACTTGTACGCTGTATGGATATGCCAATCTTTATCCATTCTATTGTCAATGGACATTTGGGTTGTTCCCTGTTCTTGGCTATTACCCATCATGCTGCGATCAGCATTCTTGTACATGTGTTTTGGTGCTCATGTGAATGAAGTCATGTTAGACATTTACCTAGCAGAGGAATTGTTGGGTCACAAAGACAGAAATCACGGCAGTTATTTTAATAGAATTTAAGATAGGGAATTGGCTAAACAGATATTAAAGGGTTAAAAAGCCCAAAAGGAACCACTGAGATAATCAAGAGCAAAAACTGCAGGAAGCAGCTCTCATCTCTGGGGAAGGAGCCCTGTAAACCTGAGGCTCGGATCAGTGAGGAAAGTACTGCTGGTGCTGGTTCCTCTAAGAGTGTGAGAATTATAATTGCTCCACATTTTCTTAAATATTTGATATTATCAGTTTCCCCCTGCCCCCCCTGGGTTGTATGTATAGCAGTATTCTATTGTGTTTTTAACTTGGGAAGTTCCTATTCGAGTCTTTTGCTCATTTTTCAGTTAGGTTATTTGTATTTGTGTTTGCCAAAAGTATTTTCTCTATTCCAGATGAGTGCTTTGTCATATATATATATATATATATATATATATATATATATATATATATTGCAAATATATTCCCAAATTATTTAAAATACCATGTCGTTAGATAAGAAGATATGTTATACAGATATTAGCTTTCTCTAAGTTAATTTATAAATTTTATGCTGTTGCAATCAAACTTCCATAAAGTTCTTTCTAGAGCTGTAAAATTTGATTATGAATTGTTCCTGTTACACAAACACTAGTTATTTCCTGAGGCAGGGAGCTGAGAAGCTGCGTGGGAGGAATTGCATTTGCCTTGTGCATGGTGTGCTTCGTGGCTTTCATATCTCTCCCTGCACTTAACACTCTCCATACTCCCTCCTCTGAACCCTGAGCTGGTGAGTGACCCTTCAGGAACCAGCATTCCAGAAGCTCATTTGGTTAATTGTACTGGGCTGATGGGCTGCTGGCCTATGACATGTATCTTCTATTGGCCTCCAGTCGTGCTTTTGACTCGCTACAGAGGTGAGAGTAAGAGAGTGTAATTTGGGAAGGACAAACTTCTCAATGCCTCCTCCATCTTCTCTCTAATATTGTTTCCTCCTCTTGACCCCAGAACGATGCTAGACAAAGATGCTAAAGTATGAAAGGCAATGTCATTTGTTTAAAAAGTGTAGATGCTGAATGGTCTTCTTGGCTGTGATGGTGAAGGGTCGGCCCAAGTTTGGCATTTTATCTCTTCTTCAGTTGCTAGTATGGATTTTCAGCTCTCTCTCTCAATATTAGGCTTTTTATCCTCAACTGGTCATTTATGATGAATTGTAGATACTTTTTATTAGTTATAAAATTAAAATAAATGTTTCTAGTCTTTTCTCCCTATTACTTCTCATTGGGCCTTTTCTTCCTCCCTAAGTGCCCTCTGTGCTCTTCCCCTACCCTATCTTTCCTTAAGCCATTCTCTCTTCCTGGTGCACCCTCCCTCCCTTATTCCTGTCTGAAATTCTGCCCATTGTTCAGGGCTATTTTGAAAAGTTCTTTAAAAAACGCTTTTCCTTATGTTTCCCCCTGAATGTGAATGTACTGGTATTTATCAAGGCAAAAATCACCCTTTTATTTCTCAGTAATTTGTGTTTGCTCTTTGGCCTCCTGTTCAACTGTGAATATCTTAAGCACAGGAACTCTGTTTTACCCATGTAGCTTCTGAAACACTTTAATTATTGCCCTGTACATAGTAGGAAGATGAGATTAAATTAAGGAAAACTAAGGGCTTAATTTATCAGTGGCATGGACTGGCTATCCATATTGTCTGTTAGGTCTTATCCTTTGGAAATTAGTGAGTTGACTGTAATCAATTACCAGATCATACCAGTGACCTACATAGGAGCAATGCTGGTCTTCATTGTGGCACCACTGATCAGAACCTGCTGCTGGTCAGATAATTCTGGCCCTTGTCTACTCACCTTGACCCAGGCCCTACAATCACCTGCAGTCTAGGTGGAGGGTAGGGGCATCATTCTGGAACAAGGTCTTCCTTAACACTTTGCACCACCCAGATTCCACATAAGGAAGACTGTGAGAGTTGATTTTGCTCATTACGAGCAGAAATATTAACAATATTTTCTTTTTTCCTAAGCCTCCAAAGCAACAAGTTGTTTATATTTACAGATGTGTGTGTGTATGTATATTGAGAGTTTAGTAGACCCAGCATTGCTGAATGTCATGTTTTTATGACATTGTTCTTGAATAAATGGTTAACAAGAGATGAGATGTTTGCAGATATCTGTGCACATGAGTTATTCTTCAAAATCACAGTCTTTATTTTCTTGCAGGAATCCAGAAGCTTTGAAGTCACAAGAAGAGAAGGTAGGGAAAATGCGTTCATATCCATTTCATTCTCAGAGTCGATACCTTGGAAGTAGTTTGTTGAAGCTAAGATGAGCTTCAGACTATGGGCAGCCTGTTCTTCGAAATTTCATGTGGCCTTTTCTGGGTGCTGACCATCTGGCACTTGGCTTCTAAGGACTGCAAGAAGTGAAAGTCAGGTTTGCTTGTGAGAACATGTCTTTTGCCTTAAGTACAAGAAGTGGGGTCTGGAGAACTAGCTCCTTCCTGAGCATGTTTACAGTCTCTCACATTAAGCCCCATTCTGAGCAAAGTTTGATGTCATTTAGTTTCACCCAACAAAAACAGCATCAACAATAAAATAATGATTTCTGATTTCAGGTATTTCAATGTATGGGAAAAGATGCCACTGTGAAAAAATATTTTTGATTAGATTTTTACAGCTTTAGCTAAGCTGAAATAGAATTAACCAAATAATCTCCCTTTTGAAACAATTCCATTGTGTTCTATTTTCCTCACTAGAGTTCCTCTAGCACGTTTATTTTCTAGTCTCTGAGGTAAGTATACATGGGTGGTAATTTCTGAAACCTTTTAGTGGAAATTGAAGTTTCCCTTATTCGCTTGCAGTAATACCTAGTCTCTAATAAGAGGATGTCTTTTGTGTGAGTTATGAAATTATCACCAATAGTCCTTTTATTGCAGGAAAGGGAGGATCAAGTACAAAACTGAAGTGAGTTCTTGGCCTAAGATCTGGCCTTTGATTTTAGCCTTAACCACATCCTTCTCGGCAGCAATGTCTCTGAAGAGGAACAGTCTGAAAAGTGAGCAGATTTCATATTGACTCATAAATCTAACATATTACTGCCTCCTGATTAGTTCTAAACAACAAAAGACATAGAATGGCCATGTTATTCAAATGTGTTTTTAGAGCTTAGAGACCTAAACTTTCCATACCATCTGTATTGGTCGTACGGGTTGTTTGCTGCTGTCCGTGGTGCTGGAACCATGGACTCAAAGGATGTGGATAATCTGGTTTTAGGATGAACTTCTGGTTTCCATTCCCATTTGCCATTGTCTCTGGTTTTGGACTCAGTGTCCTCTGAATTGCATTCAGAGGGTAAACCACATAGTTTGAGTATCAAAATTAAATGAAATTGAGTGGGGCAAGTAAGGCATGTTTCTTCTTAAAAGTTGTGTTCACAATGAACTCAATGACCATGTAAATTGGAGAGAAATACCCATAAGGAGAGAAATTGGCATGAACTTTCATTTTGAATCCTGTTCTATTCATATTCTGTTCGTGTCAGTACCCCTGAGTGTGAATGTTTGGAATTAATTTGTGTTAAGGAGTAACATGAAATCTTAACTGTTTTGGAATCTTATTGTCCTTGTGCTAGAAATGTAAATAGTAAAATGGGGGTATGAGAGGACCATGTGTATTTTTGTTCAAAGGCATAAAAAGGTCTAATTGAACCCAAGTCTCCAAATCCCTAGAACACTGAGGATGAGCAAAGACATGGTCAGGCTGTGCTCTACTCACCCATAACTTCCTCGCTCCTCAAAGCAGGAGCTTTCACAGCTGGCTGACTGGGAGAATATGCTTTGAATTTGTATTGGCAAATTTGTCTTGACATTATGTAAACTTTGTTCTTCCTATTATGAACCAATGTCTTTCTTGCTTGTTTCTGTCAAAGTTGAGTTTCTGAGAGTTCCTGAAATAGTCCAGTGTCTTGATGTCAATGTTTATATCCTGGCAGGGAGGAAGAGTGGGACCTTGCAGTTTGGTTACAGGTATTTTTGTGTCCTAAAATTTACTGGCTTGGTTAGTGGGGCTGTTAACGTTCTCCAAAGCAGTGTATGGGTGTGAAAATAATAGAGGCCCTGTGAATATTTCAATAAATTATTATTCTTACAAACACAAATAAGATTTTATTGTCTAGCCACCAATACTTAAGGTTGGTTCTTTAGCTCTGACTTGACCTGAAACTGAAAGAGGATAAAACTGTTTGCTCAGTTTACCAAGCTCAGTAGATTCTGGAGAGGTCTGGAGAGACTCTGGACCACAAAACCTAAGATATTTTCCTGTTTTTTTTTAAAATACTACACCTCCCTCAGGAGTATCAGCCCCATCCAGGGTTCAGTGCTACAACTAGATGACCAACTGCAACTTCATAGTACATGACAATGTCTGTAAAGTGAGAAGTTTGAGGGGCTAATATTAGCAGTGGAAATGGAGGCCAGGCTGACTCATAGTGGGGTGACGTGAGTGCACTGTGTGTCCTAGACATGCTGTCTCCCTTGTTGTCCCCGCACTCATCCCAGCCTTGGGTCTAGACTATAACCCAGCTTTCCCACCTCTGACCTTACTCACACTGTTCCTCTATTTGTCCATGCTATTTGTCTCTCATCTTTGCCCAATGCCATCTATCCCTTGTCCCTGCCAACTCTCTTTCTTGAAGCATTTAGCTTAGACCTGCCTTATCTGAGAGGTTAGGGCAGTGACCCTCTCCTCATCCACCCCCAAATCCCTCATGGCCCTAGCTCAGGGCCTGAAGTTGCTCAATAATTGTTTCTTGAATTAAGTGCAAGCTGCAACTTGCTTTGTGTACATTTTATTTTCACTCTGATCCTACCTAGTGATATATGAGTGAGGCACTGAGTTCTTTGTGTCCAGAAAGAAACCTTTTAAAGAGTGTTCTGGAGACGTCCATTGGATAGTCCCCGTTGATACATTGATGAAAGTGATCCCTGTTATAGAGGCTTGGTGTTATGGGTTGCATTGGTTTTCCTGCAAAAGATATGTTAAAGTACTAATCCAGGACCGGTAGAGGTGACTTTATTTAGAAGTAGGGTCTTAGCAAATGTGTGACAAGTTTAGGGTGTTGGCAGATGTGTGACAAGTTTAGATGAGATCATACTGGTTAGGGTGGACCCTAACCCAATGAGTGTTACCCTTATCATAAGAGGGAAGTTTGGACACAGACACATAGGGAGGATGCCATGCCATAATACAGGCAGAGATTGGGGTGATGAGTCTGTAAGCCCAGGAACACCAAGGATTGCTGGCAATCACCAGAAGCCAGGAAGAAGCAAGGAAAGATTCTTCCCTAGAGCCTTCAGAGGAAGTGTGGCTCTGCCAACACCTTGATTTCTAACTTCCAGCCTCCTAACTTGTGACTCTCAGCAACCCATGACATGAACAGAGCAGATAGCATCTTGCACACGACACTCCTTTCTTCCTATCCATGCTAATTTTAGTAAGAACAAGGACTTCCTTTGGACCAATTTCCCTCTGATGCACTGACCCTCTCTTTGATGGGGGCAGTGGCTTTAATGACTTGTTGTCCTTGCTTATCACATCCAGAGGCTTTTGTACTAACATGTCCACTGCCAAGCCCAGAGATCCAAGGGGGGATCTTGAAAGAAAACTTCCTAGGAGAGCTTCATTTCCAAGTTAGATTGTGGTGAGGACTCTCAGGGGAACCTGGAAGGAGATGTAGCACCAGAGATCGTGGCAGGACTGCAAGACTGGTCGGATGTCTTTTGGGAAGGACATATATGCCTTTCCAGCTAGATGAAGCTCTTCCACCTTCAGGGCGGTTCTGTGTTGTCCTTGTGCCCTGGGACTCACCTGTGCTAGCTTCCTGGGGAAGGAGAGCTGGCTGCTTCTTCATCTGCCTTCCAGTATACTTGTTTTTATATCTCCCCCTAGACACCTACAATTTAATTTCAGCTTTTTCGGAAGCTTCAGCAAAGGTGCCAACCTCACTCTCCAAGACACTCCCATGTCCACTCGGAGGGCTGGTGCTGATTACAACTGCCAGAATTCATCTGCTCAAACCAGTACTTTTCTCTAACTGATCCCATCACGTTGAATTACAGCCATGAAAGAACACTTGAGTGAGCTGAGCCAGTGGCCAGGATAATTCAGCCCTTGTCAGCTATCTCTTAGAAGCATGGGGTGATCTGCGAGCTATTCCAGATGTCTGTGATTGTGCTGTGATTAGAGGCTGAGTTTTTGGGTGGGCACCAATGTCACGTTGCATTACCCCCGATGGCTTACTCACATGTTCCAGTCCAGCCCAGGCTGTCCTGGCTTCCAGCAGAGCTGTGAGGGAGACCTGAGAGGAGGGATGCTGCTGTCTTCAGGGAAAAAGAAAAAGGGGAGTGACAATCACATACAGCACCAGGGTGGCTCTGGCTCCCAAGCAATGTGCATCTCCTAAATAAACATGATCTGCCAGTCACGAGTGTGTAAGGAGAACCTCACTTTCTGAAAACCCTTGGAATTAGTCCCTAATTGGCAGCTGCCTCTAATAGCCCCTTTATGGTTCTCTGCATCTGGGAGAACCTCAGCTATCAAGAATTGCATTCTGTTTACCATTCATTTTGATTTTGTCTAGCAGCTGTTTTCTGGATCTCTCAGTTGGCTGCATAATTTATCTTGGTATAATGTGAAGTGGCTGACTCTCTTCCATAAAACAGATTAATAAACTTCTAGCTTATTTTGAGGTAACTTCTTTAATGGCTGCAGATTTAGGAAATTTAAAAGGGAGTCGTCTGGATTTGACAGTGCCTGGGGCAGTGGGTCATTTTCAAATCAAGGCTGCCATCTGGGAAAAGAGAGGGAGTTACCTTCCCCATCCTGCCCTCACTCTCATGCAGCGGAGTTTGCATTCTCTTCTACAGTCACTGGGCTCCAAAAAGTTGGGAGTGACATCTGTCTCTGATTTCTAACCTTGCAGAAATTGGCTCTTTCTGGGTAGTGCCATTCTTTTTCAGCCACTGGAAAACTATATTGTATCGAGTTGCCCCAGGTTGAGTGGGAAGTGGATGGCACAGCTGGTACCCAGTTTTATCATGACCGATTGGCAGGCAGCAGAATCCCACCTCTCCACTTACAGTGTAACTTTGGGCTAGTTACTCAATATCATCTGAAAAAAAAGGGGATAGTAATAGTACAGTCCACTAGTCCCAACTTGGGGTTATACAAAGCCAACTCGCACTGGCTGAGGCCTGAGAGGCTCATGAAACGCCAGAATCCCAGGGTGAGTCTGGCTTTGGGAGCAGCTGATACGACTCTCACATGCTGCCCGTCCTTCCTTCTCTTGGCCTGTTGGCCTTTTTCATGCAGCTTTGCAGGATGGCTATAAGCAGCTGAAGCTCATAGAGTCCTGACCGCTCTCCACTCCAGAGGGTGAAACTGCTTCCCTGCATCCCTGCGAATGACACCAGAAACGTCTCAGTGAGGATTCTGATTTGTTGGCCTTGTGTCGTGACTCAAGCCCTAAACTGATCATCATGGCAGGGAGGGGATGCAATACTGTGACTGACCAGGTGAAGTCACATGTTCTCCCCTTGGGGTTTGCAAAATCACCCTCAGTCAAACACTGGGGAAGGGGGACAGGCTTAGTCATCAGAGGAAAGATGCTGGCAGTATGCAATCAGTGCCCCTCACAGCTTCATGGAGATGTTGTGGGGGAGGGTTGGGAGTAAAGAGCACTTGACACAGCGTGGGTGGTGGCCTTGGTGCCAGTGAGTTTGGTAATCTCCATTATGGCCCTTATCCTACACCTGTAAGTCTGGCCTCAGACTTAGAATGAGGAATGTCTCAAGACACCAAGTCCTTTCCTCTGTCTCCAAGCAGACTTGCACATGACCACGCATGGTATAGTCTGTTGACTTTTCCCATGAAGAATTTTCTGAAACTTAGCCCAGCCCTATCCCTCCCCTCTGTCAGAGTCTCTCTTTAACTTTCTGCTCGAATTCTCTCCACAATCAGAATGGCCAGATAGCTCCCTTCTTGATGATGTCATAAGAAGTTAAAGACAAGCACACATAAAACTCTTCTCCCCAGACAGGGGCTTTCTAGGCACTGGGTTCAGAAATTGCCCTCGAGCATCACAGTTACTGACCCCTCACTTTTTCTTTCAATTACTGTGTTGTAATAAAGCTCAGGGAGGGAAGACAAGGGCCCTCCCCAAGGACCGAACACAGCATTAGCCAGAGGAGTCTCAGGCTGTGGATAACTCCAAGCTTCTGTTACCCAAGCTTCCCCAAGATTATCCCAAGTGCTTGGGCCTGGGAAGACCAGCAGTGGACTAAGACAGTCCAAGTGAGCATGAGTTCTCACTTCTGCCCCTGCACATGATCTTCCTTGATCAAAGGCCTTCCAGGCTCTGTGTACGTGGTTGTTGCATCCTATCCCCTGGCTGATTTCAGCTCTTCAGTGATTTGGAAGAAGCAGGATCCACCCATGTACAGCTCAGGGCTGATAATGGGAGCTACCTGTGCTGCTGTTTGAACTGCAGGTGTGTGACTCCTCACTTGACAACAGCACCACTCTCCTGGTGGCTGTGGCCTGTGCTCTAGGGACAGCTCTCATGCTGCTGTATATGGAGTCCTGGGAGAGCAGAGATCAAGGCTCTTCCTTCTGGTCCTTGCCCTTTACTTGCAGTGAGCACTGAAAAAGTGTTAGATGCCCGGTACATCCCAAAGCTGACCTAGCTCTGTGTAACATCTCCACTTCTCATAAGGGCTGCCAGGTGGTGCGGCTCCAGGGTGTGCCCCTGTCCTATCTTCTATGCTTATTCTTCCTGCCACTGCCTGAGGAGGTGCCCTCTCCTTTACCACCATCCTCAGAGAGGTACTGTGCTCTTTCTGACAGCGCGTGTGTCCCCCTGCTAAAAAGTACTTAAAAGACGCTCATGCAAATGAGCTAAGTCTCTGCTGTTGTGACAGGCAAGACCAGCCTTAGCTTGGTAGGTCTGAGCAGGGTCATGAACCCTGTGCAGAGGGTTGTGCTTGTCCATGAGTCTCCTGGGGGTGCTATTGCAGACGGGGACAGGTCCCTATCTGGAATTTGTGGGACAAGAGTGTCATGTTCCCTAAGAGGTCATAACTCCCAAAGGGCATGAGCCTATGCAGGTTCATAGGGATAGTAAGGTGAGGCGCCCACAAGACAGCACTGCCCTAAACACTGAGCTTGCCAGTCAGGCCTGCAGGGGGAGGCGGTGACACTCCCACAAGCCCTGCTGAGACCGCATCCTTGCTGGGAGGCTTGCCTCTCTTCTTCGAGATCCCAGCAATGAATGTTGATATTTGTCATCTTTACCCCTTGCCTGGACCCCAAACCAGAAGGAGTTTCTCTGCTTTTCAAGAGCCCTTTGAATTATCTTCTCCAGATAAACACTGTAGCCCTTTTTAGTCACGTTGAGCCATTCGCCCCAGCAACATTAATGTGCCATCAGCAGTCCTCTGGGGTTAATTATCTGTGACTTAAAAATCATTTGTTTCTGTCTCTTTTGTCTCGTGGCTGCTCAGCAATCTTTATTAGGCAACGAGGTACAGAATCCAGCTGACCGTTATGTTCTAATTCTTTTCTTGTCATCGGAATTAGTTTATCTTTTAACAACTCTTTAATAAAAAAAAAAAGCCTTCTTATTTGCAGATCGTGTTGTCTCTTAACAAATCTTTAATCTCTCAGCTTCAGCGGGAACAGAGCCAAAACTGAAAATGATCTCCAGCGAGGGCCGCCTTGCCGAGCGTCCTGCTGGTGCATGCTCTCTGGTTGGCCCTGCTCACCTCTGAGAGCTCACTCCCACGGAGCCATTGGCCTGTTTCTCCCCCGCAGTGAGGGCTTCACAGTGTGTCCCCTGAGCTTGGTGAAGAGCCACCATGCTCTTGGAGGCCCCTGCAGACCAGGCAGTCCTAGCCGGGGTACCTTGAGCGTCAGTCTAGCTGGTGGTTCTCTGCACACTTCTCTTACAGTTATAGTTCCTCTTGGCAAGGGCTGCCAGTGGGTCCCCAGAGATGCTTCAGGGTCTGCATGTAGAAAACTCTTTGCCAAATGTTGAATTTTGCATGAAGTAAGGTAAGTTTGCTTTGTCCTCTCCAAGAAGTCAGGGAACATGTAATGCAGAAATGAGTAGGTTTTGATCGGCCATTGGCTCTGTGGGATGTCGACAGTGTCCCTCAGCCTTCTGTGATACAGGTGCAATCAACAGGGAGAGCTGTAGTCAGCCTGATTTGCTGGTGTGTCCTGCTGGTTCACCTGGGTACCTACCTGAGCCAGTCGTTGCCCACCTGCCCCATTCTCTGAAGGCCACGGTGGGGAGTCCCCAGCCCCTCAGCTGCCCTCTCATCCCTATGGTGCTTCTAAAGCAATGTTATTCCTTCTAAAGGAGAACCAGCTCCTGTGGAAAGGCAAGTGCCATTCTTAGGGTTTCTTGAAGCTTTATTGGGTGCTAATGGAAGTTTCCTTGGGCATACTAGTGTTTGCTTGGTGTACAGCAATGACAAGACATGGTCCCTGCCCCTACAGAGCATGTACATCAGTGAATGTATCAGTTGAGAATATGTATGAGTGTCCTCTAGACCAGGGGTCCCCAACCTCCAGGCTATGGACTGATACTGGTCCGTGGCCTGTTAGGAACTGGGCCGCACAGCAGGAGGTGAGCAGCAGCAAGCAAGACACTCCCTAGTGCTAGCATCACTGCCTCAGCTCCACCTCAGATATCAGGCATTAGGTTCTTATAGGAGAACTGGTCCCTGGTGTCAAAAAGGTTGGGGACCACTGCACTAAACACAAAGGTCACCCAGGTGTGTCTGCACATGGCCAGGTATTGTACAGATGGGCCGACAGCCAAGTATGAGAGCATTTGCTCAGTGTAGACAGACATGGGGCCAGGGAGAACAGCTCAGTGTTCTGGGGAAGGTGCCGTCTCAGGCTCTTTTCTCCAAAGGATAGTTCTATCAGCAGAGGGTCTCCTTTTGACTTACTATGGCACATTTTGGTGCAAATAGCAAAACTGAACCCACCTAGATTAAACAAATAGAGGAGCTTATTGGTTTTTGTAACTAGACAGTCAGGCAGGGGGTGGAAGGGTGAGAGGTGATGGCCTCAGACACACTTGATGTAGGGTACAAAAGCCAGGTAAATCTCTTCATTTCATACCACACTGTTGCCTTCCTTCACGTTGAGTGCCAACCTCCTCTGCCTCACAAGTGCAAGTCCTGTGGGAGAGAGAGAGGCTCTGGTCTGATATTTCCCACAAAAGTGCTAAGATCCATGTGGATTGGACATGCTCAGTCATGTGCCCCTCCTGAGCCAGTGACGAGGCCAGGTGCATGCTACAGCCATATGGTCTGTAATCAGGATGTCATGAGAGTGGGCAGATGGTGGGACCCCAGGTGACACCTAGGGCTCTGCCCAACTAAGGTACATGGATGCAGGAAGGTTGAAAAAAAGTCCATTATGCCATTTACTTAATTATTTCAAATCTGGGTGTCTGTCACATCCTCCACCCCAAGGCTTCTTACCTCAAAGGTGAGTGAAACCCAGCAAGTATTCACCTAGCATTTCAGTGAGGAAGCGTATCTTCTCTCTCATCTTCTGAGAAGGAAACCAAGGCTAAGAAGTGACATTGACCTGAGGCCACAGGAGCTTATAAGGGAGCGTTCATTGGAGCCCAAATCTCTAATGACAAATACAGGGCATTTTTGTTCTTTTGTTTGCTTCTTAATCACAGCTGCCTCGGGTGACTGGATCTCCTGTGTTTTCACCCCTTTCTGCTATGATGGGCGCAGTGGCCTGGCAAGGTGCATCGAGCATCCACTGGTCCAAACTGTGGGAGGTGTTATTGTTCATTTAGATTCCAACATATCCTCCTTTCTTTAGCCCTTCAGCCAAAGGGCATAAGGACCAAAAGCGATTGTGTAAATTCCTCCTGAAGGTGACTTCACTATTTAAGTCCAGGAGTTTCTCAGAATCTTCAATTTTCATATTTTATAAGAGCTCCTCTTCTTTCTTTGGAAGTGGGTGCTACTGTTTCCACATGGGTATTATGTGGCAGGTGGGGACACAGATGGGGTGGTGGGACCTGAGCTCTTGTTTGGAGACCCTTTATGATAAGCAGTTTCCCATTTGTCCACACATTAATTTAGGGGCAAAGGCTTACTCACTGCTTTAATATAAACTCAGATCGGGACAGTTCTTAATGGAAACATTTTCACATTCCGTCTCTTATTTAGTCCCATAAACACCCTCTACCATCAGCATTGCAATCTTATTTTGTAAATAGAAAAAAAAATAGGGAACCCTTTGAATGCTGAAGGAAATTGATCTAAGAATTGATATGGGTTTAACTGAGGTCATTCAGGAAGGCACAGTCTCGATGGAATTCAGGAATGCTGTTTGATTCTGATTGAAACATTCATATTCACAAACATGGACTCATCATTCTGTGGCTAAAATATCCTCAGGGTTAGGGCTGGGGAACCCTACTGCTGGAGAGAAATGGGACTACCATGTTCCGGAGAAATGGGTCTTTGAGAAAAAAAAATCACAGGTCTGGAAAATGAGTTGTGGGAGTAAAAATACATGTCAGTCTGTTTGCTTTACTAATTTTAGCCGTGGCTTGCTCTCTTTATTGCTGGAAGCAGCGTTCCCATCCAGCTGCTAGCCGGCTTCCTTTGAATTTTTATCATTTGTACAAAGTCACTGCATATTTGGGCACCACACAGAAGTCCTGTGGCCAGGAGGAATTGTTTATCAGACAGGGTCAGATCTAATCTAATGCTTAGATTCAGCTGAAAATAAAATGAGTTGAGGTTTTTTTCTTTTCTTTTCTTCTCTTTTTAAGACAGAAGGTCTGTAAAGCTGTGCTAGCATATCATGTTTCCCTTTCATACAGAATTTAAAATAATAACATCTTATGCTTGGATAGTGTTCATAGGCTGCTTTTTGCTCAAAGAGATTTCTCATGTGTCTTCTCACTTAATCCACTTTTAAGAAAATCTTTGAGGTAGGTGGAATGAAGATATTATCACAGGTGTCTGCCAGATGAAAATGGATGCTCAGAGGTGGCAGAGGACCTGTCCCAGGTCACACAGCTAATTAAGGCAGGACTGGACTCTCCACCAGCCTCCTCTCTCACTGTGAATTTTCAGCAGAAGTTTTCAAATTAAAACCCTGTGGGGAAGCACAGAGTTTTTAGTCCTGTTTTGGTTCTTATAAAAATAAGTTATTATAAAGACATTTTTTTTTCTCATCTGTCAATGGGATAATCCCATACTGTGGGAATTAGGCATATTTAAAATGTGTGTAGGGGAAATGGTAAAAGTTAATCATTTTTACAGTACCTGTCTGTGGTGAAGCTTAATTATCACTTGACATATTTCATGGTTTAAAATGACGACAATTTAAAATAGAGCCAGAGAGAGCCAGGAAATCCACTTATTACCATGTGTCTGGTGCTACATTAGAGTAGCCCTGAAATACAGTTGCTCCCCAGATAGAGGATTCTGCAGCATGCTCTGATAAGGACAGATGTCCCTGGAACTGAAACCCAAACCAAGAACTCCATTCTGACCCTGCCATCAGCACCCAGAGGGAGCTTGGGTGAACTCTAGCAGTGTGGTTTCATTCTTGGATTATATTCCAGATGCTAAACTAACAGATACTCCCCCAAACCTTCACCTCTCACTGGCCTTCTGCAGGATTTCTAACAAATAAGGTAATTCATTGTGAAGTGTGTTTTCAATGAATGAATGAAAGCTTTTGAAACTGCAAGGGGGTGACATACATTTCCACGTGTTTCTTAGGGAACTACATGCCTTTCCAAGATGAGCAGGTTGAGAAGCAGCTTCTTGTGGCAGTTGTGGTTGTGGTGGTGGTTTAATAAGCTCAGCCTCATCTGTCTGTTCAGGAAGTAATGACATAATTGTTCCTTTCTCATGAGATTTCTGCAAGAGATGCTGTCCAGAGCTGACCTGTCTGTCCAAATTTCAATTTTTGGTTTGTAGAGTACCAGGAGAGGGAGCAGATGAAGCCATCTCAGCAATACAAATGCTATTTGACACTATTAGCTCAATGTTTATCCATCGCTGACAGCAGGGTCCATTAGGATGCTAGTGTCACAGATGGGAGGCACTTAGCAAAGCAAGACGTGCTGCTGCTGGCCAAGCCCCTTTAGATGATCTGAGAGCATGCTGGTTGTGTCTAGCACTCTAGTCCAGGCACTCCCCACCTGTCGATCCCGCCCCTTAATCCCTGGTTTCCATGGCCAGTCCCACAGAACTTCATGGCTGCATCCCTGCCACCAAGCTGCCTGGCTGAGTGCTCTGTGTGGCAGTGGTCATGCCCTCCTTGGGAGGTCCAGCTTGCTCCTTGGTGCTGCTGTTTGTGGGATTAACCCAATGATCCAACTCTGGACCTGGGTCCCATGAGTAGGTGAGCAGCATAGGTAGGACGTGAGGACCTGAGCCAGTGTCCATAGAGCTCACAGTTCTCTGTGGTTTCTTCCTTCCTTTTCTATCCTTTCTTCCTACGCTTCAGGCCAGGTTCTCCCTTCTCTCAAGAGCAGCACCATATCCAGCATACCCTAGATATTCAGCCACCATTTCCTGGTCATATGCTTTCTGGCTGAGTTTTCTAGTTAAATTCTCTGCTTTGACTTAAAAAAATATATATATGCCTAAATATATTAGTTCCCTTTGTGTAGGGAGGGGAACCTGTAGGAGGGGACACATGGTGACAACTGTCATTATCAAAGCCCTGCCATAAGCTTTGCCAAGTTAACTTCTTTCTGTGCTCCCAGCGGTCTAGGGTGGCCAGCTGCATGATCTGTGTTGCAGGTGGGGAAACACGGCTTTGGGAGGCTTAGTGGTGTGACTTGCTGGGTGCTCCAGTTAGTTGGCAGCTGGTACATTGACACTCCCTGTAACAAAGTGTTCTGAGTCCTTTGTGATTGGGTGTCCATCTGTATCACTGTTGTGGCCTCTAGGACTTTTGTCCTGAGGACTCTCAGCTCGAAGGCAGATCTGTAAGTCCATTTCTAAATCGTCAGCCCTTGAAAAGCTTAAGAGCAGGTGCCTCTGTTGCTGGTCCTGATGGGAGTGGGAGCAGTAAGGAAGATCGAGGGGACATCGGAGGCTGGACACTGCATACTGAGGACAGAGGTGAGGATGCTAGTCCAGGCTCTTGGACAAACCTGGGCTTCTGCTCTCTTAATACAGTGAGTTGCAGACACCACCAGGCTTTCCCTCTCTCACGCCCCCTGGAGGTCAGAGGGAGATTTTGTTTTGTGGACACTGAAACCCAGTGACAGAGAGACTAAAATGGACACTGTAGTTAGAGCCCAGAAAATGGCAGGAGCAGGAGACTTTGCTCACAGGCTGCCTCGCCCCATGCCTTGTGGGTGCTGGTAATGCTGTGGCTCTGTTCCCATGTTCAAGGGGCCAGAAAAGACTTTTACCTCACTTTTGCCTCTCCTGCCTGCTGAATAACACCTAATCCCCACCATTACTGCTTCATCCTTTTTTGCCTCTTCAATACCCCGAAGTCTTTTTAGATACTGAAGGAGTTGCGGAGGTTCCACCGACCACATCATACCATACCCAGAGAACACACCAGGGCTGTCTGCCTTGTTGTGGGAAAACCAAACCAGCCATCTCCTAAAAGCCCAGAGCCCAGTGTCTGTCCCATATATGTGTTGTATGACAGGTCTCAAACTGGTGACCCATGGGCCAGATTCAGCATGTGGTCACAGTACTGACCTACACAGGGTTTTTTGTTTTTTATTTGTATTTTAACAAGTTGACAACATTTTTTTAAGGAAATTTTATATACAGATCCAAATAGGACAATTATCTTGGACTGTGAAATGATTTGTTGCCCCTGGACCCACACAACTTCATGACAACAGGAGGCTGGAGTGAGCAGCCATGTCCTTAGCGAGTGCGCATGCTCTCCTGTTTGCCACAGTCCCCACTGTTCCCCAGTGACTCCCTCATATTAAGACCAAGTGTCAGATGAGTTTTGAAAAATAAATATGAACAAGTCAAAATCCCAGAAGAATTTATTAAATTACCTGAGTGGCTTCTGTAGGCATTTGCGTTTAGCTCCTGTTTTGCACTCAGATATAGAACCTGTTGAACACAGCACAGTGGAGCCAGGTGTCAGAGAGAGGTGAGGCTGGGATGAGGCAGGAGGAGCAGTAGGAGAGAGGAATTTAGTGAAAGGGCTGAAGAAAACCTTACCTACTCAACCCCCCTTGAGACTCTCTGGTAAAGCTGGTTTCTCTAAATGGGTTTAGGTAGTTAAATCTTCCATTAATTTTTTTCGTTTTCTGATATTGCCTTGATCTGTAAACATTCACTCCAAGCTATAAGGGTACAAGTGAGTTTCCAGATTGGTAATTAATACTGTGCCTCTTACTGTAAGTTATGTCTTTAAAATGGATCGGTCGCTTTAAGCATTTAAAAGACATTCTACATATATTGTAAAGTAACTATTTGCCAAAGACATTTCCCACTGATATTTTGTTATGTCTAAATACAAATTTACAATACTCAGTGGACCAGAAATTTATATACATATTGGTCCACTGGGTTAAAAAAAAAAGACATTTTTAAAATATCTTTTTAATCAGTGTATTTATCCCAAAGAGTCTCTTGGCTCCTCCAGAGTGTCACATGGTGTTAGAAAAATAATAAACGGGGTGTGTTCTCTGGGTTGATTCAGAATTTAATGAGAGATGACATCTCAGCCTGAAAATGAGCGTGGCTTAACTTTTAATCTGGGTTCTGAGGTTTCCTAGAGCTTGGAGGAGCTTATTAACTCCCTCTGTGTCATTTCTCTAATGTGCAAAATTCAGATGATAAACAGCTACTGCCTTTGTGTGTGGAGAATTAATGCTTGGTGAGTAGCAAGTATTTTTTTTTTCATGAAATAGTCTTAATTGTTGGCTTTGTACATTTTCTGCTTTATTATTTTTATTATTTCTCTTGCCTCTGTAATTGGTAGTTATTGGGTTCTCATTTTCTTATTAGTCATGTTGTAAAAACTATCTTGTGATTTATCTTCCCTCCCACACTTACTTTCACCCACACGTCATGAGCAGAGGCAGGAGGCAGGCAGATCGCCCTCGCCTCTGACGGAGGTGGAGCTACCCAGCCCCTCTGGGCTCACCCCTCATCCTTAGCAGCAGTGATCCCCAGTTTGTTGGCTGCTGTGCTGTGAAAGGACACGTATGAAGCTGAGGAGATTTCCTAGAAAACTGTCCTACGGTAACAGTGAGAGAGCAGGATTAAGAGGGTCTGTGTGAGGGCCGTGAGCACCTTCCATGCAGGAGGAGAGGAGCAAGATGGTCCCATCCAGGGTGGGACAGGCCTTGCCAGTGTGCAGTGACCACATCATGTGGCACACTAAATAAAAGGGCCAGAAAATGATTGTTGCACTATGCAAAGAAGCCCAGAGTCCATTCTACCTCAAGTCAGTGCCTGTATATTTCCAGCCACCATCACTTAGAGACTTCCCTCCCACTCGTATTCCTCATATAATCTTGCATTGTTGACTTTGTTATCTCTAATTTTTCTGTATGGTTTCTCAAACTTACATTACCAGACATCTTTATGATCTAACTTACTGGATATATTACTTTGGACAGATTACTTAATCCTCTGTGCCCTGATTTTCTCACTTCTAAAATGATCTTAATAAGCCTATTTCATACAGCAGTTGTAAGGATAAAATACATACATAAAAAAGCTAAGCATAGTGCAGCCCCACCTTCTGAGCAGACCCTGTGCTGGTCATCATTGTTGGCTGTTAGTCACCCACCCTGTGGCTGGGGCTGGCTGGGCTTGCTGTCTTATAATTCTAAGTGAGCCAACAGTATGGAGAACTAAGATATTTTCAGTGAACACTTGCTGAAATGAATTACGTTAGAAAGGCTTGGATTTAATGGACAAAGTTATTTTCTTTCATCAAAACTAAGTAATTGATTTACCCATTATTTCAGGAAGAGTGGGCAATAATAAGGTGAAAACTTTAGAACTATCTGCAGGCTTTTGTTTCTGGCCATCTGGATAGATACCTCAGCTGACTCTTCCACTTAAAGCAGTTTAAAGTGATGGATAAAATATTTAAATAATCTTTTAGTGACATTGGTGAGAAAGCAGGAAAGTGAAGATTTCCTAAGAGGCTAAAAACTCAGTGAAAATTGAAAATCAGGGTGCTGGAGTTGCCTTTTGCTTTGAGGGATTTGCCCAATGTAGGTGACCTTGAGCTTCCATTTTTTATGACCTCAAGAGCTACAGGGGACAAGAGCCAGGCCTAGGACATATCAGTTTCTTTGGAAACCCCATCCATCTAAAGCTGAGACTCCTGCAGGTCTCATGTCTGCTGTAAGAGTGGAAGAGAAAGAAACATACCCTGTCTCCTCTCAGGGAGAAGTGAAAAACATCGCCTGCCTGGTTAAATATCGCCTCTGGGAACTGGAACCATGGGCTATGTTTTCACCTGAATTTGTATAACAGACTGGTCTGAGAAAACTCTAAACCAAGAACTGAGTTTAGAGCAGTCCTGGCTGGCAGTGCTGTAGGCACATGGCAGTGTAAATACCAACCCTGTCTAGGAGAACACTTCTTCAGTGTAGGCCTCAAATAATGTTGACAGGTTGTCATCCAAGAAATTTTGCTCACAGTCAAAACTCAAAAAAAATTTAAAAATAAAAGAATAAAAAGGTGCCAAAGTGAGAGTCAACAGAAACAGAATTAAAAAAAGAAAATATGTGTAATGCTATGAGACATGAAAAAGGGAACTGAAATGTGAACCAAGAGAAAGCTTCAATAAATGACCTTGATTATTTGAAAAATAACCATGTATAATCTCTAGAAATGAAAAGTAAAATCAAATTTTAAAAATCAACAGGTGGATTTAAGAACAAATTGACATAATTGGTTGAAGATATAACTGAAGAGAACTAGGAGATAGATCTGAGCGCAGAAACTAGAATGCACATGAGGGGCAGAAACATGTGTCCCTCAAGTACACAAAGAAAGTTTAAGAATATTGCTACAAGCTAACACATAAAGCAGCTCAAAATTTTTCCCCTTGATGCCATTAAGTCAAAAATTTTTAAAAAGATGACTAGAAATTACTTCCATATGTTTGAAAGTTGAATATTTTTCTAAATAATACATGAATCAAAGAAAAAATGAGAAAATCTAAACAATAATAAATACTACATATTGAATTTTGTGGAATACAGCTAAAGTGGAAATTAGAGGGAATTTCTATTTGAAAGGAAGAAAGGCCCAAACTTAATGAATTAAACATCCAACTCACACAGGATGGTAAAGAGTAGCAGAGTAGACCAAAATAAAGTGGAAGAAAGTAAGTAATGAAGAACAATATTTAAAAAGAATGTGTGGAATTGAAACAAGTACAATAGAAAGAATAAATAAAAGATAAACAGAAAGAACCAATAAAACTGACAAAATTCTGCAAGATAATAAAGGAAAGAGGGAGGGAGGGAGAGAGAGAGGGAGAGAAAATAAATATGTAATACAAGGAGTAAGAAGGAGACGTAATTATTAAAGTTGCAGAAATTAAAACAATAACAGAATGTCATTTTGCCAGTAAATTTCAAAGCTCTAAGAGCAGGTTCCTAAAAAAAAAACAAAACAAATAAAACTTCCCAAAACTTAATCATGTAGAAATTAAAAATCCAATCTTTTAATCATGAAAGAAATCATCAGATTTCCAACTAGAAATCTCCTCACAAAGCTGATATCAAATCTAGACACCAGTGGGTATTAACAAATTTTAAGAAATAATAATTTTAATCTCATATGAACTATTCCAGAATGCAGAAAAAGTGAATATGCTTATGAGGCTAGAATGAACTTGATACCAAAACCTGGTAAGAA
>CM053515.1:29218475-29330162 GCA_028627145.1 Eidolon dupreanum
GCTGGATTTCAGGACTGCTGTGGATCGATAGTTGAAATGTGCCTCACTTGTTCTCCCTTTTCTAAATGGAAACTTCTATAGAAGTTATCCTATGCCTATGTCACCATTATAAATTGGTATAAGGAGGGGATTATGTGTTTCTTTAGTTTACAGTTCTTCAGATTAAGATAAATAGTATTCAGGAGCTTAATCCAAGGAACCTTACCTGAGGAGCCTTATCTGAACATGGACCTGATTTAGATGACAAGATCCTGAATTTTATGTGGATGCACTAATGGAATTGGGGGCATTATGGAGAAGATTGTGTGTGTGCAAGTGGGAGTAATGAGAATTGTTATGGCTTGATGGTAGAATATAGCAGATTATATTTTCCAAAGATGGCTATACCAGTATCTCCCATCACCCTTCTTCTTACAATATGACCTTGACCTTTCTTCCATCAAGAGATGGGATTTCTTTTCCTCTCTTTGAATCTGGGAATGTTTGTGACTGTGATATACATGAATGCTACATGACTTCTAAGGCTTGGTCATAAAACGCCAAATCTTCCATCTTGCTGGCTGAATCACTCACACTGAAACCCTGAATGGCCATGGAAGAGATCTGACTAACCCCAAAGTTATCATCCTGTGAAAGAAGCCAACCAAATGAGCCACTGTGGGAAGACTACATGGGGAGGCTCTGAGATTGCGTGGACAGAGAAAGAGACTTGGCAAGCCCCCAGCTGGCTAGTCCTGCACCCTTGCAACTCTAGCTGTTGTCTGACTTTAACCATACAAGAGGCCCTGGGCCAGAATAACACGTTGAGTCCTGCTCAGATTCCCAACCCACAGAAACTGTGAGAAATACTAAAATAAGCGTTGTTGCTTCAAGCCACTAGATTTCCCCTTTTTTCCAACTTTCTATGTCTTTTATTAATTCATGATTCACTAATAACCTACTACCTAAATAGTAAATTCAGTAACTTTTAGCTCTGAAAGATATGTTATTCTTTTTAAAATTTTATTAAGTTTATTGGGATGCCATTGGTGAATAAAATTAATATAAGTTTCAAGTGTACAGTTCTAGAATGCAGCACCTGTATGTTGTATTGTGTGTTCAGACCCAAGTCAGATTTCCTTTTGTCATCATATATTTGACCTCCTTACCCTTTTCTACCTTCCCCACCCCCCTCACCTCTAGTAACCACTATCCTGTGTCTGTGTTTACGAATTTTTGTTTGTCTTGTTTTCAGTTTTATATCCTACATATGCGTGGGATCATATGGTTCTCCACTTTTTGTCTGATTTATTTCACAATCCACTAGATTTTTGAATGATTGTTTATACAACAAAGGTAACTGGAACAGGATTATAACACTCTTAAATAAACTAGGAATTCATGAGTCTATTTTACATAAAAAACTAGATAAATAAGGATAAAGGAAAGCTCTTCCTTGTGGTCGAATGTCAGATAAGGAATATAGAAAGGATAAAGGACTTTTAAAAATCATCAATGGATACTGAAAACCAATAGTCAAAATTTAATGAGGAACACAATATTTACATATTCTGAAGGTATTTCTTCACCAATTACTTTTTACTTACAAAGAGAAAGATGCTACCTCTAGTTTTGAGATACTTGGTGGGTCCCACCTTAACCAAGGGATCAATGCTAACATCACCAGTGCTGGAATAAGCCAACATTATGTGTCTCCTGGCATGATGTACAGAGGAGGACAAAATACCAGTTTGTGGTATTTCTGTGAAAAATTTATAACTGGACTTTTATCATGAGGAAACATCAGACAAATCCAGGTTAAGGGATAAACTTTCCTGCACTCTTCAAAAATATCAAGTTTAAGAAACATGGAGAAAGGGTGAGAAATTGTTCCAGAGAAAAGGAGATTAAAGACACATACCAACAAAATGTAATCTGTGGTCCTGGCATGGATCCTGGTCTGGGAAAGAAAAATAGCTCTAAAGAACACTGTTGAGAGAATTAAGAAAATTTAAATATGGACTCTAGATTAGATAATAGTGTAGCAATGCTGGTTTTTACAATTATACTATGAGAGGATGTCTTGATCTCAGGAAATATATGTTTTAGGATTAAAAGCATATGATCTCTTTAACTTAGTCTCAATTGGATCCCCCAAAATGTATGTGTGTAAATTTGAAATTAAAATAAAAAGTGAGATACCTACAGCAAACATTTCTTCATAGAGAATCATGGGGAACATTCCATTAAGATCATGAGGAAGATGAAGGGGCCTGCTATGTTTCTTCTATTGAATGTTGTATTGGAGGTTATAGCTAGTGTGATAAGGCAAGAAAAAGAAATAAACTATAAAAATTGGAAAGGAAGAAACAAAACTCTGACTATTCATAGTTGATATGGTTTTTGCAGAGGACCCAAATTATTAGGATTAACTACTGTATTTTAGTAAGGTTGAAAAAATATGAAATTAATATATGAAATTTAATTGCATTTCTATTTAACAGCAACAAAGAGAAAATATAACTTTAAATTACATAATCACTGGCATCAAGAATCTAAAATTTCTAAGAAGGAATATAGTTAAAAGATGTAAGATATTCATAGAGAATAGTTATGACAATTTATTGAAGGGCCTAAATTAATGGATAAGAAAGCTCAATATTGCAAAACAGTTTATTTTCCCCCAAAATGATCATTTTATTAACCATCTATCAGGTGTATGTATAGGTGTGTATGTAATTCGATAAGCTGGTTCTAATATATGGAAAACAAAGGACCAGAAATAGTGCTGCTCATCCTGAAGAAAAATCACAAATCAAGGGACCCTAATAACACTGCTGGTGAGAATAAAAGTTGTATGACTTCTTTGGAAAACAGTTTGGTCTGAGTATAGCTGATCTTGCTCAGACCCTAGGGCCCAGGCATTTCACTCCCAGATATATACTACCAGAGAATTTCTTGCATATTTGTGCTGGGAGACATGAACAAGAAAGTTCTAGCTTTGTTTATAATAGTTTAAAACTATAAATTATTTAAAAGTCTAGTAACAAAAGAAGGCATAAATAAATTGTGATATAGTTTATAGTGATAATGTATATAGTCATCTATTCTCTAGTGGTCTATAGAAGAAAGAAAAAGAGAAGGAGAGGGAGGGAGGGAGGAAGGAAAGAAGACATAAAGAATACTATACCACAGTGAAAATGAATGAATTACATCTACATGTAATAACATTGATGAATCTCAGGAACATAATACTGAGCAAAAAGAAGCAAGTTACAAAAGAATGTCTTTATATACAAGTGAACACTAAATAATTTACTCAGATAACCATTGTATTATTTTATATGCTACCTAGGATTTATAAACACTTCATTTCTATTCAGAAGTTATTTTTAAATAATTTTAATAAATTTAAATATTTATTACAGTACTGGTTATAATGATAAAATATTTAAAAATAATAAAAAGTAATTGACTAAACTAAGTCATAGTACATCTGTGCCACACCATACTAAGAAACTATTTAAAACAATGTTGTACAAGTATGTTTGTTGAAATGAAAAGTTCACAATATACTGTTAATGGGGGGAAAAGCAAGTTATAAAAAGAGTATGTTTTGTTGGATTCTGTTTTGCAAAAAAAAAAAAAAGATAAATATAGAAGTATATAAAACAAAAAATCAAGAGATTTATTTTTAGTCAACTTGAATAATTTTTCTTTACAACTGATTGAATTTTCTCATATTTCCAAGAATAAACATACCCTCCTTGTGTAAGGGGGTAAAATCTGCTACTAAATAGAGTGGATGAGAACTGAGTGGGCGCTCAGTTCATTCTTCATTCACTTGTTGCTTCATTACTCACTGTGTATTTACTGAGCATCTATTGTGAATGTGTGGCCCTCTGTTTGGTGCTAGGAAAAGAAAGATAAGCAAGGCATGGTCCCTGCCCTGGAGGAGTTCAGTCTATGTATAAATAGTCTAGTGTCTCTAATACAAGGGAGTTCATTGCCTCTTCCCTTCCTTCAGTCAAACCAAGACAGTCCCATAATCGTCAGCCCAATTTCTACCCTCTTCTTTCCTTCCTTGCTCATTAAGAGGTGGATGGGTCCACATAGTAAAAGGATGAAGAGATTGCATGGAAGAAAAGCCAGGGCAGCTGGGAATAAAGAGGGTAAGGCAATAGTGGGGAGAGAGGACTGGGACAGCTGGGGGTGTGAGGGAAAGGAGGCAGGAGGAAAAAAAGGATGATAAGAAATGTTACCATAAACTAGGTATTTGTGTCCTAGTAACTGTGTTAGAAAAAAGCAGGTCAAGAATTGGTATTATTTGGTAAAATTATTATTACCTTAGGGCTGTGTTCCTTGAACCACATTATTCTTTCTAGACTGGACTTCGGGTTCTGGGTTTAATGGTTACAAGTGAATAGTAGTCCTGGGCACCTGGAGGATGGAATTATCCGAAACTCCATCACCAGGCATAAAAGCAATATGGGTCACGTGAAGAAATACATAAGCATATAAGGAACTCGTGACTGTATTGAATTGTATTAAACAAGAACAACAATAAATTTTCCCTGCAGCTTATCCTGGGGCTCAGTTCTTTCCCAGCCCGGACTTGTCTCAGTCAGGACCATCTTGTAGAAGGCAGAGGGAAATGGCAGAGGGCTGAAGTATGCTGAATGACCTTTTCTGAAACTCAGGTGACATGGAAATAATTTACATCCAATAGTTTAGGACAATTTAACTTTAATATGCAGACTCCTATTTCATAGGAGGTTTTAATTTTTTGTTTGTTTTTAAAATGCACCCAGTATATCCCCCAAACTGGCTGCTCTGGCCTGAGGTTTCACTATAGAAGTGTGGGTGAGGGGACACAGCTCTGCGACCGCAGGCAGCTCTCCCTTCAGTGGGAGGAGAGCACTGGGGAGTCCCGGCTGGGGGCCATGAAAGAGAGAGTCAGGAGGCTAGGAAGGGTGGTAAGGTGGATGGAGATTCTTCCGGGGCTGAATCGCTGCCCCCTTTTCCGCACTGAAGATCTAAGTCGGTCTCCTCCGGGGTGCTCATTCAGGGTGACTCATCTCTATTGTGAAATGAAGCTGATGACAAAAGTCAACTGTCCCTTAGTCGACTTTGCTGGATGTCCGGTCTGCCCGAGGCGGGTGGAGGGAAGAGTTCCTGGAGAGCTTGTGTTAGTTTCCTGTTGCTGCTGTAACAAATTACCACCAACTGGGTGGCCCAGAGCAACACACATTTGTGGTCTTATGCTTCTGCAAGTCAGAAGTCCAGCAGCAGTATCCCTGGATGTCAAGCTCCATCATGACCACAGGGGTCACTTGTGGCAGCTCTAAATCTATGATAAACCCTTCAGCCCCTCTTTTGTTTCCTGCATTAACTCCTGGATCCACGAGGTGCCATTTGTTTGTTGCTGACCAGGAAATCCCTGGAACCACGGCCTGCAAGTTTCACAGCAGAGATGGGGTCTCTAGGGTTTGTCCCTGGCTGGGTGGAGGCCAGCTGCTCAGGATGTGTTTTGATCTCTTCATGGCTCATTTTCTCCAGAAGCTTCCAGGGCCATTGACCAAAGGGCAGAACCACGCTTGGCGCTCAGGGGCCTTGGCTGGCCAGCCCACCTGTGACGAGCCAATCTGAGCCAGGATATCTGCAGGTGACATTGCCACTGCTGATATTGCTAATGAAGGCTCTGACCAGGGTCATCAGAGCCAGACCAGCTAGTGTGCCTTGCAGGATGTTTTTCAGCCCTCCACCACTGGGTGACTCAGAAGTCCATGGGGGTAGATAAGGCCTAGCTGTAGAGCCCAGAGTCCTGTATACAAGGGGCTCAGGGACAGGTCTCGGGTCTTCCAAGGTGGGTTGTCTCAGGAGCCCTTTCCTAAGCAGCCTGGTGAGTTGACCAGAACACCAACCCCCCTGCAGTGTTGTAACAGAGGCTTTGCTGCAGGGCTGCGTGTCCTAAATGGAGGTGGCTTCTGCCCCAGGCCAGACCTGGAGCTTACATTGTATGTAATTCTCAGTGCTGTGGATTTATAAAATGCATAGCATGGTGGTTACGCTGGGTGGCACAGTTTGTAGTGACCACGGATTCCTGGAAGTTAAGTTCCATCTGGAGACTCTAGAGGAGAATTTTCTTCCTAGCATTGCTAGCTTCTGGAGAATACTTGCTTTCTTGGCTTGTGGCCCCACATG
Organism: Eidolon dupreanum; assembly: GCA_028627145.1. NCBI lineage: Eukaryota > Metazoa > Chordata > Mammalia > Chiroptera > Pteropodidae > Eidolon > Eidolon dupreanum. Next base: position 29,224,659 of record CM053515.1, read on the forward strand.
GCTCTTACCTCTGCTTCTGTTGACCCATCTCCTTCTCTGACTCTGACTGTCCTGCCACCCTCTTAGAAGGTCCTTGATTACATCGAGCCCACTGGAAAAAGGCAGGATAATGGCTCCATCTCAAAAGCCTTAGCTTAAACATACCTATAAAGTCCCTTTGCCCTGTAAGGACACATGTCCACAGGTCCTGGGGATTAGGGTGTGGATGCCTTGGAGGACAGTATTCTGTCTACCACAGAGCAGGATCATGAGCCATTTCCTGTTTAGCTTGATTTTTTTTCCCCATGATAAAAGGATGCAGATTATTACATACCGCAATGATGGATGCCAGGAAGCTCACTGGGGTACCTTTTAATATATACATTTGAGAACTTGACTGGGACCAAGGAGTCTGATAATTTTTATCCTTAACCCTAACCTGTGATTTTGTAAACTGGAACTCGACTAGCAATTTGAAAGGGATCATCTTTCTACTTTCTCATCCAACATTGATTCATTTCAGGTTGTAGTTCACAGCCTTAGCAAATAAAGTGATTTGTCTCGCTCCATCACTGTACATGCCCCAGGGAGGAGAGACCTACTTGGAACCATGCCCTTTTAGGTAACTAGCTCAGCCTGGAGGGGCTGCTCTCTGTGCGGGGACATCCACGCACACAGCTCTGGCCCTTGCTCTTTCCAGCTGCTCTGTAACAAGAGTGGCGGGTTGCTCAAGGCCTCATGAGTCCTTACTGGTAGGAATCATCCTGAAACTCATGAGCAGGCCCCTCCCTGGCAAGGTGACCACCAAGGTCCAGGCTCCAGTCACCTCCCCTCCCCTTTCATGGCTCTCACCAGTAGCACTAGGAGGCAGGGGTAGCACTTTCTCCAACGGTGGCACTCTGTAACAGTTTATGTAAGAGAATATGTTAACAAGAAGGTTAAGATTTTGATGGCGAAATATTGAAAGAAACACTATGAAAATACTCACATCCATAGTCCCCAGAGAGATACTAGGAGAGGGCAGTCAGGATAGCTGGGGCCCATCCTTTTTTATACTAACTCTCCTGGCAAAGAAGCCTGTCATCTCCACCGAGGTCCCAGCTGCATCACCAGGCTCATCTCCCAAGTGTGAGAATCTTGCCGCATGTATATTCTGGGTACTACCTACAGTGGTCTAGGCCCACACATTGGGCATTGGGGCAGTTCCATCATGTGTCCTTGCTGTTGTTGCTCAAGTAAGTGTTGCAAGATTCCAGACGCAAGTTTGTGGGTGTTGGTGTTTAAAACACAGAGACCCCACTTACCTGCTTCATCTGAACCTCTGGCCCAGCTCAGCTCGCCAGATCTATACACTGGATGTGAGGCCTGAGGCCTGCTATTAGTGTGGGGTTACTTGGCTCTTCTCTGCTGAGATATCTTGTGTATTTGGGGACTTCATGGGGAGGGGTCACAGTGGTCAGGGCAGGGTCCCTGACTGCCAGTCTGCCTAATAGCAGCCAAGCCACACAGCGATTTCTAAGAGGAAGAGATCAGATCCTATTTCTCTGTATACTTGGATCGCCTTCATGATACCTGAGAATGTGCTGTGCATGTGTCTTGCCTAACCTTCCATCTTCTTGAAGGTGGGGATGATATTTTTGCTTAACTTGTGCATATTTACCTACTTTTCTCTTGAAAGTACCTAGGCTGGTGCTGAGTACAAAAATACATTTCATGCGACTCGGGATTATAGGGAGTCCCTGAGCACTGCTGCGTGAGCTGTCACCGAATAGCCAGCAGAGGTTGGGAAGCGGGGGTGGGAGCTGGGAGTCCTGCGAGCTGTTTTTCACCTGCTCTAACCTTGAAAGCAAGTGAGAGCAGCAGCCTCTCTTGGGCTGCAGCTTTGGAAGTGCTGATACGCTAGCTTTTCCCAAACCCTTTTTTTCCTCTTAGATCAGTAATTCCCATCCTTGGTTTTACAGCACCCCAGGGTGTCTCCAGTTGTCTCAAGGGTTGGCACGGAATTTTCAAAACCATTTGCTTCAAATGAAAAACAAATATGCAAAATACAGCAGTTTTAGCTGAGTTTGGGGGAAGGGAAGAAGTGCCATAGAATCCAAACAAGCAAATCGGGTGTCTCTCTCCAAAAGATTAGATTTGCTGCCTTAGAAAAGAGGGAAGGCTACATAGAGCCAGAGTCTTCTGTAGTGGTTTGCATCAGTGTTTGGGGGACTGCTGCACAAATGCAAACATACAGAATTTCTTTTAAAAAACCATTCTGCTGCTTTCTTTTCCTTTTCTATGGAAATAAATGTTATTCAAGATGAATAACGTTATACAGAAAAACCATTCAACAGAGACCTGAACCAGCAACTCTGAAGAAGCGAATCTTTACCAAAGCAGAAATTCACCATTTGCTGAGCCTCTGTGGGAGCAAGAGTGGGTTCAGGACTGAAAATGTGCTAATGGGTTGGGGGAGTTCCAGCTGCTTGAGGGGTCACTAGTGAAGCAGTGTGCCTCGATTTCCTCATCTGACAGTGGAATTTATGATAATACGTAATAGAATGCCAGATTCTGCTGCTGGCATTGGTTGTTAATCTTTTGGGCAAGTCATTTATATTTTCTGAGCATCGGGGTATTCAGGGTATGCTAGGTTCTCATAACAAACAGGGTCCATGGTCAATGCCTCAACACCACAGAAATGGACTTCAACTCCAAGAACAGTTCTGGGCAGGTGTTCAGATTGTCAAGGCAGCTGTCCTCCATGTGGCAATTCAGGGACCCAGTCTGGTGGCAGCTTCCAAGATTGCCCTGGGTGTCAGCATCCCAGCCAGCCAAGAAACAAGTGAGGAGGCAAGCCCATGAGTGGTTCTCATGGGCCAATGTGGAGGTGGCACTCTAACCGCTGTGCAGTTTCTGATGGAGAGGACTAATCATGTGGCCACCTCTAATGTCAAGAATGGCTGAGAGATGTCTAATGGCTGGGTCCAGAGAAGAATAGATTTTGCCAAGCATCCCAGTTTGTTTATTTCTAGGGTGGGAGGTGATGTCCACTGCTGTGCTGACTCTCTTGGGTTGTTGAGTACCAAGTCCCCAGAGTTGAAAGGCCCATGTGGTCAAGGGAAGCTGTTACCTAGCCCATGGTGGCCTTAGCTTGCAGGAGAGCAAGGTGGGGGTTCAGCTGGCATCTTAACACCAACCCTGCATTGTCCCCTGACCAAGGCAGTCCAACCAGGGTTCATAGAAAAATGTGTGCCAGGCCCTGCCCTGGGTGCTGGGAACATAGTGATCCAATAAGATAAGTTTGGTCCCTGTATCAGGGAGGAGCAGAGATGAATTGGAGTCGCAGTCCAGTGTGACATGTGCTGTGAGAGCACACACAGGGCATCTAATCTAGACAAGGCAGTCAAGTCATCTTTCCCAAGACGGGTATCTAACTGAACAAAAGAAGGGACAGGATGTGTGTGTGTGTGTGGGGGGGTGGACGGGGGAGACAGGTGGAGGAAGGGTGTTTGAAGCAGAGGGAATCCTATAAGCAAAGTCCTGAGGGAGCAAGAGTGCAGCTTGAGTGAGGAACTGTAACTCAGTGTGGCCCAGTCTCAGGTGGGGGAGGGGAAGCCAAGACACTAGATTGGCTGGCAGCTGGTACAGAGCTTTGCAGACCGTCTTCCTGTGGGAATTGACCCTTTATTAAAGGTCACTTATTTCTTAGCGTTACAATGAGGTGTTGCAGAAATTATTACTGAAAGAGCATGAAAGTGGGTAATATTTTACCTGCAACCACTGCTCTGGGACCACCTTCCACCTGTCCATGATGGACACTATTAACACCATCTCTGGGGAGAAGTTCTCAGAAACTTACTAAGGTCATGTTGTGGTGCTTAGACTGGACCTGATGACCAGGGATCACCCTCATTCTCAGCATGAATTTGAGGGAGCTAAGTTAATGAGATCTTTGTCTTAACAGACTTGCAAGTGAGTGTACAGATGGAGGCTGAGCAAGGCCAAGGCTGTATTGCAGTGTGGCTGGCCCCTAGCCATCAGGGGGTCGTGGGGCCTCTTGCCTGGGCCCAGACCTTGGTCCTGTGCCCTGCTGGTTGTCACTCCATGGTCCACTCAATCTGGGCATGCTCATGTTTATTTTGCACCTTGGTGTTTCCAAATAAGGAGAAAAAAAAATAAGGGGGAAATCAATAAAACGTACATGACTTTTGCTGCTCTGCCTTCCCTTGGCTGCTCAGTTTTTGGCTCTTACAGAATCAGTCTTGTCTTCATTTTCTAGATGATTCCTGGTTGTTTAACAGCATTATGTGTCTGGAATGCTTATAGCATTGATCAGCACTTAAGTGAACACACATGCACGCAGGTGGGGGTAGGGGGAGTTTACAGCCGAGAGAATGGGAGAGTGGGCACTGCCTGGCTCACCTGGCTTTGGGGTGAACCCTGGTTTTCATGAGGAGTCCAAAGCAGTTTTTGGTGAGAATGACGTGTCTCCGAGACGTCAAACTACAATCAGTCTTCCTGAAACCCTGACTAATTTTTGATTCTCCGGTTCTGTTAGCCAAACATTAGACAGAGAACCAAAACATACCCTTCAATTAACAGAGAAGTGGAAGGTATTCAAACATAGCATCAAAATAAAGAATCATTTTTCATCTTCTACTGAAACCTCTCATTTTCCGGCAGCTTAGAAACAGGACGGAAGGCTGCGGGAGCGTGTGTGGATGGAGAAGCAGCACAGGAGCCGCCTTCTGGGGCAAGCGGCATGGGCGGCGTGAGGGGCTCTGGACACCGGGTCGTCTCAGAACTCCTCCGTGTCCACACCCGGCATGATTTCACAGACTTACACAGAGCAGCGTGCTGCCTCTTTCCCCTGTTGGGTAGGAAGAAGGACTGGGCACTTCTTCCTCAGATCCCTTTAACGTTGGGGGTGGGGGGAGTTGACGGGCAGCTCCACCCACCCAAGCGCAAAACCGCAGCTCTCTCACGGGTTTGCCACGATCTCGCGTCGCCCGGTCTAGGTTAGCTGACGAGCTCTCCTCTTTCAGATCCATTCCTTCTCAGCCCCGCGTCCTCACCCCTTGTTCCCTGAAGAGGCCTCTCTGGCCCCAGTCTGCCCAGCACCATTCCACTGCTCAGCTGTGCTTTCTTCTCACACTTGGCCGGCTTGGTTTGGGGTCGGAGCCGGTGCTTTAAGCTCTCCCACAAGGAGATCTAAATGGCCATCACAGGGTGATCTCTAGGAATCTTATCTGCTTCTCTGCCCACATTTGAGGCCATCCTCGGTTTATTGTCACCTACCTCTCCAATGAGAAGCCCCACCCTACTCTAGCATGCATTCTTTGTTCTGGCTATATATTTGTTTTTTTTCTATGTGTGAATAAATTCTCCGTTTCCTCCAAGATCCAGCTAAGGTCTCAACTCAGTTTTTCTCTGCTCATATGCTTGTTCTTTACCACCCAAAACCCAGACCTCACTGCCCAGTGCTTGATAATTAGACTGCCTCCTTGGTTTCATAGGTTACCTCATCTCCCCAGCTAGGTGGTGATAAAAGTAAAATAGCTACAACATATTTATCACTTACTGTCTGCTACATATTGGATCAAGCCCCTCTTAATTGGGTCGAGTCTCTTTTAGATAAAACATGAGCAGAAAGAACCCAGCTCCTGGGAACCCAGCTCTCATCAAGTCTCATACTTGACCAGCTTGGTTTGGGGTTGGAATGTGTGAGATGAGCTAATTGATATGGAGATCTAAATGACTGCCAAGGATCATTTGCATTTTTTACCAAAGAGAGACATCATTCACAGAGCTCCTCCAGACATCAGGTGGACGTGGACTTATGTTTGGACAAGGCATTTAATATGCTTGATAACTGTGTTGTTTAGTATCAATGTCTCATTTTAGTTAGTAAATCACACCGACAGGAATCAAAGCTGTTCACCTGTAACAACAATCCTTTAACCAGCACCTTCGCTGTGTGTCACATAATAGGTGCTCAATAGTAGTTACTGAGCGAATGAATAAACTGTTATGTCTTGCCCATGACCCTGGTGCCTGGCATGGTACAGAGCACATAATATCTGCACGAATAATACACTTTGATCAACATACTTGAAGGGATAAAGAGCTAGGGAATGGCTCTTACTGGCTGGTGGAGTAACCCATGCTTTAGCTGTCAATCTAGAGATCCGGATTCTAGTTCTGGCACTCTGCTAATTGGCTGTGGAAACTGGGGCCCTAATTATCCCCAGACACAATTTCTTTATCTGTATGACAAGGGGTCATGCACAGGTCCTGTGAACTCTGAAATTTTTGATGCTTTTATTTTCATTCCCTAAAGAGGTTAATTAGGATGAGATGCTCTTTAACCAGCAATTACACAGCTGAGACATCGCTTGTTAGTGAGGACGGCATCATTGCCAAGGTCGGTGTGGTTACTGATTACTGTTTGCCATTCTCAGGAGAGCAGAGACCTGTGAGGAGATGGCATACGATGAATAAAAATTTCCCCCAAACACTGTTAAATGAGAAAGCTATGGATCCAGAGCTGGGAACATTAGTGGGCAGGAGGTTTTCAGTGCTCCTAATTGGGCCAGTTCTGATGCTTCCCTAAGCATCTCTTCACTCACACTGTGAACTGAAAGAGCTGCCTTTAAGTGGGGGCTCTGTGTCTCATGAGGAGGAAGCCAGGACAGGCCGACCAGATATGGACACGGGCAGAAAGAACCCAGCTCCTGGGAAGGAACCCAGCTGTCATCAAGTCTCACACATGGCCAGCTTGGTTTGGGGTTAGAATGTGTGTGATAAGCTAATTCGCATGGAGCTCTAAATGGCTGCCAAGGATTATTTGCGTTTTTCATCGGAGGGATGCATCATTCACAGAGGTCCTCCAGACATCAAGTGGACGTGGACTTACTGACTCTGGGTCTGTTGTGCCAGAACAGCTGAAGGACTGGAGCACTGGTCTTTTGGGAAGACTTCACAAAGCACAGTGAGAAAGGTGACATATTGGAGGCCTACATGATCCAGGAAGTTGGTGCTCCGAGAGTCTGTCTCAGGTTTCTAAAGCATGTTTAGAGATATTAGCAGATTGGATGGCTCTAAAGGGCTTTAAAGAGGACTGAGGATAATGAGCTCCAATTCAGTCCTGAAATCTAATGATCACCTCCAGGTCTGGGCTGGTGCCCAGCACAGTGGCATCCTTCACGGTATGGGCAGCTCAGGTAGGATCGCTGATTCACATGTCCTGGGTGTGACTTTCCTGAGTTCAACTCTATACGTTTGAATCACTGTAGTCATGCAACCCACCTTGGTGAGCATTTCTGGAGGGTCCTCTGTGTGCCAGGTGTTGTGGCTGTGCTGGTCCAAATCAGTGTGCAGTGGAGAAAGCTCATGTTCTGGATTGTTCTGTCTACCGCAGGCTCATCTATGCCCATCCACTCTCAACCTCTATTTCACGAGTCACAGCCTGATAAGGCAAGGCGACGAGTAGCTGTTTCTCATAAACCTCCTTGGAGTTGACACTGCTCTGACCCTTCTCTCTTGCACTGCCAGAGGCTATGACTCTGTCTTTATACCCTTCAGTCATCAGAAAGCCTCTTCTCTTTGTCTTGTCAGACTTCTGAAAACCCAGAGTAATGATACTGATTTATCTTCTTAAACCCTCCAGTGGCCTCCCATTATGCTTAGGATAAAATCCAATTTCTTCCCAGAGCCTACAAGGCCCTGTGTGATCTCACCCCTGCCTGCCTCTCCCCTCTCATCTCCTCGCTCTCTCCTTCCCACTCCCCATGCTCCAAACATAGGACTGGCCTTCTTTCTGCCCCTCAGCAGAACAAATTTGTTTTCGCCCTGGGCCTTCACACTTGCTGTTCCTCTGCCTAGAAAGTCTTCCTCAGACCTTTCATGGCCACTGCCCTCTCATCATTTGTTATCTTCTTACACGTTGCTCCCTTGAAAAGGCTGTTGCTGACCTTCTCATCTCAAGGAGCCTCCTCTTCCCCCCCACTGTCCATTACTTTCTTTTAGTTTCTTCACAGCAATGAGTATTTTCTGAAATTATTTATAGTTTACTTTCTGTCCAGTAAACTGGAATGTAAGCTCCAAGAGAAAAAATGCCCTGTCACAGTTGGTTACCACTGTTCTCTTAGGTGCCTAGAATACTAGTGAATAAATGAATGAATGACAATACTATTTACTGAGTATCTATTATATGCCAGACCACATATATAAACACATTTAGTTATCACACCAACCACAGGTGGTCAGTGCTATTACCCTCACTTTACATATGATGAAATTCAAGATTTATATAGGTTAAGTTTACTGTCACTTTGGTAGCAAACATAACAGCTGGGATTCAAACCAGGTCTGGCCCAGAAACGCATGCACCATCTATAAGAGCAAGTGGATAATTACCGTGTTGTCCACTCTGCAGTCCCTAGCTATCCTTACCTCTTTAAAGGCCCTGTCTCCAAACACAGTCGCATTTGGGGTTTGGACTTCAACATATGAATTTGGGTGAACACAGTTCAGTCTGTAACACCTTCCATGGGAAAATTTTCTCCAACTCTTTAGCTATACCCCATTCATTAAAATATAAAAGTTCCCCATAAGTGTCTAAAAACAATGAACTAGGTGGTTCCTGTCCTCAAGAAATTTAGAGTTTCAAATGACCAAATCATTGAATCGTATGCTCTATTAATGACCATGGGCCTTTAGAATGAATTCTGGATACCCCTTATTGAGGCTCCTGGGCCCTGAGGGACCACTGGAGCAGACACATGCTAAGAATGTGTCAACTAGATAATTAGCTTAATTTTAAAAGTGGAAGCCACTGAAACATTAAATGTGAAAGATCCTATTGAAAATTGTTTAGGCTGCAAGTCACATTGGAGAGGTGTCTGCATCAGCATTATGTCATGCTTTGGCCTCCAAAATTTAGGCAGAATATGAGAAAGCTGGAGAAGGTCCAGAAATGAACAAGGATAAATTAAGGGACAGAAAATGATACTATGAAGAAAAGTGATAAGAATTGTGGTTTTTATTTTTCCAATGCAATGCCCAAGAGATTATAGCAAATAGGTAATTTACTGTCTTCTAGGGTGGCTTTTAAAGGAAGAATGCTGAGCAGCTCTAACATTTTTTTAAAATTTAATGGGAATCATGGGCTCAAGTCCAGCAAAGGAAAGGTGGAGGAGGAGAAGAGGCAATCATTTTGATTTTTAGCGTGATTAAATGCTGACTTAGAGAAGCGAGAAAATTGCATTGGTGGCGGTCTGGTCCTGACTGGTTCATATGCAAATAGACTCAAGCCTCTCTTTCTTGGTATCATGAATATTTCCTCCCACAGTGGTGTGTCCCTGTGGGGAACTCTGGGGACCCAGGGATCCATACCCCTATCTCGCTTTACACAGGGTCTCCTGAAATTTCTGCATCTTTGTCATAAAGGGAGCTTTATATCATCTAACTGCACCTGTTGGCCTCCCTCCTCAATTACATCACCCTGCTCTTCGGACAACCTGTAGTTTATAAATCCAGCTACTGGAGGCAGGAGATTAATTCAGACGACCTGCAAAGCCTTTTTGTGGCTGAAACATCCAATGACTTTTTAATTTATAACTTAACAATGGGTATAATATCGTGGCTGCCCATTCCACCTCTCCATGAAAGGGAATTTAATAAAAATTCCCACTAAGACAGTAATGGCCATAAAGAATTAAAAGAGTTCCTCTCAAGGAGTTAATTTAGAAAGATTTTATAGGCTAATGGACAACAAAATATAAAAGGAAACACTATTTATTGAGTCATTTTTATGTTAAAATATAGCAGATTTACAAAGGAGATGCTGGTGTCCCCACTTGTATCATTCATTTAGTGGTTCCACAAAGACTTTTGAGAGCCATCTAGATGCCAGACACTCTTACAGGTGCCGAAGAGAGGATGGCAAACAGTAGAGTTCCCAACCTCACAGAGCTCACAGTTCATCAGTTAGGATTTACAATTGCAAGTGACAGAAATCCAACCCAAACTGTCTTAAACAAGGAGAAAAGTATGTGTAACTGGAAAGGCCAGTGATAACCAGTTCCAGACATGACTGGATTTAGAGCTCAAGAGAGAAGCAAGGGATGGTCCCTCCCCAGCTGCTTAAGCCCAGACCCTAAGGTCTCCTCTTCTTGGACCACCTTTGTTGGGTCTTGGACCCATCCGTGAACACCCATTACAAAGAAAAGGAAAGATTGCACCTTAGGCCACATGGAGGCCATGTCCCCCCTGGTGCTGGGCATGAGGTCAGCAGCAATTAAAGAGTAGGGTTGGAGTGGTCACTAAGAGCTGGTTTAGGGTACTCTCACTCTCAGGAGGAAAAGTGGACACTTGACGGGAAAAAAGGCAGTTACTTCCCACTACACCATTTCTCAGAGGAGGGAACAAACTTCAGAGAGTTTAAATGACCTACTCAGAGTCTCGCAGTGGGAAGCAGCCTTGGGCATTGGACCCAGATCTTTTCCTTCTGGAAGCCGCGGGCCGGGGAGTCCCTGGTCCTCTGGCAGAACAGCATCCTTCCTCCATGCCAACTCTTGCATATGCTTCAGACATACCCTCACCCTTTCATCCCTTCAGACATCTCGTCTGTGTCTCATTCTCCAGCATCTAGCTCTTTGTTTTCTAAAATGATCCATAATTCTATTATTATATATAATAACACATACAAATATAATACACACTGCATATATATGACTTTTCATAAAAGCAACCCTGTTTTTGAAAATCCCTTCATCGAACACTTTCAACCCTCCCCTCCTTCTGACTAGTGCCCGAGCTCAGCATCACACTATTCAATAGCAGCTCTCAGCTTCTGCACTCAGCACTATGCTGGACACACAGCAGACACTCATGGATGTTTGCTGAATGTGGAATCAGCCCTTTTCTCCTTCCGGGGTACTGTGCCCCTCGTGTCCTGTGAAAGATCTGCCTGTTTCTTGCTGCCTTGGTGTCTGCCCATCCGCATCTTGCCCCAGACACCGAGTATTTCAAGGGTCAGCCCTGAGGTTCTCTTCCTCATGCTCGCCCAGCACTCTGCAGTGTGTGGTGTGTGCTCAACACTTGGTGGTTGGCTGGAATCACTGTCCAGAGGCCACACAGAGGTCTGCAGGACTGCAGGGGAGGAGGCTGGCACACCTCCGTCACCATTGCTCAGGACTCTTGATTTTGGTGTCTGTGACACTCCCTGAGATGTTCTCAGCCCCTCTACCTTTGCACTCACTTCCCCCAAACCCTGCTTTTTTTTTTTTTTTTTTAGTACAGAAATAATACAATCACATTGCAAAAAGCAAGAGAGGAAGGAAGGAGTGTGGAAGGAAGGAAGGAAGGAAGGAAGGAAGGAAGGAAGGAAGGAAGGAAAGGGGAAAAGAAGAAGGGAGAGGGAAAAGAGAAAAGACAAGAGAAAGGAGAAAGGAGAAAAGAAAGAAAGAAAGAAAGATGGAGAAAACAAGTATGTAATATGTAAATCCACTTCCTTTTGTTACTTGGGCTTATTTCCTTCCAGTTTCTTTTCATGTGTATCTGTTTTATGTTGTTATTATTTTTTTTTAACACAGTGGTGTCCACAGTCTAATTTAGCTGCTTGTTTATCCCAAGTAATTTTATGTAATTTTTTTCTATACAGAATTGACTCTCAATCTTCTGTAGCTCCCCGTGCCAGGACCAACACCTACACATACTGCCTAAGTATTGTAATTAGACCCAGAATGAATGCATGTGACTTGTGGAGTTGAAGGCCCTGTGCCCTCTCCCTCTGATTAGGAGATCGTAGAGATGACTTATTTTGAATTCTCATTCCTGACTATGCCTCTCAGAGTAGAAATGATTCTTACTAAACAACAAAATTCTCTATAAAAGGCCACTTGCTGGGGAAGGAGGGATAATGTCTGGTTGGAAAAGTACAGCTAGTTATTGCATGAAAAACGCCATGGGGTACAGGCACCGTAATTACTGCTATTGCCCTTCTCTGAAAGGTAGGAGGCAGCCTGGCAACGCCGAAACGGCCCTGGCCATCCCAGCTCTCCTCGGCTTTGCTACAGGCTACAAGAAGCATGTCCCCTGGTGACTAGTGACATGAGAGCCTCAAGGCACTAGCTAGCACATGCTCCTGAGGCCCAGAGCTGGGGTGGGAGTGGAAAGGGTCTGGTCCCGGACTTGGGGGTGGGGAGGCGTGATTGCTCACCTGGGAGGGAGCCAGCTGTACCAGTGACTGTAGTACCGCTTAGTCATCGTGTGTCCAGGGAGCAGTAGGTACTTTCTGGTCTTACAAGTGAAGCCCTTTGTGGCGGGGAGATGTGTTGTTGGTTTTTACAATGATCAGAACAAATGGTAGCCTTTGGAAAGTGCCACATACATCAAATAGTAAGGGCAAACAATTTAACCTAAGGGGCAGAGGAGGGCGGACTCCATCCTCACTTAGGGGACCTTGGTCCTCACCTGACAAGTGAGCTCTGGAACACAGAGCCTGATTTTGCAAAAGTTTTTCTTCTCTCTACATCTCTGTACTTTTATCTGCAAAGTGATCCTAACAATAATATAATAATAGTCTTTCTTCTCTTGCTGATTTGATGAAAGACTGAAAAAAGGACTAACCACATACAAAGATTAATGTTAATATTGTTGCATGCTATGGCGGTCAGGTAATAATATCCTTTGTAATCAGTTTCAAGAGAGCTTTTAGTTTGTTTTCGGTTTCCAAATTGATATATCTGTTTTATAGTCAATTTGCAAAATGCAAAAAAGCATGTAAAAATATTTTTAAACTACGATCTAGAATTAAAAACCACTACTATTTGCATGGACGTCCCTTCTAGGCTTTTTCTTCTGTGCGCGAATTAAGAGTAACAAGCATTTAGTATCTTTGTGCTTAGAGACTCATCTATATATTCCCAAATTTATTCCTTAATACAGAATTTTAATAATGAAATCATTGGAATTTGTAGCAAAATATATGCAGTTTTAGATCTTTAGAAACAAAGTGTCAAATTGCCATTGTAAAAAATGATTTCAGTTCACATCTCCGCCAGAAATTTAAGATAATGCCATTTCCCCCTCACCTGTCCTTTGCTGGGTGTTAATATTTTGTAAAATCTTTACTAATTTGATAATACAAAAACGGCATTTCCTTGTTTTAATGTGCCTTTCTTTGATTGTCGGTGATGATGAACTTGACTTCGTCTGTTTATTGGACATTTGCATTGATTTATCTGCAGTTTGTTTCTTGACCTTTTTTTCTGCTGATGTATTTTATCTTTTTCTCATTGATTTGTCAAATAACATTTCAATATATTAAAGACATTAACTTTTCAGCACATATTTTGCAAAATATTTCTCCAATTTGTCATTTGCCCTTTAATTTTGTTTATGATAAGTTTGACACACAGATTTTGATTAAATATTTATTTCATAATTTTTTTTCAAAATTTTTTTTCTTCATAGTGTCTGCATTTGTTTACCTGCTTAGAAAATCCTTTGCAAACCAAGAGTGATATAAATATTTATCTATATTTTCTTCTCCTACTATTATGGTTTCAGTTTTTGCATTTCTTTAGCCTGTTGAGAATTTCAAGTTTGCTGCGAGGCAGACTTAATTTAATTATCTCCCGTGTGGTCAGCTAGTCCCAACACCATAAGTTGAATAGCATTTTCTCTCTTCTTTCTTCGAAATGCTACCCTTCTCATTTATAAATATTGCTTCCTAGATTTATCATTGTGGTTTTGAACTGTGATGCCTACTCTGTACTCCATTGTTTAATTTCCCTAGTTTTACAATTCACTTTAATATCATATAAGTCAATACCTTGTACTGCCTTTTCCAAATACTTTTTGGAAAAAAAAGAAATTCTGTTAGGAATTTATTGGAATTATGTTAATATTGTAGGTTAATGTAAAAAATTTTCAAATTTCTACAATTTTGAATGTTGTAAACTGGATTAACTTTTTTACCATGTTTTTTGTTTTGTTTTGTTTTGTTTTGTTTGCTATTTTTATATTGTAAGTTGCCTTACTAAATTATTTATAAATTCTAATAGTAACTTTGTGGATTGCAAATTTTTTTCAGAAAAGATTATTTTTGTCTCCTCCTTTCTAATATTTTTTGACTTACTATTTTGTATCTTTGTCAAATCACAATAACTACACTTTCCAGAAAAAGCCATAGTCTGTACTATGTGAATATCTGTTTTAATTCTAAAAGTAAAAAGAATACTCCTGAGTGAATCATAGTTAAAATGATATTGGTTGTTGAGATAGGATTTATTTATCATGTAAAACAAGTGCCATATTCCTACTTTACCGTGAGAATAACTTGGGAGCTCTGTCAAATGCCTCTTCTACATCTATGAGGTGGTTTCTCATGTTTGGACTGCCAGTGTGTTGGCAGGGTGGCTAAGAGTGTGGGTTCTAGAGCCACAGTCCTGGGTACAAATGCTGACATTGCCTTTTACTATATGTGCAGTTTGAGGCAAATTATTCAATCTTTCTGTGTCTTGGTTCTCTCACCTTTAAGTTAGGATAATAATAGTTACTCACTAAATATTGGCTATTAGGTATTACTGCTATTACTGTTGTTATGCATATGAAATTCATTCTCCCCAAATAATCACTGAATTTCTAGAATTAGTCTTTCTTGGTCATGATGTGTTACTCTTTTTTAAAAAATAGTGTAGGATTTAATTTGGTAATATTTTACTTAGAGTGTTTACATAAGTTTTTATGAGAGCTGTAGTTATGTTTTATTTTTCATATGTTTATATCAGTGGTGGTTCACTTTGTAAAATGATTTGGGAAACTCCATTTTTTGAATACACTGAACTGTTAATACTATTTGCCACTATATCTACTTTGTGTCTGATGCTACTATGACCAGCCCTGCATTTTTTATTGTTTGTTTTTTCTGATATTCATTTACCCAATAGATATTTATTGAGCACATAGTATATTCTAAGCACTGATTTTTGTTTGTTTATTGTTTACTCTTTCTATGTTTTCTTTTTTCCTGTGTTTTGCTTACTTTTTTAAAAAGCACATGTTCTTTGTTGAGCCAGTCTGAGTCTTTCATTTTAGAGCAAGAGGATTTAACCTACTTATCTTTGTTATAAATTATGTCGTGAGTGAAATTGCTTCTTTCAGCTTATTTTGTTTTCTGAATTTATGCTTCCTTTATCTTTCTTTGTTTTCTATATTTTACCCTATAAACTTTTTATTTTAGCATCTTTCAGTGTTTTATGTATGCCCTGTTCTTAAATCTCCAATAGATTACCTTTAAAACATTTTGAAGCATTTTAAATCTATCTCTAATTCTCAAATCCATTGAAACATCTTTTGAATCCCAATATTAATTCATTTCAACAAAATTTTAACCTTCTTTCTGTTTCCAATTTCTCTCCCTGCTCTTCTACCACTTTTAAGTTTTCATTCTTATTAGGTATTTGGAGCCAAAACAATTTGAAAAAATTTTTCAAAAATATGTGGACAGTTTTTATAGCTTATCAACCAACATAGTAGCATTTATACAGGTTTGTCTATTGTTTATTTGGTTGCATGGCTTATCGAAGGTTTTTTTGTAGTTTTAGGAGATGTTAACTTTCTTCTCTTGGGTTAGTTGTATTAATATTACATTTTCAATCAATGCTTCTGAAAGGTACCTGAATATTTTGTAGTTTGAAATGTTACATATCCAAGCATATAATACTTTATATGTGGAAGACAACTGTCTTGGCTATACTTCTTAAATGAAATTATTTTCCCTTTCAACTATATAAGCATTGCTGCATCTTCTTCCAGTATTTTGTGTTCCAGAATAAAAGTCCAAGGGAGGCTCGATTTTGTTTTCTCAAAGAAAATCTGTTTGTTGTTGTTCTTTTATTTTCTTGTCACAATGCTAGAACTGCTTGTACTACTTTGTCTTTGTTACTCAGATGTTTTATTTGGGTATTAGCATATGTTTCTCAGTATCTTTTTTTCTAGAACATGGTGATCACTTTTAATCTGTGCCTTGCTCTTTAGAAAATTTTGCCTCAACTGTGTTCTAATTAATCGTTCTGATTTATCCTCTGGAATTATCTGTGTGTGGGGGGGACCTATGGGATATCTGTTGCCCACCTGACACGTGTCCTCTGCTCTCTTCTCCACACTCTGGGAAAGCTTCTGGAGTTTGTTTTCCAGGTCACTGATTGAGTTTTGTAGCATTTCAGTTCTGCTCTTTACTGGCTCCTATGTAGATGTTAATTATGCAAAGTCATTTTCCGCCTTTTATAATCTTCCTTTTTCTAAGCTACCTCACTTTAGATTTCCTCATATTGTTCCTTCATCCTCTTCTGTTATGTTTTTGATTCATTCTCATGTTTTTATCTATTTCTCTTCTCAGTGGATTTCTGCTTCTCTCTCAAAAACCATGACTTCTTAATTCTATTAAAGTGCATAAATTTTCTTAAATTTTCTTCTCAATTCTAAAATAGAAACTTTTCAGATATGACTCTTCAGAATGATGTTCTCTTAATGTGCAGATTCCACCCCACACCCATCCCTGCCCCCTGCCTCAGGCCTCTCATTGAGTTTAAGTCCTTTACCCATCACTGAAAGAGGAGTGATCAGGTCTCATATGTTATTGGCCAATGGACAGAGTGTTTAGATGCTCTTGTCCCATATAATAATTAATATATGATGCTTACTTGTGGAAAGAACTCTGCCCTGTTAGAATATATATGATGTGAAAATGTACATATATATATTTGTGTGTGTGTGTGTGTGTGTGTGTGTGTATACATGTACACATACCATGCTTGAGATTAGGCATCATCAGAGCAAAATGCCTCTTACAAACTAGGATTAGTAAAAAGTGCAGCTCCCTGAAGGGGCCTATGAAATTGGGGAAAATGTTATCCAGTCTTAGTATTACCTGTTTAATTCAGTTCTCCCTTTCTGTTGACATCTAAGGTTACTGCAGCATCACATGCAAAACCCATTGTTCTTCTTTCTTCCTGAGTATATAGGTATCTAAGTACATACACATGTGTAAATGAACATATTTATCTTTTTACAGCCCATGATACATAATTTCTGATACAAAGTGAAAGAGAGAAAAGAACACATACATGCTGCCTAAGGTTTAGAATATGTAAAAATATAATTGAATGATAAGTACTGTAAAAGTCTAAAGTGCAAAATTCTTAGAAGAAATACGTACATTATTCAGTGTCAGATCTTGTGGTTAAAAATAAATAGTTATATTGGACAGTAGCTGATTTCAAATTCCAACTCTCTAATCGAGTTGAGATCCAAGTCCTCCTAGTGAGACCATGAGCCTTTCTTCGTACATGGTGTTCACTCCAGCATCTTTGCCAATCAGCAGAACTCATGGGAGCCTAGAATAGACACCCATGAGTGATGAGATCTGCATGGTCAGAATTGAGCTCCAACTCTGTGTCAGACCGTGTGTGGAGAGAGAAAGAGAGGAGTAGGACACAGCAAGAAGCCTGCAGTGAGGCTGTATTGGGCCAAACACGCCCTCGGGCTTGGGGCTTCAGAGGAGAGAGTCACACTCCTGTGCAGCGTGGGTCCTACAGCTGTTCCTGGGACATCTGGGCTCTAAGATCAGAATTGTTTTCAGTTGAGTTGGAAGAATGATATCACTGTGTTGTTTTGTGGGAGGAAAGAAGGGTGGCAAGGACCTCGCAGAATGCTGAAAACTACAATCTTCCTAGAGACAGAGAAACTGGAACTGTATCCAGAGCACTTTGCCCCCGGGGCCCCTGTGGCAGGGTGCCCTCATGCTCCACCTTAAATGGTGCGCAGTTCCATCTTCACTTCTCCTGCTGTGTCCTCTTGCTTCACCCCAGCACTGCCACTGTGAGCTGGCTACGTCCTCGCTACCCTGGATCTTTTCTCTGCTTTCTCATAACAGAGCTGCTGTGACCCTTCTGGTTCCCAGGCTCCCGCAAGACCTCTCTTGATGCTTCCTCTGAGACTCAGATCTGGGACAGACTGATTCATGCAGTGGGAATTTTTTTCCAATTATAAAATTCTGAAACAGAGAATCCAATGGCTCAGCTTACCTCCTGGAATATGTTACAGGAGAGGCTTTGGATGTGCTGCCTTTGGGTCATGTGTGCTCCCTGATCCAGTTAGCTATGGCCATGGGAAGTGTGTCACACAGATACGGCTGCCCAGGGCCACTGTTTTAGCTGAGTCTGTGGCTGAGACCATTTTCCTCAGAAGAGGCTGTGAGTGTGGTAAAGACAGTGAGTGACAGAACTATGTACTTGGGCTAGCCACCGGGAGGAAGAGGGACTATGGCACAAATGCATATGTGTAGATTCTTGTCCTTAAGGATCTGGTTAGAAAGACAAAGATCACACATGACTCCATAAGTGAGTGATGCCAGGTACTCCAGGCTCCCCATCATGTCCTTTGCTAGAGACATAGACCCATAGTAGACCCTCTGTGCTGCAGAGCGATACCAGCCTACCCATGGGATCTGGTGGAGCCTGGCCCTCAGCTGGCTCAGCTGTGTGTGAGATGTCCTTGAAGACATATCTTCTGACCTTGATGAAATTCAAGAGATACATTGCAGGCCCAGTAACTGAATTCACAAAACCACCTAGAGATGGAGCTGAGAGATGACCAAGCAACAGAAACATCAGTTGCTACAGAGGTGTTGTAAGAATGGCTTCTGCAAAGGGCATCACCCCAGACCTGCACAGAAACCTTTTTTGATGGACAGCTGGCTTTCACATCCCCATTTCACAGGTGGATTCTGAGGTCAGAGGAGACGTACATTAGAGGTCTCATGCAGTGGGATGCAGCTTTGGCTCTGACCCTGCTCTTGGGCCCCTTCTGTGACTCTCCAGCAGAGGTAGGAGGACAGAAGCATGGAGCTTCCGCCTTCCAGAAAGGTCTCTCTGAAGTCAGTGCCCTCAGTAACACACACACTAAATTTTGTTCCTGTTCTCCTTTAAAATGCTTTGTTTTCTCCCAGTTCTCTTGGAGCAAGAGATAAAATCTGGGTAGGGAGCTGAGTCTGTGATTTTTCACTGTGCTAGGAAAATTGATCTTCCTGAATGCCCATGTGGCCTGTTCTAGGGGAGGGCCAGGGACATCGCTGGGCAGGTGCAATAATAGACTCTAGAGTCATGAATTCATCATGGGGAGCTGACAGGAAGGTGCCGCCTGGACAACATGAGCTTGCAGCCCACCTGGGAGTATTCAGCACAGTCCTTGGGGTTTGAAAGGTAATTTTTTTATAGTGAAACCAAATCTTTTGCCTGTCGTCCATATATGAACCATGGCATCTGGGACTTGTGCCAGACATTTGTCCCCAGAACCTTGTAGGCATTTGACATGTGCACGACTTCTGAGGTTCCTGCCCACGTTCAGAGCAGGCACTGCAAGATCAAGGCCCTCCACCAGTGGGCACTGCCCAGGGCAGCTGAAGAGACAGTGCTGGCTGGCGCACTGACTGCACAGCCTCGCAGCTGTGCTTGTGTCTTTTCTTTTTTCCTGGTTGCTTACACATGTTACCATATTAGGTCCATTATCCATAATGAAACACTCAGAGTGTTTAACAACCCAGATGCTATTGTAGTCCTTCGATCAACTCTGTTGATATGAAATGAGTCATTTCCAGAAGAAAACAAGTGAAAGTTCCAACAACCACATTCTGTTCAAATAGTGAGATCGAGCACTCAGTGGTCCTAGCCTCTTAACGGTTTCCTTGGTATAAATTGGTGCTTGCTGAATGGTCTGCTTCTCTGTGAGGGTATTCGGGGTACTGGCCATAACAAGCGAATGAACGAGGAAGAGTCCAGTGCTGGGGTGGCAAAGACACCTCTTTAATAAAGAACAGAGAAGAGGAAGTTAGGAAAAGCAAAAACTTGGCCAGAACATTAAAATGAGGAACTGAGAAGGTTGGCCAGGTCTTTCTTTGTGCGTAAAGGAGGAAGGGGCTCTGTCCCAGAAGAGTGCTGAAGCCCAGGGCAGCCTGGGGGTGGGCAGCTCCATGGCCCTTGGCATAACCATGGGAGGGGGGACCTCACCCCACCATTGCAGGGGCCAGCTCTCTTGGGGCTGAAGGAGCTTACACATGCACAGGGATAGGAATGTGATGAGGTGTCAGGAGAAATACTTGCATTTTGAAAATCCTTGCTTTCCTATGTCGTAGTTACTTTCAAAAGCAAGCATTAGACTGTTGAGATGGGGAAGGTAGTTTCTGAGCTAGTTCCAGAATGGCTTTCTGACCAGCCTGCAGAAAGGAGCCAGTGTGCACAAGTTCTTTTCAGTCTGTCTGGGAAAACTATAAGGAGTTGCTGCAGCATGCTGCATTGTTCATTTGTATTAAAACGAAACAGATTTTCATGTGGCCTGCTTTTTAAAGGCCCAGTCTAATTTATTTCAGATAAACCTTGCAGAAATACTTGCTGTTTGTTTATTCAGCCAGCTATTTCTCCAAGAAATATTTATTGGATGATCCCACTTGTGCCAGGCACTGTCCTGGGCCTTGGGAACAGAGATGGATGCTTAAACAACTCTGCTTCCACCTAATTTTCACCTTTGTGCCCTGTCTCGGCTCTCAGACTCATGCGGTGTTTCTGTTGCATCTGCTCTCACAACAACACCAGGCAGATGATATCCTCGTTACACAGGTGAGAAAACATACTGAGAGTGATGGTTGTCTGAAATATCAGAGGAGGTGATGAATCAGAAACCAGAACGTTTGTTCTTGTTCCCAATCCCCTCTTCCCCACCCAACTGAGTTTCCACTCCTTCTTCTTTCCCTGCCTTCTCATCAACTCTTACGTCCTCTTTTCTCATGCCTACAGGATTGGGCTATTGACTTTTCAAGGTGACAAGTTGATCGAACTAACGCCTCTGTGCTAATAGGTAGGAAGCTAATCATGGCTCACTGTCATGTTCTGTGCATATACTTGTTCCTTGGCATAGGGTCATCAGGTCTTCAATCAAATCTCTCACCCATGCCTCTAACAGACTCTATGTTAGCTAGAGTTGAGGGCACACCTGGATGAGAACTTTGTAACTAAAAACATATTTCTGCCATGTCACTAATCCCTGGGCAGTCAAATGAATTGACACAGCTTTTATTTTTTATAAAATAATTGTCAGCATTTTCTCTAAGAGGCGGGTTTGGATGACAGCTTCAATGGTCCTTCATTCAATGAAGGTTTCCTGAAGTTAAAGGTCTTTCTGCAGCTCCAAAGAGACACCCATCTTGTTGGGATTGGCAGGTTGCCCCTTGCCACTTTCTGAGATTCTGCAGTTGTCTTGCCTTAAATAAACTCACTTGAAGAATATATTTCCAGGCAAGTGGGATGAGTATTTTTGATGGGGAATCGAGAAGAGCTGTAGTTTATTGGATTTCATCTTGCAACTGATTTGTTTCTGCCAGACATTGATATGCAGCCTGATGCTGTGATTCGGGCCTCGGGAGTATTAATGTTATAAACAACCTTCCATTGTTTCATCTGCTAGGAGGAACCCTAATTTATCACATAGATGTTGGAGTTGCAGTTTCTCATCTGCTCATAAAAAAAATTGGCAGCTATAGGAAATGCATTCCCTCTCTTAAAAATTCATTCCAAGGAATAAGAGAGAGAATTTATTCTAAAATATTTTCATCCCAATGGAAATAAAAATCCTGCCTAATGGCCAGGAATCTCCTTGGGGCTTTGATTAAGAAGGAACTGCAAAGGTGGGCATTTCTTCTCTCTCTGTCTTTGGGGCCAGTCGACTCCAGAAAAAAAACACTGTCTTAGGTCTTTACTGGGGCATGCATCTTCTAGGCCACAGAGGTCTGCCCGTGACAACCTGCTGCTGCCAGAGGCATGCTAGGAGGGCATCAACGACACTGGCCCCCAGCAGTGGAGAGGGGTGACACCTTTTTCCATCCTTTAATTTCAAACACAATGCCCCTGGTATTCTTAGGTTTAAAAAGAGTACCCTTCATAGTTGTTTTTTTTTTTTTTTCTGGTTATAAAAACAAAACATGTCCTATGTCCTTTGTTAAGAAAAAAAAAACAAAAAACAGAAAAAACTTGAATCTGTAAATATATGTAGAGAGGAAGGCAAAAATGACTTGTAATGCCACCACCAGAGACAGTCTTTGGTATCGTTCTGATTTCTATCCAGCCTCGTCTCTCTTAAAGGATTTATGTTGTTTCCATGAAACTGGGCTCTTCTATTATATAACCTGATTTTATTGTTTTCACTTATTACTGTGTTTTTCATTTATTGTTATTTAAAAATTATATATTCTGTACCTCTGCACCAAGAAGCCATGTGATATGAGGCTATAGCAGTGACAAGTCCACAGGGAGCCTGCCCTCACTGAGCGCCCATTCAAGGGGGCAGAACAGGCATTAAATAACTGCTCCAATAATCATTTGAATGCAACCATGCAAAGAGCTATGAAGGAAAAGGACAGAGGACTGTGGGTACTTGAGCTCACCTGAGTATCAGGAAGACTTTCCTGAGGAAGGGGCCTGAGGCTAGGAGCTGACAGATGAGTAAGGGTTGCTGTTTCAGCAAAGAGCCAGGGGGAAGAGTGGGAGGGAGACAGGAGCTCTGGAACTTGAAAGTAGCCAGTGTGGCTTAGAAAGTGAGCAAGTGAGTGGCATAGGTGACACAGGAGAGGTAGGCAGGGATCAGATCACTCAGGGCCCCAGATACGGTTTGGGTTTATCCAAAGGGCAATGGTGAGCCATCAGTAGTTTTTAATAAGGGGTGTGACTTGATAAGACTTGCAGGTTTAAAGGATTGCTCTTTTGGAAAGAGTGGGGACTGTGGTGTAGGAGGCTCTACAGTAATCCAGAAGAGCAATGCCAGTGGTTGGAATAGAATGACGGTAGAGATGGGAGGAGTACATTGGTCAGATATGGTGACTTATTGGATGTGAAAAGCCAGTAGGAAAGAGACATCAAGGACACATCTGGATTTCCGCCTTTTGCAACTAGATAGAGACACTGGACGTGGAGATGGGAAGCCCGGGGGAAGACCAGGACTTTGGGGGTAGGTAATGGACTCAGTTCACCATGTCAAGCTGGATGGGCCTGTGGGGGAGGAGACGTGGCCATTGGCTAGGTCGGACTGGAATGCAACAGAGGGCCCTGGGCTGAAGAGGAAGATTTGGGAATCAGTGTACATGGGCAGCAGAAGAAGCCCTGAGTGGTTGAAGTTGTCTGGGACACAAGGGTAAAATCTGAAGAGAAGGCCAGCACCTTCGAGCTTGTCCTGGGGGGGCGGGTGCACTGGGGCTGGGCCTCCTCAGCTCCTTCAGGCCAAGCCTGTCCGCAGCCCTTCAAGGCAACTTCTCATTCTGCTTTGGGACCCAAGCTGTGCGCCGAAGCCAGCTCGTGCTGGTTCATGAGAGCTTTCGTTCAATTTTCAGGAATTTTGTGAGCCAGTGGTTTGAAATTGGCTGTTATCGAACCATTCACACCATGGA
This sequence comes from Eidolon dupreanum, assembly GCA_028627145.1. NCBI lineage: Eukaryota > Metazoa > Chordata > Mammalia > Chiroptera > Pteropodidae > Eidolon > Eidolon dupreanum. Next base: position 29,248,117 of record CM053515.1, read on the forward strand.
AATTGGCAGATGCTACAAATCAAGGACTTTTTTCCCCCTTTCCTAGAGAGCCGGTTGTTAAACATTTACCAGCACACCACTGTTTATAACCAACCTCTGTCTTTATTTCTCTTGCAATTTTCTGGGTTATTTCCATTTGAACTTCAGAAGGAGAGTTATCTGTGATCAGTTTGTCTCTAAATTACCAGCCCTGTGTTCTAAAGAGGGCATGACCAAGTGACATGTTGAGATAGTGAACTTCCTGTCTGTATTCATTTTCTATTGTTGCCATAACAAACCACCACAAACTTAGCACCTTTAAACAACATGAATGTATTATCTCAAGGTTTCTGTACTTCAGGAGTCCAAGTGGGCTAAGCTGGGTTCTCTGTGGAGAGTCTCACAGGCCAAGGTCAAGGTGTTGACCTGGCTGGGCTTTTGTCTGGAGGCTCTGGGGCCAAAAAACCAATTTCAGGATCTTTCAGGTCATTGGCAGAATTCAGTTCCTTGCGAAAGTGGGGCTGCAGTTCCCATTTTTGTGTAGGCTGTAGCTAGAAGAGGCAGGGACCCCTCTGCTTCTGGAGACAACATGCCATCTCTCTCACGGCACCTGCATCTTCAGCTCAGCAGCAGATCATTGAGTCCTTCTCACACTTCACATCTCTCTGGCTTCTATGCCATTAGCCATAGACTACTCTTTGCCTTTAAGGGCTCATGTCATTAGATCAGTCTCACCTCAATAACCTCCCCATCTTAAGGTGAACTGTTCTTGTCTTAGTTTTCTAGGGCCACTGTTACAAAGTACCAGAAACTGGGTGGCTTAAAACATTGGAAATTTGTTGTCTCACAGTTTTGGAGGCTTGAAGTCCCGAATCAAGGTGTCAGCAGCGTCCTTCTCCCCCCAAAGCCTCTAGGAGAGGGCCCTGCCTTGCCTCTTCTAGCTACTGGAAGCCCCAGGCATTCCTTGGCTTTTGGCAGCACCGTGCCTGCATCTGCCCCCATCTTCACATGACTGTCTCCCTCTGGGTCTGTGACCTCCTCTCCATATGTCCATGTCCAAATTCCCCACTTCTTATAAGGACATCGGTCATATGGGATTAGGACCCAGCTGAATGCCCCCATCTTAAGTCGATTACATCTGCAGCATCTTTGTTTCCAAAGTCTTTGTTTACTTCATCGATACCAGGGGTCGGGACTTCAGTGTATCTTTTTGAGGGACACAACTCAATCCATAGCTGTGCCATGCAGCATAGCAACATAACCACAGAAATGGTATGTCATCATATGGATGGGTTCCAGAGATTAGGGCATAGACTATTTGGGAAGTGGGGTATACTTTCAGAATTCTGCCTAACAGTCTCCAAAGATGGCCTTTAAGGAATTGTCTCATTTGCTGACTTACCTAAAAATAGATCCCATGCCATCCAGGGCCCCTTCTCGGGTTGTCTCCGTTTACACCTCTGTCTCCCTCCTCCAGTTTTGGACGTATCATCTGCCCACCAAAGAGAACTGTCTTGTGGGCCATACTCTGCCCTCTTCTCTGAGGGCCTGGCTCAGTAGAAGCTCACTGCCAGAGCCAATTGGTACAAGACACAGCAATAGGAAGGAACTCTCCCATCCTTCAAACATGACCAAGTTTGTGCTCCTGGCACCAGCAAAGGAATGTTAGCTCTTGTGTTTTGTTTTGTTTTTTTCTTAGGACTGTGAAACATGTAACAAATTGCTCCCCATCTCCCTTGCTTGGTTTTGGTTGGAGGATGTTGTCCTTTTACCAGCTGCCCCCCACACTCCCCTGCAGCTCGCTCAGAGGTGCCCGTGTGCAGGCTGCAGGCATCCCTGCACCCACCTGTTTGCCATCTGCCCTGTCTTTTCATCTTCCCAGGAGCTCATTTCCCACTGTGAGTGGTGGCCAAAATTACACAGCACTTAGAGTCTCCCTTTTATCTTCCCTTCCTCTAGAGGCCAAGCAAATTCAAAAGTTAAAGCACAGGTTTTTATCAGGCAAACAGGAGTCTTGTCTGTACCTGTGTTTTACGGAAATGTTGAAGGCTGAATGCCTTCCCTCTGTGTGTCCAGTTTGTTCTCTCTGGGCAATTTCTTTTGGAGAATTTAATTATGTTAAGTTATCCTTTGATCTAGAAAGGTTAGAGAGGAGAATTAGTCTTTAGGAAATCCTTTTTGGAAATCGGTTTGGTTATCGTATCAGCTTTTATATCCTGAAAGGTTAATATGTTCATCAGTTTGATTTTTTTATACATGGCTATTTTCCTCAGGGCACAAGCTTAGAAAATTAACACCTTTATTGTTTTGTGTGTCTGTGTGCTGATCTTTGCACCCCAAGATGGCACGACACCCCCAGAGTCAGGAGGCTGGGCCTTCTTGCTGCTGAGGCAAAGTTCCAGGCATGTAAGCTCCCACTGGACCCTTCGGGATCAAAGCTTTGCCTTTTGAGTCATTCTGTGAAGACAGGTTGAGAAAGGGCTTCCTCTGAGAGGGAATTAAACCTACCTACCACCTTGGTCTCGTTATCCCTTTGTTCAATGGCAGAGTCGTGCAGTGTAATGAGCCTTATCCCAGGGCTCAGTAAGAGTTAGCCACAGTGTCAACTCCGAGGCTCAGTGATACATAAAGCGAGGACAAGTCGGCCAACTGCCATGAACACTGTAAAGTGAGGGCTCACCTTCTCTTGCAGGGACACTGGGAGGATCACATGAGTTTATAAAAGTGAAAGTGTGAAGGTGGAGGGGAGGAAGGATGGGGCTGGAGAGCCAGACCCAAGAGATAAAAGACCCTTTAACTTTGGAACTCCCTCTCTAGTGCTGGAGCAGAGCACATACTTATTCAACGCTCGAGGAGTTTCTAAAGCACCCTCTCCATCCTCAGGCTCTGGCTGGCCCATGAGAAGTGGCGAAAAAAAGGAACATGCAGCATGGTGCATGGCCCCTGTGGGCTAGTTGTAAAGATAAGACTTGCACTGAGTGGGCACTAAATGCATATTGGTTGATGGAACAAATATATGTCAAATGAAACACGAGAAGGCAGAATTTAGGTCCTGCCTTTCTTTCCAGGATCCCATAATCAAGCTAAAATGTGTGCTGTGGGGATGGGTACAGATCGTTGCTGCCTAGAGGACTTCAAAAGGACGAGAAGGAGGCGTGAGGTAGGATGGCTTCAGCAGCATGTCACAGGCCCCGAATCCCCAACACGGGATTAATCAGTTGAGCCCCTGCTCAGTCACAGAAGGAATTGAAAATCATGTAAGGGTGTGCTTCAGTGAAGCAAATATAAGTTGTCACTGCTATGAATAGAAAAATATAAGCCACGGTGAAACCCTAGGAGGTTGTCTCACTCCAGGGTTTGAATTCGGGGAAGCGATTGGCAATTGCAATTTATGCAAGCCTTTCCTGGAGACTCAGTCCTATAGCCCTGACTGAGGAAGGCTGGCCTTCGCCTGGTTCCACAACAAAATGCATCTTCCACCTGTGATACCGAGGGAATCCTTTCACACTCCCAGGCCCTTTCAGGACCCAGCGATGTGTGCGAGCATGAGAAGGCTCTTACCAAATGGCCCAATGCCTCAGAGGTGGCAGCAAAGACTCGGCCTCTGATTACTCTCAGAGCTGTTTTCCTAGGTTTAAGCCAGCCATGTTAGGACCAGGTTAGACAGTGATATGATGAGAGCTGCTTAGCTGAACTCCTGTGTGTAGTTTTTAAAACGTGGCCATGAGAAAGACTGACATTTAGCCAGTCTGTACCCATTTGGCTGAACCGGGCATTGTGGCTAGGATCCATCCCAACTGGTCACTGCTCTGCCACACTACTTTGTGTGTGTGTGCATGTGTGTGTGTGTTCGTGTGTGTGTGTGTGTGTGTGTATGTGTTCGTGTGTGTGATTTGTTGGTTGGAGAACATGCTGGGCTTCGGGGATTTGAGGAGTTCCTGTATTCCCTGTCAGACTTCTTTGTGAGGTGATGCTGTAGGCATTTCCTCCAAACAAGGAAGACACCTATGGACAGAAAAAATGGAAATACCTATCCCTGGTCTCAGCCCTTGCAAGCACTGCCACAGAGCCCAGGTCTGAGGTAATTGATTCAGAATTATCCAAGACTTCCCCTTCCCCACCACGGAGGAGCTGTTCCCAGAGGGACCAGGACTGAAAGCTCAAGACTCCATCAAATGAGTTCCAATCCTGATTCTGCCACTTTAGCTATGTGACCTTGAGATGGTCACTTTTCTTGAGTTTCTTCTCCTATAAGATGGATGTAATAAAGCCTACCTCATAGAGGGTTTGTGGAAATCAGAAGCCCTTAGAACACAGCTTAACTCATAGTGGACACTCAGTAAATGGTTGCTGTGGCTGTTGACACTATTATTGTTGTTTGCCTGAGGGGTGGGGGCAGAAACCTCAGCTTCTTCCTCCAGTCTGAGTGCCTAGGAAGTGCTGAGGGCTGTTCCTTATCCCCATTCATCAGGCCTCTTTCCCTGACATCCAGTTGTGGGGGACACAGTCCCTTTGATTCAAGGAAAAGGCATGCTGTATCTCTATCAGATCAGGCATCCATGGTGCCTGAGCTGACAGCCCTGACCTAGCACTGGGGGGCTGGAGTCCACAATGCATTGACATCTGACATCTCTGGTAAACTTGGAATTAACTCAGACCAGGATGCATGAACTTGCTGCTCCTGGAGGAATCCCCATGTCTGCCTGTTCTGCCCGTTGATTTTTCCCCTTGCTCTTTAAATGGAAGGCAGAATAGAACAGAGTTATAAAATTGTATGTTATATATATTTTTTAAATAGAAGGTGCTCCCAAGAAAGCCAGGATTTAGAGAAAAGTTGAGAAGGAGATTTGCATGAAAGAATTTACCCAGAAGGTACTTCTGCAGAACCCACACTAAGTGGTCTGGGCATTGGGCTTGTCTGCGACTTGGGTCTATCTTCAGGCATGGCACCCGACCTGCTCACTGGTGGCACTGCAGGGTAGCTGGGGAGAGGGGGCCGCAGCTCTCCCACAGTATTCTCCAGCACCTCCTTCAAAAATAGATACTCTGAGTTAGAGCAGTGGGTGTGTTATGTGCGTGGGGCTTCAAGATAAATCCTCAGGTGCCCCTTCCAAAGCGACTACCACCCCAGTTACTCCTCCTTAGAGTTTCCAGACTACCACTGGGGTTCATCCCACATTCCTTCATCTCTTTCTCCAGTCAAGTAATATTTGAGAAATGTTCTGTCCCTAGGACTTATCCATGCTCTGGGTTATTAAATCTCTGACTTTTTCATAAAGCCCCAGAGGCTATTCAGTTCTCTCTTTGTAAAAGGGCTGGGAAAGTGTCATACCCTAGGGAAGGGACACCATCCAAAATGATGATGCTTAGAAGGAAACAGGTTTCACCATGTAACGGTCTTAAGCTCAGTTACTTGGATTATTTGCTCATCCCTTAGAGATATCCACAGATGGGCCACTTTCACTATGTGGCTTGTAGCACTTACTCTTAGGATTGATATTCCAGTTTCCTTTCATTCCCCTTACTACTGATACGGACAACTGCCTTCTAGGTGTGACCACCACACCTGACATCCTTGCTCTTTCATCAGCAGTCCCAGTGGATTGCTACTGAGCTTCTCTGGAAGCTCAGAACCTCCCCCCAGGCAGCCTGACCCATCCGCAGAGGGGCCTAGGCAAGTCCCAGCATGTGTGTCCCATCTCTCATACCTGCTGTGTCCCCCAGTCCTGGCCAGTGTGCGAGCAGGCCAGCATTTGTGCTGATCCTCCTCATAAATGATTCTGGATGCTCATTCCCGGACTGATTTCCTTCAAGATGCTATCTGCCAAGGCAGGAACCATCCTGCCTGCTTTGTTTGTTCAACACAGGTATGCTTGGCTTTCTTCCTCAGAATGTAGACAGTTATTTAGAGCCTCACCAGACAAAATATTTAATAAAAGTAACCTGCAGCTTAAAAGGACTGTTCGCTTTGCAGATTGATCAAAGCATTTGCATAAGCTGCCTTGGCACCCGAACCTGTGCCTCTCTCTGCTGGGGCGTGTTCATGGAAGGGTGGCACCGACAGGTTTTTCCAGGGCACGGGCCTCAGGCCTCCTTCTCTGAACTGTTGTAAAGGAGATACATGTGTGCATAAACCAGACCCTGCTCTTCAAAGTGACATCAGGATTTCAGAGTTTTCAGATATGTTTCAGCCCCTTGAAATTCAGGCTCAGCTGATCAAAATCTATGCTAGGAATCCCACAAGGTCTAAGGATGCGGTTGTTGAACATTTTTTATCTTCAAAAACTACTGCTTCTCAGTGTACTCTATGCTGGCAGGGCATCCAAAAATGTCTGCAAATATATTTCAACCGTGAGATTCCATGTGTGCCGATGTTCCTGGGACATTAGTGATGGCACCAGTGATTCAGTGAACTCACTCCTGTGTGATGTCAGACTTGGAAAGCTTTCAAGGAAATTATATTACACATTTGAATAACAAAATGTTGTGAAAAAGACATCTTCACAAATATCATCTTAGGCAGGATAGGCCAGCATTAAGGCCTCAGTGACAGATAAAAGTTGTGAGACTGTCACATAAGAAATCCTCCATCACCCCAACTCTAAGGAAGTGAAAATACCTTCCTTTCCTCCTCTTTCTGCTGTTGTTTAGGCGTTCTTAATCACATAGCTGCTGCATATGGTTGATCTCTCTGTTCTTAGTTTCCTTAACTATAAAATGGATAATATTACCTACCTCCAAGGGCTATCATGTAGATCAAATGTCTAAGTATGGCTACAGTTCTTAGAACAGTGTCTGGCACACAGTAGATCTGTTATTCTTATTATACATGCTAGAGCTCTATGCTTCACTATTGGAATTTTCTTTTAACTTTGTGGAGTTTGAAGCAATAATTGGCTGCAGGCTGGTTTTTACCTCAGAAGAAAACAAATAGTGAGGCAAGAGGCTGGAAGATTTAACTTCCTACAGGAGGATAATCTGAGTTGACACCAGACCCCTCCACTCTCCCCACTCCAAATATAAATGTCAGATAAAATATTACTAGAAAAAAAAGGTTATTTTTTTGCTTGTTTTCTAAATATAATGTCTGAACCTGAAGATAAGGGGAATTCCTAGGTGCTCTAAATGAACAAAGAACTCTCAAAGGCACTCATAGCAAGCCAATGTCATGGCACCCTGCAGTTTGAGGGGGCAGTATCAGATTCAGGGTTTGTAGCAAGGGCTTTAACACCTATGCAGGACAGCAAGTGTGGGCTGGGCATGTACCATACCAGCAGGCCCTGACATAGGCCCAAACCTGGGGAACTCCCAGGGACTAAGGAAATTTTACCTCCAGAGCTAGTAATTTTTGATCTGTTGGAGTTTGCTCCACACATTTGTGTCAAGGTCTGAATTTACACTACTTACATGGTGCTGAAATTCTGAACCTAGAAATTAACTTGAAGATAAGTCTCAGATCAGTAAAACCACTAGGGATCCTAGAAGAAATACATGTAAATCCAATTTAAAAGAATACCTTCACACCAGAATGTATGGGATGCCCATGAGAAAAAGAAAAGTAGATCCTAAAATATAAAATTACAGATTATAAGGAAGTTATTTGCCATGAGGAAGAGTTAACAGACTCAGCACACTGGAGGGTTAAGTCCTCCAGAATCTTCAGATAATAAAGCAACATAAAAGTGACCATTAAAAATTCATGTTTGAAATGATTAAAATAGTTAAAAGAGAGGGGAGAATTGTAAAGAAAAATTATAGAGAAAAAAACACAGGTAAATTTGAAGAAGTAGAATTTCTAGAAATTAAAGTTATTACAATTGATAACTCAATGGATGGGTTAAAAAGCATATTAGACATAGCTGAAAAGAGAATTGTTGAACTAGAAGATAGCTCTGGGGAAATTATCCTGAAAACAACTCAGAGAAACACAAAGATGGAAAATATAAAACAGATATTGAGAGAAAAATATTAAGATATTGTTGAGCTATTGTTAAAAGATAGTAAGATTGTTGTAGAAAGAATATGGAGATCAATAAGGAAAATATAGAGGGAATGGCAGAGAGGAAACAGTGGAGGTAATATTCGCTAAGAATTTCTCAGAATTAAAGGAAGATATAAATTCTCAGGCTGAAGAAGCATGCCAAGTCCCGAACGGAATAAAAACAAATTATTTCACAGTGAACTGCAGAATACCAAAGATAAAAAGCAATCAAAATGACAAAAAAAAAAAAAAAAAAGATTAACTGCAAAAGAACAATTACTGATTGCAAAGCTTTCATCAGCAAAAGTGGAGGCCAGAAGGCAATCAAATAATTTTGTCCAAATATGAGGAAAAATAGCTTAGAAGTCTTTTCAAGAGTGAGGGCAAAGATACTTCTTGACAAACATTAAAGAAGTTACCATTCACAGACCATCTCTGAAAGAGCTACTAAAGAATATACTTTAGGCAGTGCCCTCAGCAGTCCCTCCAATATGTCTCTAGCTTCAACAGACCCAAGGACACCACTTCTTCCAGCGTCTGACCACCCTCCGACCTCTTTTCTAGTTGCAACCTTCAGAAACTTCTCAACCATCCTTGGCCTTGGAGACCAGCCAACACCATTTTTTGAGGTTAACTCATTGCCGAACAACCATGAGCTCTCAAATCTGTCAGAATTATTCCACCAAGACAGGCCACAGTTGACCACTTGGTCAACCTGCATCTGCGGGCCTCCTACACCTACCTCTCTCTGGGCTTCTATTTCAACTGTGACAATGTGACTCTGGAAGGCATGGGCCACTTCTCCCACAAGTTGACCAAGGAGAAACACGAGAGTGCTGAGCATCACTTCAAGATGCAAAACCAGCATGGCAGCTGTACCCTCTTCCAGGCCCTGCAAAAGCCTTCCCAAGATGAGTGAGATAAAACTTGGGATGCCATGGAAGCTGCCATGGTCATGGAGAAGAACCTGAACCAGGCCCTTTTGGATCACATGCCCTGGATTCTGCTGATGCAAATGCCCAACTCTCTGACTTTCTGGAGAGCCACTCCCTAGATGAGAAGGTTAAACTTATCAAGAAGATGGGCGACCACCTGACTAACCTCCACAGGCCAGCCAGCTGGCCCCCAGGCTGGGATGGGCAAATATCTCTTCAAGACGCTCACCCTCAGGCATGACTAGGAGCTTTTGGAGCCCAGAGGCTTTTGAGGGGCCCCTCTGCATCCCTGTGGTGTTGACCTTGTGCCTGAGCCTCTCCCTTCAATCACTAGGCAGCCTTCTAACTACCCTGGAGCCCTCTCTCATGCCTTGGACCAAATTGAAACAATAAAGCTTTTTGCAGTAAAAAGAAAAAAGAAGAAAAAGAATATAATTTAGTAGAAAGTGAATTGAACCCAGAAGATAATAATGGAATACGAAAATTACTAGTGAGAAAAGCTGATAGTCAAACACATGGGCGGGTATAAGTAAGCATTAACTATAGAAAAATAGCAATAATAAAATGACTAGTTTTAGAGTATTTAAATATGAGATGGGAGGTAATAATGATGACCAGTAGTAAAGCATTTTATGATTTTGCATTGTTTGAGAAGATAACAGGCCCTAATAATATATAAACTTTGGGTTTTAAGTCAAAATGGATATTAAAAATTTAAGGACAACCTATAAGAGAATAGATACAGAGTATAACTTCTAACACGGAAGAGTGGAAAAGGGGGGTTGGATAAATAACACTAAACCCATTCAATAGAAAGTAGGAAAATAGAAAAAAATCAAGCAAAGTAAAAGTGTGATATAAAGTAATAAAAACAATAATGCATAAATAAGAATAAAATAAGATGGCAAAAATGTATGATGTATCAGTAATAATTACTAATGGTTTGGACTCATGTTGGTCACCAGCAATTCTCAGAGTGAAATTTTAAACTCTAGAGTTGTGCTATTTATAATAGTCAGGTCCAAATATAACAACACAAAATTTAAAATGAAATTCAAAGAAAAATGTATACTAACACATACTAAAAGAAAAAAATGCTTTGTTGTAGCATTAATATCAAAGTATGCATTAAGACACACACCATTGGATTTATTGTACACTGAAGACTGAAACAGTTCACTGGGAAGATATAACTGACATAACAATTATGAACCTATATGCACTCAATATAGGTACTAAATATACATAAAGCAAAGCCTAGAGATTTACAGGAGAAAATTGTCAAATTCACCATCACGATGGGATATTTTAAAATACATTTCATAAAATCAAGCAAACAAAACCATTAAAAATTAGATATTTGAACATTATAATTAATAAGCTTAATCCAAGCACTCTATGTAACACTGTGCACCTAGTATACATCCTTTACATATACAATTACTAAAATTAACCATATTCTAGGCCACAAAAAACTCCAACAAATACTAAGTAATTAATAGACTATAGTCTTTTACCAATATGCAATAAAATTATACATCAATAACAAAAAGCCTATTGGAAATTCATACATTTAGAAACTTAAAAATATACTCCTAAATTCAAAGGTCAAAGGAGAGGTCATAATGAAAATTACTGAACGTTTAAAACTGAATAATAATGGATTCATTATATATCAAAGTACATAGGATGCTGCTAATGTGATACTTGGAGGGAAAATCATAGCCTTTAATGACTATAATGTTAGAAAATTAGAAAAGTTGAAAATTAAAGAGCCAAGAGTCAACTCAAGAATTTGAAAATAATAAAGAGCAAAAATTAATAGAAAATAAACAATAGTGATGATCAACAATACCAAAATTTAGCCTCCTAATAAAAACAATAAAATTCATCAAGCTCTGGCAAAACTGATATAATAATACTTATATGCCAAAGATTTCCATTGCCTTATTTATAATTCATTCAAAGGTTAGAACAGCCTAAGAGGTAGATAAGTTTATCATTCTGCCACACAGCTTACTGAAACTCTGTGATACCTGAGTAAAACACTTTCTTTGTAGTCTTTCCTTCATTTTTTTATGACATCATGTAGATTTTTTTTAAAGCAAAGCAAAACAAAATAAGACCAAACAAAAACATGAATGAGGCACAAAGGATGAGAGGTGACTTGCATAAAAGATGGGGAGGGGAGTCTTTTGAGAAAATACACATAAACCATGGCAGGTAAATAAAACTTAAAAAGGGAAACAAATTTGACAAAGAAGAAGATGATTTGTAATGAGATGTTGGTTCCTAGCAGTCAAAGTTAGCATGGAAATGGGCATTTCCTGGCAAAAGGGATGAGCTGTAGGAGATGATGTCACTGTTTACAGCAGTTAGGCTAGATACTTGCTTCGAGAGCATAGGTGACCTGGCTTATGTGCATGAGCATCTGTTCAAATGTCTGTGATAAGTGGCTCTTTGTCCTTTGTCAACCCCCAGAGGGAACTCAGAGCCATCCTGGTAAAGACAGGGAGCCCCCTTGGACAACACAGAGCTGAGGAGATAGGAGTTATTTAAGGGGGTGAGACACAGTGGGCTATGTGTGCTCTGAAAGGGAAGGTTTCTCCCCAGGACCCACATTGGTACCTGAGCTTGTACATGTCTTCTGAGAATGTTTCAGGAGTCTCAGTCCAAGGTTCTCCTGAGGGCATGGGTGACATCTGAGGTGATAAAACCTTCTGGATAGAACCTCAGAGACACCGAGTGTTCCTCACTTGGAAATCAGAGGCCCTCCCTTCTTGCCACCTGACGTAGTCACAATGAAAATCTCTGGCATAAACAGTGTGTGCACACGATGATTACATTGTCAGCTTGGTTAGATTCCCCTTCTCTCCACATCACACCTGGCCCTTCCCAACACTCAGTGAGATAAGAGTTTCTGAACAGGAAGCAGGTTTTCACAGCCTACTAGGCTGGGTAGAGGTCCCTTAGCAGTGAGCTGAAGGCGGGTTCTCCTGAGGGCCCACCTCTTCATTTCAGAGGTCCAGAGCTTGGTGTTTCTCTTAAGTGTCCTGGACGCTACTGGCTTGATCAGTAGCATCCCGTGTCGGGATGGGAGTCTAAGGAAGGAGGGATCCAGCTTCCAGTGGCACCAGCTGTGCTTATTAAACACCGTTGCACGGCCGCTCCCAGTGCCCCGGCCCTCTGCTCACTGAGGGCTTATGGATGGCCTTTTGTGCAGGTCCTACAGCAGGAGCTGCAGGATCCCAGGTTCTGAATTTCTCGTGGGCAGTCTCCAGAAAAAGATCAGATGCCAGAGGAGCAGGGTTAGGGGTCCAAAAGCAGTTGCAGGGAGAGGTGAGGGTCCCCATTTGGAGGTGAGGAGTGTCCTGGGGTCTATGAGATTAGGGTGAAGGTGGATCCTCTGAAGCATGTCAAGTTCATTCACATCCTAGCACCCACCCCCACACCCCTAAGGAAGTTCTTGCTTCAGTGTTTTCATTTTCCCCAAGAATGAAAATTGACAATGATTTGAGAGTTTTCCTCCAAATCTACATTTTTAATAGCATTTCTCACTCAGAGATAAACATGTGATCTCCACCCTGTACATGAATAGAAATGCTCCATTATCAGTCTGTATAGGTTTCTTACCAAAAAGATGACCTCTCACAATGATCGTTTCATTTCTCCTGGCATTTTTTAAAAAATAGTAACACATGATAATTCTAGCAACAAAATCAAAATTAGAAAATCCAGTTAAGAAATACATATATGTATATATACATCCAGTCCTTTAAAACACAGTTATGTGGGAAGAGGTCTGATTCTAGTTCTTTAACTATCTTTGGAGCATGACTATTTCCATCTTGGAACATCAGATTTCCCATCTATAAAGTGATTGTGCTGGATTGGACCATCGTTTTTGGACCTCTTGCTCCACACTAGGTCCTAACAATGGAGAGTCCGAGGCCCACAGCAGCAGGATTGGAGGTAGACCAAGTCTCCCAGGATATTCCTGAAATCAGAGACAGTCCAAGGTGCTAGCCCTTTGCTGAGGCTCCATGGAAGTCTCAGCCGAGCGCCGTGGGAGACAGCGAGAGACGGCGAGTGGGGGCTCTGCTACATGTCGTAGTGCCCACGGAGGTGGAAGCAGCCTCTTCCCATGGCCGACTCACCTTTCCCGGGTGAGAACTTGCCATCAACCAGGGACTGAGCTAAAATGTTTACATCACCAGGTCAGGACACTCTTGCCATGACCCGATAAGTTAGAAATTTTATATTTAATAGAGAAGACTTGAGGTTTAGAGGCAATTGCTTATCCGAGGTCACAGAGGTAGACTCTTAGCAGACCAATTCACCAAAATAGGACCCGATTTTCATGTATCCAGGGCCCCCCATGAGTGATGCTTAACCTCAGAGTGGCTCATCCTCCATCATCTGTGAGGAACGATGGTGACAGCTCAGATTGCAGGAGGAAGAGAATACCAAACAGGCAGCAGCATAAGTTGTGGGCACCTGCCCTTTACCGTGTGTGATCAACCTGAGCTTGGTGACCCTGGAAGTGGCACGTGCTAAGCACAGATGTAAAGGCATGACTTGGGCAGTAAGACCAAGAATTCTGTGTCAGGGTCCCCACCTCCCTCTGCCATACTCACATGGTCAAAGCCCACAGCAGGCGTCCTCTTGAGCTCACAGGGTGCTTTAAAAAGGACTCAAGACTGTTTCTGGTATCCGCCTGCTCTGAACAGTCTCTGCCAGTTCTTTGTGGTTCACTGGCGCATTGGGTTCCAGGGCCAGACCCATGTCCCCTAGACACTGTCAGGGCAGTATAGATGGGTAGAAATCCTGACAAACCACAGTCCTCTTCTCTGGAGGCTGGAGTCAGGGGCCTCCTGCTGATGCAAAGCCCCAGATTCTCCTCCTGCTGGCTACATAACTTCCAGCGAGTTATCCTCCCTGAGCCTCCATTTCCTCGTTGGTCAGATGTGAATGATGTTACTTTGTGTGATTTTGTGGGGCTTCAGTATGGATGTGGTACTGATGAAAGGGTAATCTGAAGCTCCTTCCCCTCTCCACCCCCCTTGGCAGCTCCTGCTCTCAGGCTCTCCGGCCCTTGTAAGGCTGTCCCTCTCTCGCTCCTGGCTGTGGTCTGAGCCATCTCACTGTGGACCAGGAGCTGGGGCCGGAGGCTCTTCTCATAGCACACCAATCAGCCATGAGGGGTAACCCAGGTTGTCTCTGCCTTCTTAGTGCAAGCCAGTGATAGCACCTTGTGTTGAGTGATAGATTTTTCATAGGGGACTCATTTTTCTTTACCTTATCTCCTCAAAGGCATTTTCAGACGTAGTCGATGATTGAGCTAGTTTTAAAGAAACCGAAGGCCAGAACAGGGGAGAGAATGCTTGCTGAGAATGATGTCTTTTTCTCCCATTGCTTATAGAAATCAACCTCTCTCTCCCTCTCCTTCTCTTAGCCTCTCCTTCAGGCTCTCAGTCTCTCTGTCTCTGTGTATCTCTCTCAAGTTCTGTATTCCTTGCCCCTTCTTGGTCTCTCCTTCTCCCTGATTACCCCCTCCTCGCTCTCCTCTCTTTAGGTCTCCCTTATACTCTCATAGTCTCTCACTTGCTGCTGTCTTTGGTCACTCTGTCTGTCAATCTCTTGGTCTCAGTCTCTCTCTTGTGATCTCTCTCTCCTACCATTCTACTCCTTAGCCCCTCCCTCTCTCACTGTCTCTGTCCTTCTATCTCAGTCCCCTATCCCACCCCTCACTTATTCTCTCTCTCTCATCCACAAGCCCATGTTTTGTTTTGTTTTATTTTATTTTATATTTTATTTTATTTTATTTTATTTTATTTTATTTTATTTTATTTTATTTTATTTTATTTTATTTTATTTTATTTTATTTTATTTTATTTTATTTTATTTATTTTTAATGCCTACAGCACCTGGTATTTCTAGGTGGTCTCCCATCCAAGTACTAACCAGGCCCAACCTTGTTTAGCTTCCAAGATCAGATGAGATGGGGCATGTTCAAGGTGGCATGGCCTTAGGAGCCCATGTTTTAGTGATGGCTATATGAAGGTTACATGTTCATGAGTGTGAGCTAATCCCACCATGATTGCAGATACTTCCATTGGTAAGTAATTCCTATCCACCTTGGGAATATGTGCTTTTGCCAACAGGAAGACAGTCAACGTATTCCAGAACTGGAAAAGAGAGTGATTTGCCACTTGAAGGAGATTTTGTCTCCTGTACTCCCTCAGAGAACCAGGGTTCAGGACCAACTTGTGCCCACGTGCAGCAGACCTCAGCCATTCAGCCTCCCTCATCCACAGCACCTGATAGCCCGGAGCTGGCCGAGTTTTCTAGGGCCCGAGTGTTTGCTGAGACCCCAAGCTTGTCAGCAAGCCTACATCAGAGTGTGCGTCCTGCCCAGCCAACCCACTCAAGACAACAGCTTGTTTGCTGCTGCCTTGGCTGCTCCCATTTGCATATTTACTTGGAATCTGCTGATTATAAACTATTTACCTCTTCTTAAGTGGGTTTAAAGGACCTCGCAGAGCAGCCAGTCCTGGCCATTTCTAGTTTGAGTTTTGCAAAACTGAAATTAGAGTTTACTTTCAATGTTCCCAAATTCAGCCATTGCTCCCATGGGCTGGCCATCCTCCCAATCAGCCAGAAGTGGCAAAGTTTGCCTGCATGGGAAGCAGAGCCATTAACTGCCCATGAAGGGCTCCCTCCCGCTTCCCGCTTCCCGCTTCCCACTTCCTCTCCAAGTCTCCAGGCAGATATTTCTTTAGAGAGCCAGCTGTGAATGTGAGCTCGGCCTTCTTCCTTGTTTCGAAGCAGACACCAGAAGAAAGTGTCCTGCATGGGGGTTACAGCAGGGTCCTCTCTGCAGCCTTGAGAGAAGCTCTTGATGCTCGAGAATGTCTCATAAATGTTTTGTTTTGTTTTTCTGGGCAGAGCAATGGCACTACCCGAGGCAGTCACATTTCATTTTTACACCAAAATTCACAGCTACTATCAAGGGGAATATAAATGTATTGAAATCCTTGACAAAGAGATAAAAACAAGAGAAGAGCTGGGAAAGTTCTTTGGGTGAAGTTGCCCCTCACGTCATACCTGTGTTGAAATTTAGCCAGAATTGCATAGTATGTTTCCTGAAGCAGTAAGAACTGTTACTTAATGAGTAAGTACAAGGTGTTTACATTTAGACAGCTCTAAGCCGTCTCATATTCATGATCTCGATTTATCCTTATGACTGTGCAAAGTAACAAGGGACGTGTCTTTGTTTTACTGAATGGGACACTGAGGGCCTCATACCAACATCTGTTGCCAGAAGTGGGGATAGCTTTGAAGAGTCCTCAATGCTGACACCAGGCTCTTGTCACTTAAGAGACAGTAGACAATGCTGCTGAGCAGTGTGTGGGAAGTGCCACTGCCAAGTACAGATCAAGCAGTGGAGGCCTACGAAGTAGAGGCCGTCAGGCAAAAGCAGGGTGGGAATTCTCAGATAAGCTGCTTTAAGCCTTATATGAAAGCAGTTTTTCTTTAACACATGATGGTTCTCATAAATGTAGGAGAATATAGTTCTCCTCACATGTAAGCCAGTGAGCATATTCTGCTCTTCCTTTCTTGATTAGTCAAGAAAACAGGGATTTTAATTCTATTTCTTAAAAAAAACAAGTCATATTTGTGTAAGTGGCCTTTTTTCCAATGTCATCTTCAAAGTTCTATGCCAGAAGACCTTTGAGTGAAATCTCTTTTACAAAAAGCTTTCTTCTTTCTGCATTTCAATTTTCTGCAAAAAGGGGGCTCAGAAAAAAAGCAATAGTACTATTGCCGCTGCTGTCTTTCATTTGCTTCAAGGGAAATGAAGAAATTGCTCAATTTGTCGTGCAGCAGAGTAGGTGCCATACCCTGGGGACAAAGAACTCTTATGTACATGCTACTTGGGCAGAAGTACAGCTGGGGAAAGGTGGACAAGGGGCAGGGATGGCAGAGCCCAGTTTGGAGACACTGAAAGGCAGCCAAGTATCTGGAGCCAGGACATGGAGAGTGATGAATGCTGGAAATTTTGAGTGGAGGTAGGGAAGAGAAAGGTCCAGAGGAATAAAATGGAAGTAGACACTCTTGCTGGGAGACATGGCAGGCCACAGGAGGCAGTAGAAACTTTGCAGCCAGCCCCTCCAGTACAGAGGGCTTGGGACACTCTTCTAAATGAGGGGCTAAGGAGGCATCCTGTAGGCTGTGTGGCAGGATTGACAGCAGGAGAGGATTTCACCTTCTGCTGAGCCCCCTCTGACTCTGCCTAGACTCCCACCTGCCCTAGAGGCCTCCCACTACCCTGCCCCACATGTTCCTTGCTGAATCACAAAAACTGATCATGAGAAGCTCTGTGAAACAGTGGCCCCAAACGGAAAAGCATGACTGGCGAACTGGCCTTGGCCTCCAGACTAAAAAATAAGGCCAGTCTAAGTCCGAGGTTGGGAGTGGTCGGTGATCCATGATGATGATGACTAGCCCATGACTTGACTAGCTTAGAAGGTCTGGCTTTAGAGAGTCCAGTTGTAGTCCCAGCCAGCGTATCCTAGCCCTATTGCTGGTCTGGGCTCTGGGCGTGGGCTCACTATAGTGTGCATACGTGTAAAGATGTGGTACGTGAGCAAAGGCCTGCCTCCGGCCACACACCCTTTGCTGGGTGCTTGGCTTTCTCTTTGAAGATGGCTTTAGTCCATGAGAGCTCATAGGTCTCTGTCCAGCACTCCTATGCGACCCTTGTGGATTATCAGCAAGGGGCCAGAGGGCCATCGTTCCCCAGGGACACAGAGCCCCCTGTGGGCATGCTCTGAGCCTCCCTTCTTTTATCACATTGCAGCTGACTATTGCACTGGCTGAGGGATTCCCAAGCCTCTGCCCTTTAAGGGGAGTCTGAGGACTCCCTGCCTCACACATACCATCTTCTCCTCACCTCCCACCCTGCTCGGTGTGTGCTGTGATGGGAAGGTCCCCTTGCACCTGCTCACTCTCATGATAGCTGGGGCCCATAGATCTGTGTTCACTCTTAGACCAAGGGCAGCTGCATGGCCCTGCTCTAGGTAACCCGCTTGCCTGGCAGGAGGCGATGTGCGCCGATGCGCAGGGTGAGAGGTCAGCCTCTGTTAGGCCCTGCAGCATTCTCTGGAAGCGAGCCATTTTTAAGGGCCTGTGACAAATGGGACTGAGCCAAGACTGACCTCTTGGCAGCCCCCACCCCTGCTGATGATGTCTCACAGGAGCCTGGCCGTTTTTAACAGACTCACTTGTCCTGAGTTGCACACAGTCAGTGTCACCCTGTGGCGCTGACTCCAGAGAATGCCAGCCAGAAACCCGGATCTGAGTTTGTGTCTCTTGGCATTGTAGTCTGGCTTCCTTTTTCTGTTTCAAACAAACAACTTGCGTGGCATTTTCTTTCCTTTTGCCTCAATTAGCATCAGCTTTTGGTGAAACTGGGACTGCATCCACAGGCAGACGGCCTGACTGTGGTCCCGCTCATCTTTCTCAGATGTTTTCTGTTTCCACCTAGTGTCAGCTGCCATCCTTCCCTCCTCCCCTCCCTTCTCCTCAAGACAAATCAGCCTCAGGAGCCGGGACGCAGTGCTCTCTGCCTATTCTCCTGGCAGGTCGCTGTAGGGGTGCCTTCCTAGATGCTGTGGACAGGACTCAGATGTTTACAGCATTATCCCTGCATTAGGCTGCCATCCGGGTAGCCAAACTTTCCATCTTGATGGTGGGTCAATTCTGGGTCACTCCCTGCAGTAAGGGACTGTGTCTGACTCATCACCCTTGTGAACCCAGACATTACTACAGAGCCTGGCCCATAGTGAGCACTCATAAACATTTGTTGAATATATGAACAAAGAAAATCTTTTGAGCCGAGAAGCTAAGCACCTGTGATGAGTTCCTTCCACAGCAATGCTTAGTAGCTTGAGTGATTAGGATAAGAAGGAAAACCTACAACCCAACTCCCGAGCAGGGGTTAAACATCTCAAGGCCACAGGGACCTGGACCACACGCTTGAGGCTTGTGGAGACAGCAGAAATGTGTCCCACCCACAGAATATCCTCAACAAGCAGCATGGTTCCCAGCCCCTGGCAGCCACTGTCTTCAGGTATCTGGTACATGCCAGGACTGTGTCTGTGTCATGGGCTGGCCAGTCTCCCTTCCTCCCTCCTTCTGCACAGGCCTCAAACATGAATTGCATGGCCCACTGCTCATAGGGGCTGCTCTCTTCTTGCATAGGTAAAGCCTTGAGGGAGAAATCTCATTTAAAATTTGAGTTTCTCTTCCAAGGGAAAACAGAGGCTCATCATCTAGTGAAGCATTTCTTCAGAGTCATGTGGAATGTCATTTGAGAGCAGATGCTTAAGGATTAAAAGTGAGAGTCTAAAAGAGTCACTGCTGGGGAAAACAGCAGAAAACACTATTTGGGACAGAGGAGATGCTGGCTCCCAGCACTCATACATGCATGCTCTCCAAGAGCTGTGGCCACAGGTAGACATGGGCTTAACCTTGACCCAAGCCAGACATCTCCAGAGCAAGGGGGCAGCCCAGGTCAAATTGGGGCATTTTCCCAAGCCAAAACCTTGGTGACTTTGAAAGCTCTTTGCTATTCCAACAGCACTTGTAGCAACGCCTTTCACCCTTGGTGCAGCAAGATGACTGTGCGAACGCTTTGGTGGTATTTTAGCTCCTCAGTTTCAATGAGAAACTCAAGTACTAATGGCAGATATTTATATAGGGCTTATTCCATACCAGGTTCAGATCTGAGGACAATAAGGTTGATATTAAAATCCCAATTTTGCAGATGAGGAGACTGAGGCTTACAGAGGTGAAGTAATTTGCCCAAGGTCATAGGGCCAGTAGATGGCAGAGCTCAGACTCAAACCCAGGCATAGGGCTCCAGCATTTGCGTCCCGCCCACTCTGCTCGCATAATGCCACGGGTGGGTGTCATCAGCACTGTCAGCATTCCGTTTAGTTCTGTATCAGCTTTTCTCTCTTGCTTTAAGTGTTAAATGCCTTCACAAACATTGTCTCATTTGATCCTCATGGAGAGGGAGGGAAGATGTCACCCTCTTTTTAAAAAATTTTTTTTGTCTCGTATGCAATTTATTTTGTTTAAGCAAATGAAAGCTGCATTAGCTACATCACTAAGCACCTTCCCAGAGGCCACAGAAAGAACTCATAGCATTAACATAGTATTTTATTTTTTAAACAACTTTATTGAAGGATAATTTCTATCCCATAAAATTCATTCATTTTTAGTGTGCCAATCAGTGGTTTTTAGCATATTTATAGAGCTGTGAAACTATCACTACAATCTAATTTTAGAAGGTTTCTGTCACCCCCAAAATAAACCTTATGCCCATTTAAAGGCATTCCCCATCCCCACCCCAGCCTGAGGCAATCACTGGTCCACATTTTCTCTCTACAGATTTGCCTCTCCTGGGTATTTCATATAAATGGACTCACACTATGTGCCCTTGTGGGTCTGGGTTCTTTCACTGATCATAACATTCTCAAAGTTCTTCCATGTTATTATATGTATCAGTTTTTCATTCCTTTTAATTGTGGAATGATATACCATCCAATGTAGCACATTTCGTTCATCTATCCAGCAGTGGAGGAAGACCTGAGTAGTTTCTATTTGGCTACTGTATCATCCTCTTTAGTTGGGGAAAGAAACCAGGTCTCAGAGAAGTGATGCACACTTGTTACAGTTAACGTCATCAGTGGAGTCAGGCTAGACTTGGGCTAATGGCTCCTGGTTCATTCCCTGAGCTAAGCAAACACTTACTTAGCTTTTTTTTTGTGTTTCTGACACTGGTCCAAGCTCTAGGAATCTGCCGTGAGCAAGACACAGAACGCCACCCCCCCTCCTTCCCCCTTCTTCATGGGACTGTCTCTCCCATGGAGGAAGGCAATTAGCAAGTGAATAAACTTAAAAGACTGTTAGGTAGTGCTAAATGCTATGAAGGAAATAACACAAGATAATGTGAGAACATGTAACAAGGAGTTAAGAATTTTTATTTTACTCAAATGCCTCTAGATTTTTCCCCAGAATTTAAAATTTCTATTTCACTTAAAGAATTATCCAAATAATTTTGCTTTACTTGGAAAATATTCAAAGGTTTTGAGACAGAAGGAATCATTTTTACCTGTATACTTTGGGGACACATCTGTGGACTGCCTTGTGGTTGGGGTGTGACTTCTGTCCACACTCCACAACCCACCCCGCCATCTCTCCCAGATCCCACATACACACCACATCCTTCCCCACCAGCAAGGCTACCTCCTTTCCATTCTGTAATCTGGGACAGCTTAGGCGGCCTCAGGAGCCTCCAGCTGAAACTGCATTAGTGTGTGAGCAAATTACCCCAGTTATCTGGCCATGTAGAAAGCTACAGTTTTGCTCTTCATGAAAAATTAAAATCTTGTCCTGATCTGATGGAAGGAAACAGATGAGGCAACTTGGGTGAACTCAGCCATTGTTGATCAGGCAGATGATAAACTACACATTTTCTTGACTCGAGGGATCAATGGAGAATCTTAAGAAGAAAACCACGGAAGAAATTAAGATTAAATTTGCAGGCCTGTAATATTGGGAATGCATTCTAAAATTGCAACAAAATAAGGCTCTCTCCTGAAATGCATTATTTATCCCCTGCCTGTTACCACAGTTACAGATGCTCCTTCCTGTGGTTCAAACCCAAGTCAGTGATAGAAGCAGACCAGAGGCAGGCAACTTGTAGCTCACCAGTAAAGTTAGAATTTCAGATGAGCAGCTATGATATTTTTAGAATGTTTGTGTGTACATCACATCATAAATCATGAAGATGAAGGTAGCAGCGTGAGTCTAAATCCAATTGGGGCCACAGTGTGGGCTTTACTCAGCATAAATTTTAAGAGGAAAAAAATCATGGAACTGGTTATATGGTTCATTCTTACATATTTTTCATTAATAAAATCTTGGAAGAACATCAAAAGTGGTTCGGGGTTCAATGGGGACATTCAGTGGAAGCACATAATTTGCTTGCTTCCTAATGAAACTCCCTACACATTCATACTTACCAGAATGAGATTCAGAAAGAGAAAATTGTCCCACTGGTGTTAATGGATTGGCACCTGCCTCAGATGTCATCGCTGCTGAAGTCACACAATCCAGACAACAGAAAATTTTCAGTAATTGAAGCACAAAGTAGTATAAAATATCCCCAACAAGAGGTATGCTTCAGTACCCATGAACAGAGTTCTCAATTATCTGGGCAAATTTCTCTCTGAATTCTCTGGAAAGCTGGCACTTCTCAAAGAAAAAAAAAGAATTTTTCAGAATTTTAAACATAAAGTTTGAAGAAGATGCTTTCAGAAAAGTGCCTAAGCCAATTAAAATTTAAGCAGGTTGTTCCCTCAGAAGAGAGAAGCAGACAAAACATTAGAGGGCCATCTCTGTCATCCTGTGTCTTCCCAAGGAGGGAAATGCTGGAAATTGGTGAAGAGCAGAGATTTGGGAATCTCACCGAGCAGTTTGGTTCCCAGCTCTGATG
This sequence comes from Eidolon dupreanum, assembly GCA_028627145.1. NCBI lineage: Eukaryota > Metazoa > Chordata > Mammalia > Chiroptera > Pteropodidae > Eidolon > Eidolon dupreanum. The sequence continues at coordinate 29,270,582 of CM053515.1, forward strand.
CTAACCAGTTCTATGACCTGGGGCAAGCCACGAATGCTCTCTAGCCTCAGTTTCCTCATCTGCAAGATGGCAACATCATAAGCCCCATCTTCACAGATTTTCTGGAAGGCTTCTATGACAAGTATGGAAATCACTGGGCAGAATATACAGCATAAAGTAATGCCCAACATAATGGGAATCTATTGGAAAGATGTGGAAGGAATGGAATGTGTCAGAATAGCAGAGAGACTAAGAAAGAAAATGATGAAACTGTTTATTGATAATTTATGAGAATTTGACTCCATCCCCTGAGAAATGAAAGCAATATTCTTATAGGCCAAATAAGTGATTAGCATAGTTGGGGAATGTATTTAACACTTTTCCTTCCTCCCTTTCTTCCTTTCTTCCTTCCTAGATTTTTTTTTTTTCCATTGACAATTAGTGAGTCATCTGAACAGTTATTTTAAACCAGACTTTAAGCATAGTGGATAAACATTTGCATATCAATGATATTAGTCTTTTGGCTCCTTGAGCAGAATGATAATGGTAGAACATGCAAAAATCTTCATTAATACGATGATTTGCTAAGCACTACTATGTGCCTGGCTCAGCCCCAAGTTAAGACACTTTGCCAAGAAGCGAAGGTCAAAGTTGTAACCTTGAGGTGGGTCACTGGGGTTTGTGCTGATCCATCTGAAGAATCCCATGACCCCAGCCCCAGGCAGAGTATCCCTGACCCAGGCTTAGCTTGGTTTCTGACCTTGTCGAGCCATTTGCTGGGGTTCACACTATCACATGAGAAGGAACTTAAAAATCAGTCTTCCAATTATAGTTCTTCTCTCTCTCTTTCTCTCCCTCTCTCTGTCACTCTCTGTCTCTCTGTCTCTCTGTCTCTGTCTCTCTCTCTCTCTCTCTCTCTCTCTCTCTCTCTCTCTCTCTATATATATATATATATATATATATATATATATATATATATATAAAGATCACTCAGTGATCAATGAAATAAAATGAGGTCAATGAAATCCACTCTCCACAGGAAGGATAATAGAGGAGCTGTGATTGGGGTGCGGGTGTCTCAGGAGAGCATGGTAGAGATGTTTGTGGGACAGAGACTTTTCTATCCTCAGAGAATGAACAACGATTGGTGAGGACGGTAGATTTGACATCTGATATACTTTTTCCTGAGTAAGAGTTAGTGGCTGGGCTATAAAAATTTCAAAGAATCATTTTCTCCACTACAACTTCTCTCTAGCTAGCTTTCCTATCCATCATGAATATTTATGCCTTATCTGTTTAAAATGCTTGGAGGGGGAAAAAAAACAAACTTTGTTCTCAGACTCAAATTTTTCTGGAAGGTATAAGAACACTTGTATAAGATAGTAACAATGTACTTCAGCTAAACCAAGTGCTTAGACCAATATTCACTTAAAGTCCAAGTCGGCTGCATATTAACACTGAATATTAATAAGGTTTACACGAGATAAGGAAATTGAGGGACCCAACACACGGCGCCCGACATGTATCAGTCACTGGCTATCTGCTTCCTTCATCTTTTTGTAATCAAGCTTCACATAATTTACTTGGAACTAAGCGACAAAGCTTCATAGGATTTGGAGATCAATTCCATTTGGTTCAGAAATCCATCAAAACTCTTGTCTGGGTGCTGTAGTCTTTGCTTTGCCTCATGCACTTACCTTCTCCTGCCTTCCTGTTGACCTCAAGCCCCTTTCTTTGCCTCAACTCCTTGCCTCTTCTTTTCACCTCCTTCTTCCCTGAATTTCCCTGCCTCCTGCCCAGAGAGCCCCATAAGGCAGATCCCGCCTGCCCAGACTCTTCTTCAGGGTCATTATCAGAAGGCAGTTCTGCCACTCAGCATTTTTAGCGGGCAGGAACTACCACATGCCTACCCGAGAGCAGGATGTCAGAAGTGGCCCATGAATCCAGCTTCATTCTCAGGCAAATTTCTGAAGTTAAGGGGGAGAGTCGATTATGCAGACCATGCCGAATTCAATCTCCTGGTTTATGTTATCGCCAGAGCCCGTTAATTCAGACTTGCCTATTACTTATTCTTTATCTAGAGGAAATAAAGAGAAACAATTACCTTGGTGTGACATTCTGCCATCTCTACAAAGCCATCTGCACCTGAGACTTTGCTAGCAGCAGAAAGAACGAGTTAAATGCTAAATATTTCAGAGAGAAGAGAGTAGCGGGGTTATTGAAAATAAATTTAAAAGACCTTCATGTATTCTGGTCATATATTGCTGGCATAAAACTTCCCCAGATATAAAATAGCTTTTTGACAGCAGGGCTGTGGCAGGGGCGGGCTGAGGTGTGGAAGGTAACACTGGAGAACCCTCACGACCTCCCATCACAGACGCAGGCCCTCCTTTGTGAAGGCATCTTTGAAATGATTGAAGTTGGACTATTACCGCAGAGCCCTTTTCAATAATGAATTTTAAATTATAAATGACATTTTGTTGTGTGCCTTTCTCTCCCACCTGTTGATGGTTAACTGGGAAAATCGATGCCAGTGTTGTCTAAAGGGAGCAAATGTGCAGGAAGTTAAGCCTAGAGCTTAGTTTCAGTTCTTCACTGAGAATGCTCCCCCATTTAAATGTCTGTGAAGGCCATGTCCTGGGACGAGCTCCCAGGCCCCTTGAGACATGCAAGCATTCTGTTTCCATCTCTTCTCCCTGAGGACAGGCTGTGGGAGACAAATTGGAACAGTTTAAGACCATGGATGACTTAGGCTGCCCTGGAGGACGCTGTGAGACTGTCTTCCTTCCATGAGGTGAGGAGAGCGAAGACCATCAATTAAAATTACATGACTCATTCAGTGAGACAATTACCAGTCAAAGTATAAAGAAATTGCTATTTGTTTACTGCTCTTAAAAGAAACTGCTAAGACAGAGGAAAGATAATGTAAGAGTAATCATTGGTGCGTCAGCCCTTTCCGCTGACCCTGGCGTTCAGAGTTTTCTCTCATTGCATCAACCATTCTTGGCAATTAGGTGTGCCTTCCTTATTAATGCCAGGGTAGGGAAGCAGAAAATGAAGGCCCTTCTTCTCAAATAGCTGCTTAATGTTGCAATGCCTGCCTATAAGTCATGAAAGCTGTGGCAGTTTGCCCATCCCTAAGCACAGAACGCCCTTGATGCCAGCTGCAGAATAGAAGTATTAACACAGACAAGCAGACCCTGGCCTGTGCACTTCCTGGTGCACAGGTAGAGCTGGCACATCCCTCTCATGGGCTACAGCGGAAAGGGCCTGCTCCCCGCAGAGCCCGAGCCTGCCTTCCACAGGTGCCTCATCTTCTAGTTGGGCCCTGAGCACCTGCTGCTTCTCAGCAAATACTTGGCCCCCTCTGCCCCTTATCCTTTCTCCTTAGGCAGCGTGATTGGAGCTGCTGAGCATGGGGGTGGGGGTGGGGGTGGCGCAGGGGACATGGAGAGGTCGTGTATCTGTGTGTCTCTAGTTATTAGTTATTACTACCTGTGTACAAGATGCTGCCCTAGATGCTGCACACCCTAGATGCTGTGTGCAGGTATGTCATAGGTGGCACTGGACATGGGGACCAGCTCCCCTTTAGTCTCACTGAACCTGGAATGGGAAGAAAGCTCAGCAGAAAGAGTTGAAGTAAGACCCGGAATCTGTTTTCTTTACTGCGGAGTAGATCATGCCACCCTGTGGCGAGATTTCTTTAGAAGACATCTCAGTTGAAGTGTATATCGGTAGTAGCCATGGTCTGGAGGCAGAGGACAGGCCTAGCTGAACTCTCGACCCCCTAACCACTTGAGCAGCCATCACCTCGGGCTGCCAAAGGTGGCCTTACCACCAGCATGTCCGGTCAGTCCTGATCTTAGATTCGAAGAGGCCATAGAACGGACACATTGCACACGGCTAGAGCCATATCGCCCGGTCCTGACTGACAGGCCAGGCCATGCGCTCTCTCGCTAACACTCTGCAGACCAGGAGGTGTGGTGCTGCTTGCCTGGCAACCTGCCAAGCAGCTAACATTTCGACGTACCACCTGTACAAAGCACAGCACTGACTTCTTTTCAGATCAGAGCCTCCTCTCCAGTAGCATCCAAAATCTACAGGAACAGAGCTCTACATTAAAACACATTGGGTGGGCAAGATTATCTCCTCTCTACTGGGAGGAGAAGTGTTTAAAGAAGCAGGGTGGGAAGGCTCATCAGAACTGGAACCGGATGATAAACTCTGCAGAAGTCAGAACAGCCTTTGCTGAGAAGACGATGTCACAGGCAGAAGCCCCTCTGCCCCAGCTTGGTCCAGTCAAGGCGGGCAGTGCAAGAGACAGGGCACTAAGAAGGCAGGAGGGCAGGAGTTGTGGCCACTTTCCTCCAGTCCCTGCTATAATGAGGTACCTTGGGAAAACCATGTTCCTGTTCCACTTCTGGTTTATTCACCTTTAAAGGCTGGGATTGGACTAGATGGCTGAGATCGGTTCCTACTATGCCAGCATTTGGAGGGCCTCCCATTATTTGTTTATAAGCTAAAAGCTGAGGACAAATAAATTACATTTATATTATTACGACTTTATTGCTTCCTAGAGAGTCAAATCAGGTCCTCGTATTTCATTAGATTCTCTATACATCCAGCACACTGACCCCTTCTTGTATCATGCAATGAAGACTTTTTCTGGTGTCAGGTTCAGATAGATTTTCCTATTTTGCTTTCCGTCAGTTGCCTTTCACATGTCCTCACATTCATTCATATTATCTCTTTTGTCGTCAGCTGTCTCTTTTGCCTGGAGTCTCTCTTCTGAGGCCTCTTTTTCTTGTTCCAATCTAGAACATTCTTTTGGGTTGTTCCACTGTTCTCAGGATATCCTGACTTTTCCTTTCTTGGCTTACACTTACCTTTTGCTGGAGTACAGCCTTGTGTAATTTTAATTATAAGAAAATGTGTACAGGAGTTCAACTTCCTATTCCTCAAATATCTGAAAATACTTTTATTCTGTGTTCGTACATAGATGGATTGGCTGGATATAGAACTCCAAGTTGAAAATTTTCCTGTTAATAGTCAGAGTAGGGTAACTCAGATATCAGTGGCATAACATAGTTTATTGTGCGCTCACATCACATCCTACTCATTCCTCCATAAAATTGAGATTTGGGGGTTCTCTGCTCCATACAGTAATTCAAGATGCTTATATAGACTCCTTTTACATTGTGGCCTCCAAGGTCCTGTGGACAAGGATGAGAGAGACAGAGAGAGTACCGAAAATGCCCCTCTGCTCTTAATTGATCCAGCCTAGAAGTGATATATCATTCTAATACCTTATCTGTGAGAACTAGTCAGATGGCCCTATCTAGATGGTAGAGGCATAGGATGGGTAGTTTGTGTGTGCAGGAAGGAAAAAACACACTCTCAGACTTTTAAAGGCATCATCTTCAAGCAAACAGTGTCTTTGATAACAAGTCTACTGCCAGACTGGTTTTGTTCTTTGTGGGTCACCTATTTTAACTGATCTGGAAACTATTGGGATCATCTCTTTATCTCCTTTAAGGTGATTGCAAGTAGGGAGTTTGTTTCTCTAGTTTTTCCCCATTATCTCTGCCTGGCATAGAACAGGGCTGGGATTAGGGTGAGACGACCCTGCCAGCACATCTCAGTAATCAAGATAAATAATATTTCTATGCAGTATCTTACAAAATAAAAGTTATTACAAAAATCCATGATGAACAAAATAATAATATCTTTGGTGTTATGAAATTTTGTTATGATGTATCTGGCTTTGTGGACTCTTCTGTGGGCTCTTCAGTCTCAAGAAACATATCTTTACTCAAATGAAAGCAATTATAATCTTTAAAAATAAATTCCCTCTACTCAGTTTTCTCTTCTTTCTGGAAATCTTAATTGGATATATAACCTGGATCAATATTTTCTGCCTTACCTTTTCTCTCAAAGTTTCTATTTGTATATCATTTTATTCTATATTCTGGAAAATTCTCTTGGTTTTATCATCAAATCTGAGTATCAAACTTTTTATTTCAAAAATTATGCTTTTAATTTCCAAGCACACTTTTTCATTCTTCAATTTCTGGAAGTGATGCCTTATTGAAACTGAGGATACTTGTGACTCATTTTTGGTTTTCTGTATGAATTCTGCTTTTACTTTTAGTTTTCTGTCACATGGATGATCTTTGCGTGTGGTTTTCTTGGCTATTTTTTATTTGGCTGTTGTTAGTGTGTTTGCAGTCTTGCTCTGTTTAATGTTGTGGGTCTGGCGATTCTTGGTTGACCATTCAAATGTAGGAATGAGGAAAGGGTGGATGCTGACCTTGTTCTGGAGCAGGGCTTGTCAGCTAGCAGTTTCCACTTCAGGATGAGCTGGCTGTGAGCCATACATTATGTGGCCCTCAGGTGCCAGGGTAAGGGAGACATCAACACCCACATTACTGCCGTGGTTCTCCTTGGGCAGTTTATTCCATTTCTTTAGAGAAGAACATGCTGAGTGTTTTCTGCATGAGTGACTTTTCCATACATAGACTTTCTCTTTCCTGTCCCCATCTCAGCTGTGCCTCCAGGAGAGGTGTCATTCAGCTACTGTCCCTTCTACACACATTCTAGTCTGTGGGTTTAAGTGTCCTCTGCCTTGTTCACCAGTATATGTTCTTCCAGAAATGTCTTTAAATCCCTTGCTCACTGAGGGTAGCTCTCCTATTCTCTTCATTTCTGTCATTTATTCTTCTAAGGTCATTTTAATTGAGTCTCAGGTGGGTGAGGAAGAGCCTGTGCCTACCCTGTCATTTGGAACCCACCTCTTCCATTTCAATCCATTTGGAAGATCTGGCCTTCTGGTGTTAGCACTCGGCATCTCAGGCTTAAAATGCCCTGGGCAAAGCCTTGATATCGCCTCTGCCAGCCTCCAGAAGTAGCTGCTTCTCCTCTGGTTGTGCACACCTCAGAGAACAGCACTAAAATCTACCTACTAACTTAAATCAGAAAACTAAGGCATCTTTCTGTTTGTCCTCCCTTTCCCATCTCCATTGTAAAGTCTACTGAGCTCTCCTTTCTGGGAGCCTAGAGTCCAGTGCACCACCCAACAATCAACCAGTAAATGAACTCATCTTGATATAAGCCATTCATATGTGCATACAAATTGGGATAAGGGCTATGAAGGAAATGAACAAGTGTGAGGATAAGGAAACAACAGTTGGGTGAAAACTTAGCAGGAGTGGACCTTGAGCAGCGCCTGAGGTTGCTGAGGAGGGAGTTGGTGGAAGATGGAACATGGTCACTGGAGGAGGCCAGGGCGATTGGAGCCCAGAGGCAAAGGGGAACAAGCCAAGATGCGCGAGGTAGGAAGGGGATAGCTCACGCAGAAGGGCCTGGTGGGGGCTTGGATTTTACGGAAAGGGTGATGGGAGAGATGAGCTGGAATTAACTTATAAGTGGCTCACTCTGCCATGGGAAGAATGAGTTGTGGGTGCATAATTGAGTGGAGGGAGACCAGCGTGAGACTAGAATCTTTCAGGTGAGATGGGACTGGTTTGTCTAGGTTGGTGGCAGTGGGGATGGAGATGTTGACAGATTTAAGATACAAATACAGGTGACCCCAACAGCTTTCAGATAGATTAAAATGAGTCACCCACAAGGAACAAAATTACCCTAGCATTGGACTTGTTACCAAAGACACCACTCACTTGAAGCTGATGCCTTTAAAGGTAAGAGGGTGTGAGTTTTCCTTCCCGCACACACAAACTACACTCCCCATGCCCCCTGCATCTAAATGGGGCCATCTGATTAGTTCTCACAGAGCAGATGTGAGGAGGTCTGTTTCTCCCACCAAGCTATAAGATCTGAGAGGTGAGGTTGGTCGTGGCTGGCCTGCCCACCGAGAGCCCCTTGGTGGACATTGCAGCACAGGAGCATATGAGGGGAGTTAGCCCAGTGCTGTTGCCCAAAGAACCTCAGGGCTGGCACCTGGACCATAGGCCTGGGGGTATGGCCTACCGAATAGTGAATCCAGTGCCAGAGTGGGGGCATCGCTGTTATGATGCCAGTGAGGCTATACTATAACATGCTGAGTCCACCGTTCTGTGCTCTTCTGCCCTAGCAGGCAACATGGGCAAGCCTCTCCAAGAAGCTTCAGTTGTGCCTCTGTGAGAAAACAAAGGAAGTGATAGAGCCACCTCCACTCTCTGACCTTCTTAACTCTTTGCTCTTCCTTGTGTTGCTTGTTAACTGCCCCTGGAATGAACCAACATGCAAACAACCATGAACTGAGTCCAGATCGTCATTCCCAGCTGTGCTGGACTTCTGGTCTCAGATCTAGTCCAGCTCCTTAAGACAGAGTTGTCTGCAATGCTCGAACAACACCCTGGACAGCAACAGCCACGTGGCATTCAGGCAGGACCCGCGGAGCCCTCGTCAGTGCAGAGCTGGTGTGCTGGGTGCAGAGCTGGTGCTTCTGCTTACCCGTGGTGGGAAGTCACCGTCTCATTTTCATCTTCCCAGCAAGAGGAGCCGCTAAGGGGCTGCAATGTGAGGCGCCTGGCACCCGCACACCTTTCTCTTGCCGAGACACCTGCCTGTGACGGGATGGGCAGATTGCTCCATAAATGATGAACGTGGAAGGAGTCTGCCAGGCACCTCCTGTGCGGTGTTGAGCCTGTTCCCTATGAGTGCCCCATTCTAAAGGCAATTAGTCTAATTGCTTTTGTTATTTCAGAAAACAAATTAAACCACCCGAGTGTTTCAGGGCAGAAAAATGTCTGCAGTGTAGTATAAGGAACGTTTCAGGAGTATTTAGTTCACAGCCAGTAGTGTCTGAACAAACAGCCAGGAAATAGGCAAAAGGAAGGCATGAGGGATGGGGCACCTGGGAGGTCAGGACCTTTGCGAGGTGAACAGCATGCCCCATGGGGACTGGGCTCAGGGAAGGTCCATTCTTCTGGCCATCTCTGAGTGGACTCAGAGTCCTCCTGATAGCTGGAAACCATCCCGCCAGACCCCTTCCCTGCTAGCTCCCTGGCTGTAAGGTCTGTGGATCCTACGTCATCCTGTCCACTGTCTTCATTGCTGATTGGGGCAGGTCCACCCTCTGTGGCCATTAAAATCGGAGCAGCCACCAGTTGAGCTCCCTCTCTTCCTTCCAGACACCTTCCTCACGGCCACTGTAGGGCTGCCTGAAACACAGCTAACACAAATGGGGTCCCAATTCACCAGTTCTCAACAGCTTCATGGTTTCCTACCAGACATCCTTCAGCACTGGGGAGCTGGAGGCCCAGCCTGCCTACATGCAGGCCTTGGAAAACCTAGTTTCCTCACACTTTTGCTCTGTGCTTCATGCTGCTGTGCCTTTGTCCCAGTGGGGTGTAGTGCACACACGTGCACACGCACATGCACACAACACACATGCACACTCGGACCCTGGATTGTTCTCTACTCCTCAGCTTGCAGGCCAGGCGTCCTTGCCTTGTGAAGCTTTCTCTACCATGGCAGGAAGAGTTAGGTACTTTGTCCTTCATGCCCTGCTGGGCCCAGGATTGATCTCACATTTATGCTGTGTTACATCCATTTGTCTCTCTGGTGCTCTCACCAGACTGTACGCAGCTGAGCGAGGAGGGGCCTCACCTTGGTCACCTGTGCTCCTAGCATGTGTCAAAGGATCTATCATTCAGCAAGAATTCAGTACCAGCTGGATGGGTAGATGGATAGATGGGTGGATGAATGGACAGTGAATGAATGAGTGGCCCCAAGGATGGGTAAATGCACTTTTCCCAGGGAATTCTTCCACTTCAATCCTACTCAGAACCAGGAATTATCCTAGGGAAGAGAGAGAGATGGAGTGATTCATCAGGGACTCCCATTCTCCACCCAGCACCACCCTTTCCTGTGTGGAGAGCAGAACGTGGTGAGAAAGTTGTTCTAAGAGCAGGTGAGCACTTTGATGCCAACAGCCATGTCCTCTTTCCTTCCACTCAAAGCCACGTGAGGCTCACAAATCAGCCTTTTTCCTGGCCCTACAGCCTGAAAATGTGCAAATCCCAACTCAGCCTCTCTCTTAAGCACAGGAAGCTTGGTTGGCATAAGGGCAGAGGACTGGTCTCTTGGACAAACCAGCTGCACCCCCATGTATACATCCTCGGAGGATGATCCTGCAACACAGAAACACCCATCAACTTAAAGTTTTGTTTTGTTTTGATTTGATTATGTTTTAGAAAAACAGGACAGTACCGCCATGAGGTCTGTTCTTTTCTTAGGACTCACGTGGCTCTCAAACCCAGAATGAAGACCACCTGTACCAGATTCACTGGGGGGATTCCTCAAAAATCAGCTTCTGGGTCCCACCCCAGTCCGGCTTAATCAGAATCTCTGGGACAGGATTTAAACCAGCACCCCTGGATTTTCCCATGCAAGGGAAGGCTTAGACTCTTCCTAAGAGATAATAGGGGTAGTTAAAAAAGAATTTAAAATGGCAAAAACTTGAATCGCTTTCATCCTCCTCCCTCTCAGAGACCCCAGACCTGGCCCATTTGAACTGCATCTAGCAGCCAGGCAGCCTACAGCCCTTCTCTTTGATCTCCTTCTCCTGCCTCAGCAGAAACACATCCTGCTCCCCACATCCTCAGAACTATCTTGTGTCTTCAACCAGTGATGTAATTACTTGGAACTACTGCATCCTGGTTGGAATTTATTTTAGCCACGCTTGTCTGCGTGCCACTTTGTCAGACTCATCGTTAAGGCTTTTTTCTTCCCACCTTCATCAGGCTGCATTGTCTATTTATGCAGTTTCCCACACCTGCTGGCACATGGTCCGGCCTGTGCCTCAGGTCCTATGCTGAGGTCTGGCTGCAGATGACATGCGGTGGACACCTTCCCCCACACCGTTGGGACACTCCATGTGCTCCCCTGTGTGAGGTGAGCCATTGGTTCTGATCTCACGGTCCCCTTCCCAGAGCAAAGAGGGACTGTTCAGGGTCACATGTGCCTGGGAACTCAGGCTCTCTGCCCTTGCTCTCTGCCACCCCCTTACTCCCCCACTGCGCCATAAGCTCCGGCCCCCCGCTGTGGGCTCAGCACCCTTCCAGGGTCTTCTCAGAATGTGGGATGGGACCTGCCCTTGGGAAGTATACTCTCTGAGGAAGACACAACATGCAGGAAGGAACGGTGAGTGAAACCGGGCAGCATGTGGTGCCTCCCACACTTACGAGGAGCAGAGGTATAGCCTCGAGGAGCTCCAAGGAAATGAATGTGGGCCAAGCCAGGTAGGAAGGGCTTTGAGAAAACTTGAGCCAGACTTTGAATGGTGGATGAGAAGTGGAGTGGGTGCTCCAGCAAGCGTGGCACGGGCAGGGGCCGGGTAAGGCCAATGTGGTGGCACCTTTCAGAGACTAACAATGAGAGGCCAGACTGCCCTGTGGGCAAATGATCATTTCACCCAGAGGGGAAATGCCTAGGGGCATGTTTTAGTGTAGAGACTATACAAATTAAGGCAGGTAATAGAAAGGTTTGATTTAAAGCTCTAATTCACTCAGCTACATTTTTCAGGAAAAGCATAAAACATAAGAAAATGGCCTCTTTTTTCACAAAACCTTTGAGAATTTCCCTCATCAAACTTTGTAGTTGGGTTGATCTTTTCCCTGGCTCCGGGCCCTGAAGTCACAGGCTCCCCCACTTTCAGCACAGCACCTCTCTTTCTTGGCTGATACATACCAGTCCCTCAGTGTTACCAAGGCCCAAGGCTGCAGGCAGGAAAAAGCCAGGGAGGGTCCCTGGAGCTCCAGCCAAAGCAATTCGAGGGACTTGCCCCAGGAGCCTGGCCCCCTGGGGATATTTTGTTGTAAAACTAGTAAATGTTTTTCTGTTGTGAAGCAAAGCAACGTTCTTGGCACAACTTGAATATTTTAAGCCTGGTTATGGTTTTTGTTTAGGGTGTTTAAGTGGGGGTGGGACTATCTTTCTCATTGTTTAACCAGAAACACCTGCATACAGAGCCAGCAAAGAAGAATGGTTTTATCCCTGGAGAAATGTAGCCGCCTTAAAGTAACGGGCTGCTTGAAGACCTTGACCCTTGCATCGGGCCTGGATGATTCTGGCTCATACTTAGCAGAGGCAAGTTCTGTGCTGTGGGTGTTTGTGTGGATGCGGGAAGGGAGGCACTTTAATGTCCCTGATGCACCTGTGGGGAGCACAGCTACCAGGGAGAACATTTTCAAGGCCCTGGAGATGTGAGATGGCGTGATGTGTCCATGAACACAAACTGCAGGTTCAGTGGCTGTCCCAGTGGGTGACAATGGAAACTGAATTCAGAGCACGGAATCAATACAGACTTGATAAAATTGTTTGGCACATGAAGGCTTGGGGGTGCCTTGCAACAAATGGGTAAGAAGTCAGTTCTTGCCTTACCAACCTCCTCCTGCCTTTTCTGGTCTTTTCTATCCTCTTACCTGCTCAGGTGCTCAACACCTTAATTTAGTCACTGAGTCATGTGTGCAGTCATTTTTATTCATTCTCTCTCATCATTTGCTCTCAGGAGCCAGTATCAGCCATTCACACCTCAGAGCTTATTAAAGTCAAAGTCCTCAAGGGCAGGAGATTCACACTTGAAATCTTAATCCTCATTATGGTGTGAAACTGCTGTGTCCTACTTATGTGAAGATTATGTACGAGAAAGTTGAGCCAGGGGATGGTGCTTTTGGGGCGACAGGCCTTTCCTGTGTGTTGCTGCTGGGGCCTGAACCATTGGAGAGAAAAGCAAAGCATAGATGCTGAGGGGGAGTGAATGGCCAGTATTAAGGAGAAGGTATTCTAACACTTGTTAAAAACTAGCCAGGAAGATTTTATTCAAGACCACTGCAACAGGGGAGAGAGGTTAAACTCAATTCCAAATCAATGAGGACTAGGAGGGATTTATAGCTAGCAGACAGAGTGAGGGAGGGGATGGAAAATTACTAAAAGGAACTCGTTTATCAAGGTATCAAGGGTGTGGAGAAGAATATCAAGAGGGGGAGATTCTAGACAAACTGGCATAGTAGGAATCTTTGCTAAAACTTGGGCTCAGCAGGCCAAGGACGGTGTCTAGGGGAGAAGAGGATTCAAAGGAGCCTGACTAAAATTCGGCCAATTCTTTGTCACTAGGTAGGTATTCAGGGTGGAGAGTGACCTGCAAGACTGAGCACACTGTCAGTAAGGATGTTGAAATGGCCGCTAGCTGTTGTGATTTCTTGCAGGTGCCCATGCATAGTAAAGATGGTATAGCTCCTGAGACTTAGAAGAGACTTCACTTGGTGTTCCTCATTCAGGCTTTGGAAAGAAGTAGAGGCCAGACTGTATTTGCATGTAGCTCAAGGAGAGCAAAGGCTCCCTGGAACACCTCCCACCCCTGAGACCCCAGGGCCGGGCCCAGGGGCAGCTCAGGAACCAGATGTTGCATCAGTTCACCTGCTCTCTCAGATTACAGAAGGCCCCACTAAAACTGGCTGGAATAATAGGGAGGGTTATCTTCATGCATTGTGTAGTCCACTGGTAGGGCAGGCCCCAGGCTGTGAACCGCCAACAGCGTCACAGGGAACAAGGCTCCTTTACCTGCCATTCACCATGAGCTGATTTTGCCCTCTATCTGCCCCTGCAGAGTCACACACAAATATCACAACACCCGTGGGAAGCGAAGACTGTTCTTCTTAATCCTTCAGTGCCTGGGAGACTACCTCACCCACTTCAGTGGTCAGGGTGGGATATTTGCCTCTTTCTGAACCAGACATTGCATGGAAATGGGAGTTCAGGAGTGTCTTTAATCACTCAGGGTGCAGTGGAAGTTCTGGAGTCAACCATCACCTCCTCGCATGTGCTGTACCCAGTGTCCCCCTAAGTTGAATGGAATTCTGAGCCACAGTGAAGTGTTGATCAGACTAGAAGATAAGGAAGGTGTTGTCTTCATCTTGGAGTTAGTGTGAGAGGAAAAGGGAAGCCTGGCATCAAAGCGGTACAGAGCTCAGCAGTGTTTCTTAGGAACCCTGCAGGGTATTGGAGAGACGACAGTGCCAAGATCCCTGACCTTGCCCCTCAAGGCTTCTGTGTCCCTGGCCTTCGCTTGAGCACCTGCTCAGCCCCTTACCTGGCTGGCTTTCTTGCTGAGAAGGTCCCATCCAATATCAGAGCCTCAGGGGCAAGAGGGGATGTCATAAAAACCGATGCAACTGGCTGTCGGGCCCCAGTAAGGATGTGGCTGTGAGGAGCTATGTGTCTTTCTCCGTGCCACAGCCCCCATTTTGGATGACGATGGCTGTGGATGACTCAGGACGAGGCCAGAGGGTTTGTTATAGTAAAGACCACCCTTTACTTCTTATAAGGGGTTATGTGCTTGGCAGGAAGCTTCCTCTAAACCCACATAGGCTTGGAGCTTGCCTTATCCTTGCTGAGAGCTAGAATGTTCTGAAGTGTGGTTATGAGGATGTATAATTATTTCCTCATTTTAACTTCCCAGGCCCTTTTGTCTTTTCTTTTTAAATGTGTTTTTTCTCAAATGAAGAAAACTTAGGAGATTTATTACCCAGGCTGATCAGGTGGTATAACAAATCATCTAAACGGTATAAAATGCTTAGATATGAATACCACAATAGTAAATAGGATTGAGCACCCACCCGTCTCCAAGGGCACTGGTGTGAAATGCATGAACTCCCAGATTTGTCTGGTCTATCGCCAGCAGGGTCTGCAACTGAAGAATTTTTTTGGAAGTGTAGAATTTTGCAAGGGTTCAGGTGAAAAAAAATCTGCATTGATCCCAAGATGTTTTAAGGACAGATTTGCAGCAACAAATGTTGATGAACTAAAACTGGGAGATTACACTGTGGAACTGGGATGTGGAACAGGAAATTGGTCAATGCTCCAGTAAACTACTCAGGAACTGAATGAAGTCCCTTGCAGGAGACCAAACTGCTGAGAATGTGAGAATCACCCCGTTGTTCTTGGAGAACCACCTCTAAAGGCAATCAGTCTGTTTTGACAGGGGAGGATGGATGGCAGGTCCCAACACTGAGATACAGGTTTGAAACCCACACTAGTTATGGCATTTTCCCTCTAGACTGGAAATTTTAATAGCAGAGCAATGTCGACAGATGAAATTTGAGTTAAGTGATTTGTGCAAGCAGTCCACAATTCACAAGAAGGTTTTGTTCCCAGGCATCTATCGTCTGCTATAAGGCCATTGTTTGGATCTTTGGAAACTAAATGCAGTTTTACACAGGCATAATTCCCCAGAATGGGAGTGGATTTCTAGACGAGTCTCCAAAACTTTATTTAACCCTGAATATAGTAAAAAAATAGTCTACACATTCGGTTAATATTAGAGAACCCAGTTTTACACGTAGCACAGTAACACTGAAGAGAAAATTGGGTTTTTGTGTTTTCTTTGATTAGTGTAACAGGAAGGAAGGTGACAAGCTAACCTCAGCATGCAAGACTGGGAGGGGTGTGAGTGATAATTGAGTTCAAGCCCCTGTTGGTCAAATGAGCAAGGACACTGAGTTCCAGAGAGGTGCAGCCTCTGGCCAGAGGTGACACAGCCAGCCAGCATGACTGGAACCCAGGCCTGCCCTGACACAAGGAGTAATGCCTGTGGGAAGTAACTATCGGATACACCTAGGGTCCCCCATTGTGTTGGGCCCCCTCAGATGTCTATTCTTCCCAGTTTCACTATAAAATATGTCCTGTTCCTCCTTTTAAAAATAGAGGCAGAGCCTACTATTTGGCTTGTCTAGGAATAGAGTCCACAGACACAATGAAGAAAGAAGAAAGATGTGTTCGTGTGACAAATGACAACCAGGTGAAGCTAATTCCACTGGAAATAGCAGGAGGCCAGGAGCTGAGACTGTGGGGAAGGTCTGCCTCCTCTGGGAGAGCTGGGCTTTGCTTGGGAGCTGACCGAGGGTAGACAGATCTAGGCGAGGGGTCATACAGGTGGCACTTCCGCCCCCATTCAGCTCTGTTATGCCCTTGTTGGAAACAGCACTGTGGCACAGAAGACCATGAGACCATGATGGGGAGGGGAGAGACTATCACATAAGTCATTGACAAAGGAGTGGGGAGATGGTCATCTCCCACTCATGACCCAGAGCACATACAAGGCTAAAACAAGAAATAAAAGCCAAAGTGATTCCCATCACAAAGCCTAAGCTGGCATTCAGTCTGACCCTGGTCCATGTGTGGCCTCCCCATGCCCTCTGTCCGAGAACAGCCTCGAGCTGCAAGAACCCACGTCTCTTTCTTCTTCCGTATGACCCCTCGCCTCAGACTGCTCGCTGCTTGAGGACGAAGACTATTTCATTTAGTTTTTAACTCTCTGCAGTCCCCTCATCAGATGTTTGATATCTATTGAATTTACTCAAGTTCAAGATAGAGAACAAAACAATATTTTTAAAATAACAAAATTTAATATTTATATTTGAAATTCTATGCAAATGTTTATTATTTTTTTTAATTCCCATTCCTCATTTTTGGCAACCATCGGCTCATTCTCTGTATCTGGGGGTCTGTTTCTGTTTTATTTTGTTTATTTATTTTGGTTTTTTTTTTAGATTCTACATGTACGTGAGATCGTACAAGATTTATCTTTCTCTGTCTGGCTTATTTCATTTAGCATAATACTCTCTAGGACTACCCATGTTGTCACAAGATCTCATTCTTTTTTATGGCTGAGCAATATTCCTCTGTGTATACATACCACATCTTCTTTATTGAGTCATCTACTGACGGACACACAAGTTGCTCCCACATCTTGGCTATCATAAATAATGCTATAATGAACATAGGGGTGCATATATCTTTTGAATTAGTGTTTTTGTGTTCTTCAGATAAAGAAAGCAAATGTTTCTTTAAAATCTAGAATTTATAGATCTAATCCTGGTCACATTTGGTTGTCTCAAGTATCTAGTGACTCTTGCTATGGTATCAGTTCCATGTCCAGGCTCTTGGCAGGGTGGTTACTGATGCCCCAAGGGAATGGGAGAAAACGATGGAATCCCCTCAGCTTCTGGAAGTTAGGGCCAAAAGGTCCCCTGCAGGGTTCAGCCCCTTGCACCCCCCTTGGAAGCACTTGGGATCTGTTGGGGATGGGGAGGTGACAGAGATCTGAGCCATCTATCAGCATCAGCTCAACTTTCAAGGCAACAGAAGCTGGAAAGTCTAACTCCGCCTCTGACTCTCCCCTTCACCCTTCTAGAATGTGACAGTGTGTGAACCTATCCTGCATGTTTCACGGCCTTCACATCCTTCCTGGGAGGTTGGCCAAGCCTAAGCACATAGCAGGTTGTTTAGGAAACACTTGTTGAGATCATCTCAAAAGTTGCAGTTTTCAAAGCATTGGACTCTCGTGTCCCCACTCCTGCCTTCTGTTTAATGCTGACACTCCTACTGATAACAGCAGTGGCACCAGCCCCTCCTGTCTGTGAGGCCCTCATAACTGGCCAGCAGTTGCCCATTATCTCAGGGCATACTCCTGAGGCCCAGTCATCCCCCTTTCACAGCTGGGGCACAGACTCAGAGGATAAATGTCTTGCCGGATGTGGAGGGGCCAGAATTTTAACCCCGGGGCACCTCCCTGCAGTTCCATCAAGGGGAGCCCATTCCCCACTCTGCCTAAAATATATGGGGTGGGACTCTGGCCAAGGCCAGTTCTAAGGCTCACTTCAAGCTGGGTGGAGACAGAAGCGGAAGAGTGGTACTGTTTCTACCCACCAAGGCTGGGTGATGACCTCTGTGTTTCCTCTCAAGTGTGCTGGCTGGGATTGTAAAACCCAAAGTAGGTATTCCAAGGCCTCCATTACTCTCTCCTTAAGGACAAAAATCATTGCTGTATATTTATACATAAATAACTGTTTTCTTGAGCAGGCTCAAAGAAATGAAACACAGATGGGGATAATGTTGAAAATGTTTACCTATTTTCTCTCTGAGGACATCAGATTAGCCCTTTCTGTGGGAGGAATGTGTAATCTGCTGGAAGACAATATCATCCTTTTGATCTTGCAATACATTTTTCATATCTTTGCCGCAAAAGCTGATTAGTATCGTGACATTTTTAAACAATGACTGTTCGCTGTGCAGAATGGGAAGGGAAAGCTGAGCCGAACATGTAGATAGATGGACGCTTGTCGAAGGCTGGACCGTGGGAGTGAATTTTCCACATGTTTCTTTTGCTTGCTGACACTGGCATTAACCACTTCGTCCCGGGACACAGTCTTGTGCACTGATTGGAATCTGATGCTCAGCTGTATGAATTGGCCTCTCTTCGCTCTTATGCGGAGAATCATTGATTAATGGCCTCGTCCACTCCTTCCAAGGTCGCCGTGTCCCCTTTTCTTCTGGAAGTTAAAGAATCCTTGATTAAATGGCAGAAGAGGACTGAATGGGGAAATGTCTGAGGAAGGGCTTTTATAAACTATGCCCCGCCATGCATTCTGGAGATGCTAATGATCCCTTTGTAGACGGAGCCCATCGTGCAGATGACATAGGCTGCTGCGCAGCGTGTGATTGGCCCGCTGCCTTGGCTCGCTAGCATGGAAACTGACATTTCTAAAAGGCTCCTCTACACTGTGTATGCGCCTCCCTTCAGGGCTTCCCAGCATTTCAAAAGGAAAACATTTCATAGAAAAAGAAAGCGGCAGAAATGGAAAGGACACAGATTTCCAACATTTTCTGTTTCATTTTGCCTCCAGAGAATTTTGTTTGTGTGGGGGATGGGGCTTGGCTCTCTCCGAGCTAGGTGCACCCACTTGCATGCCCCAAGAGGCTTGTGGTGCCCTGCCAAGTTACTGAGATCCACCAAATGCTATGCAGGGTTACAGCAGTGAGAACAGCCAACAAAAGGTTAAGGTTGCTAAACTGTTCACAGCTCTGAGCATGCAGCACCCGCAGGGCCAGGCCCTGCAGCAGAGTTAAAATTGCCCTGCAGCCACAGGGAGGGAACAGATAAATCAGGAATGAACTTGAAATTATATTTCTTTCTCTTAGCTTTCTCTCTTTCTTTTTGTTCTTTCTTTATCTCCCCACCCTGGGAACAATGTTACAGAAAATTACAAGTTGTAAATTTCACCCAGTGCATTTAACTCCATCCTTGCTAAGGACCAAGGGATGCAGTCTCCCCAGTCCTATTGCAAGAGGCTGGTCAGCCAGTTCTGAAGAGCAAACACAGGAAGTCACCAGGGAAGAAGTGGAGCCAGAGGCCAAAAGAGCACAGGTGGCCCGGGACTGGCAGAGCAGAGAACTTCCCCCACCTCTGTGAGCAGCTGGAGTGTGGGCTTCTCGTGTGTCTCAACTTAGAACCTATGCTCATGTCACAGGCTGGGCATACTGGGACCTTGTTCCTCACGCTGGGCCAAAGCTACAGTGAAGGTCTCAGGCTTATGTGATTCATGACTTGTGCTGTGGGGTTGTTTTTTTAAAGCAAAGCTTTGTGTGATGCTGTGCCTTGATCACTGACACGTCTTTCTAGGGAAAAAAGAGAGAGAAAGCTTCTCATTCTCGGGTCCCAACCCAAAGCATCAGTGACCAGCAAGGGTGGCCAGCCTGAGCAGGGACAGCCTGTGTCTGGTTCTCAGGCAGTGTAGTCAGGAGGCAGAGGGTCAGCTGGTTGTCCACGTTTGTCAGCTGGACTTTACTTCACAGAAAATGGGTTTTATTTTCACCCGCCAGGAAGTTTGATCTGGGGAGTATGTGTGTGCATGCATGAATGACATGCATGAGAGGTGATGCAGAAACCAAAGCTACAGAGGGACCTCAAGGAGTTCCGCTGAGGGCCCCTGGGGTCATGGTGGAATCAGCAAATTACCTCCTAAAGCTTGATGCATGTGGCTGAGGCTCTTTCCAGGAAATACCCAAGATGCTAATATCCCTGTCCCCAAAAGAACAGCCCCTACCCTACGGAACGTCGCCCATGGAACTTGCTAATGCTAGGAGGCCTGGGGTCCTGAGAAGTGCTGGCTGACCACGCGGCCCTCCAGGAGCACCCCTGCGGGTTCAGGGGGAGCACACACGAGGCACGGCCTCCCTTCCTGTACTGGGAGTGGAGGTCAGCACAGCTTTCACTGAAGAGGCCCCCCACCAGAGGTCTTGTTCTTAGTTCCTCAATCACCAACTCTCTGCCTTTGCCTTTTTACTCCTCTCCCGAGACCTTGAATACCATCTTCTACTATGGAAACCTCTTTGAGACTTGTCTCCACTTGACACAAAGCTTCCTCAAGATTGTCCTCTGTTCTCTCTCTCAACTTTTCTCTCATGCAGGCCTCCTTCAAAGACCCTCTGTCCCTTAGCCTCTGCCGGTGAAGTCTGCAGGCCTGATGCTTTCTAAAAGGCCAAATCCATTTGAAAAGACAATCAATATAGGTTAAGAAATATAATCAGTAAAGAACATGTACATGCATGCTTTAAAAATAAATGTCTTTCATCTTTTGCTGTGTTCGCATTAGCAGCTGCAGTGTATCACCTTCAACCAGAGGTCGCTGAGTCTGACATTCTCCCATTCATTCCTTTGGGTTAAGCATTTCCTGCCTATGATTTTCTTGGGAAATAAAAACTGCCTCTCAAGAAAATACGCCTGGCATTTTCACATGATGAATTTATCTATAGCAGGAAAACTAGGAAGTACTGAAGTGAGGAGCCTGGGAAATAAAAGAAATTAAGAGGAAAGAAGGCCAAAAATAGGGAAACTGCTGAATATTTCATGTGTACATTTCTTTCTCCCTCTGCCCCAACCATGCTGCTAGCTCCTCAGGGCAGGGCCATCTCTTGCTCATTTCGCTGCCCTCTTCCTTGGTCTAGAGCCTGGCACTCAGGCACTTAACCAACTCATGTTGAGTGAGGCCTACCACGTGCCTAGCACTATGCTGGCGGTGGGACATCGAGTCAAACGAGACCCCGGTCCTGCCCCCAGAGTGCTCGTGTCTGTGGAGGAGATGAGCCGCAGAGAAAATTACAGAGCAAATGCCATGAGGCGAGGCCAGGGATAGGACAGATCGCTTTGAGAGCCCTCACATCTAGGGTCTCAACAACTGCAGACATAGTCTAGTTGCTGATGGACCCCTCACAAAACAGAAGACTTCATGCCCCAGCTGGTGACTGACAGACTCTGGAGGGTGTCCTAACAACCAAATTCCAGGTCAACAGAATTTGGGTGGCTGCTTATAACAGGGCATAGCAGCCATCCCGCTGGGGCCTTGCAATGCTCCCAGGCTACATGTAATTCTACAGGAAGAGTAGTATCCCCTTTGGGGGCAGAGATAGTTTTCTTTCTTGGCAAATGGCTCATATGTCTGGCAGTCATCTGCCGTGAATTCCGGTAGTTTCTGCTGCAAGTTCGGACCTAGGTTTGAGTCTGCATCACGGCTTTGGTGGTGGAAGCAGCGATCTTCCCGTTGGTGCAGAGCCACCATTTAGGAGAGGCAAAAAGGTCCAGCACCTTGTCAGCTAGAGCTTGCCCAGGACTTCCTTGCCAAGTTTCATTTTTAAAAGCTCTGCAACTTTACTTAGATGTATGTGTTTTTGCTTTGTAATCAGATTTTCACCAAACTGATATATCATTAAACCTTTGTTTTTACAATACATGCTTTATTGTGAAACCAATTTCAGCAAAGTATTGCAGATGCAATGTAATTTTTATGTCTTAGTTGTTTTATTTTTTCCTTTTTTGGTTGCTAAGGTACCAAATACTTTTGAGAAAGTAGCTTGATAGTATCTATAATATGGTGGTTTTCTGGATAAGAGATTACATTATCCCCATGTAATATATTTGGACAGACTGTATTCATCCTGGCTCGGCTAGATAAATAAATTAAAATTCACTGATTGAGGAAGAAACATGATATTTCCATTGCTGAGAATGGTTTACGCTGCCTTTCTGACAGCTGCTGTGTTGCAGGGTTGCCTCATCCCTACCCTGCTGAGTCGTTTCCACTTCTGTGAAAGACAAACATGCTGCAGTGGCTTTCCAAGCAGTGGAAACACTGCCTCTGAGGCTGGCGGCCATGCCCCACCCCCACCCCCAAGCCTGCAGCCCCACAACCCGGCCCCTCTTCCTGATGCTCAAGGTCCTTACTGGGCACTACCACGTGCTCCACATGGTTGTTCCTCCTGAGGACGAGCCACCCTTGCCTGGGTGTGTGCTGTGGCTCCCAACCATGGACTCACCGGGGAGACCTCGGAGAAGGTGGCTTGTTCCTTCTCTTTCATCTCCTTCACTAAGTTGGCAGCTGGGCTGGGCTAGAGTCAGTGCTAGCCTCAGACTCTGACCTAGGTCAGGCATTCATCCCCAGCTGCCAGGCCTGGGCCCAGGAGGGCCTTGTCTCAAGAGAGCTGAGTGGAGTCAGTACAGGCTCCTGTGGGAGGCTCCTGCACCAGGTGCAGCAAGGTGCTGCTCCCAGGGAAGGGTGCCATTGCCTGGGGTGGAAGCCGGCATTCAAGAGCCCCTCTAGTCTCCATGTAAGAACTTGGAAAGCTATAATCCAATCACTGCACAGTCAGAATATTGTCGTATGGAGACCATGAGGAGGATGATAATGATGATGATGATCATGATGATCATGATGATAATGGACTATAGACTTTAAGAGAAGGTGGCATCAGTCAAGTTTTTAATGAGTATCTACTGCTGGTCTCACCCCACCTCCAGGCCCTTCCTCCCATGAATGGGGCCTGCAGGAGAAAGATTTATATGTCCCGTTCTGCCTTCTCACTGCCTATGTTGTCACTGCATGGAAGAGCAACATAGGAGTTGCAGTATAGACAGCTCGGTGAGGTGAGGCTTGGGCTGGGATCTGGATTAGTTTGTTCATTCAGTTGTTTGTTCTTTCATTCGTTCATTCAATTTTGAGCACATATGGGCTTCAGTCTCTGTCCTAAGCACTGATATGAATCTAAGTTCATGAGGCACTATTTGTGTCACATCCAATAAGTCACTTCACCTCTGCACCTCGGTTACCTCACAGGGTCGTTGAAAGGACAGAGACTGAACCTACAGTAGAGAAGAATGTTGTCACCATCACATCTGTGCTTTTTAGATGTGGTTCAAGGACAGCAGAGCTGTGTTGTGTGCGGCCTCTCTGGGCAGAATAGCACCAGCACACCCCACCCACCTGCCCGCGGCCCTCCTTCCCCAGTGAAAGACAACTTACCCCTTCCTTCTGTGGCAGAAAGACTGAGAAGGCTCAGCGTAGCAAAGCATTTTCATTATTCTCCATTGCAAAAGTCCCTCTCTGAACTCCTTCTGAGATGGACTCCCAAAACTAATTATGCCAAGGTGTATTACAACTAACTAAATCCCTCCAAACCAGCTGCAGAGGTCATTGGCACTATGAGCAGTTCTTGGGAAAGTTAATCGAATGCTTTCACAATAGATCACTTACCATTCACAGCACATTCATGGTTAGCATGATGGATTCTGGACCCAGACTGCCTGAGTTCCAGTCCTGGCTCTGCTGGTTACAAGTTGAGTGATCTTAGGCTAATTGTTTAACCTCTCTGAGCCTCAACTCCCTCATCTGTAAATACATCTAATAAGAGTACGTACCTCAGAAGGTAGTTGTGAGAGTTAAATGAGTTAACACTCATAAACCTCTCAGAACAGTGCCCAGCACTTGCTAAAGCGCTGATGTGTTAGCCGCTGTCATTAGTTTCAGGAGGAATTTCCATTTAAATGAGAAATGTCTATGGAAATTGCCTGCACAGAAATCTCTTAACTCAGGAAGATTTTCCCAGCTGCAGTTCCCGCTAAGCATTCCTGTGTTGTTTTCCCCTCGTTGCACAGTTCAACACAAATACCTTTGTCATCTCTTAAAAATTCAATTCTTTGGTTTGGTACTTGAGAGATATAAGCAAAGGATGATACAATGAGAATAGTCTGTATCTTCTTTGACAAGCTTCTTCCCAGGTAATCAGACAAGCAAGAGTGACACTCCGCAGCACAGCTGGAGTTTTTATGTTTCCAGCGGGTGCTAAGCCAAGCAGCTGTCCCTGTTACTGTTCTGTGGCAACCTTGGTCTGCAAGGGTCCTGGCCGCAGCTCTTGGCCCCCTGTGGTTTTGCACACTCACAGGCTACACCCAGGTGGTGTTTGGCCAGGTGTGTGCTATGGCTCCCAGGAAGGTCGAAAGGAGACTGGCCTGGCCCGTAGAACCCAAGGGCTTTGACCTTCACCACTACCACCCACTCCTTTGTAGGGTCAGGGGCTCTCCATTGTCTGTGCTTCTGTAGCCTGTGTGAGGAACCCATGGAAGACCATGGACTCTGCAGGTGCATTTCCCCACCAGGGGAGGAAAAGGAAGAACCATGTCCTTTATGTCTGCATATGACACAGGGAAAGTTACAAGGCAGGCAGACAGCAGGACAGATGGTCATTTTCTCTTTGGTTGTGGCCATCTTGACGCTCATAGCTCACGGCGACCCCAGCCCACTTTCTTCGATAAAGAATTACAGTGATTTCATTGCCATAGAAACAGAAAAGTCCAATTCTTCTGCCTTACTCTGACAATTCTTCTTTCTTCCGAATTGCACCGGGGCCTTGGAGAAATCCCTTCCCCTTCTGGGCCTCAGTTTCTCACCTGTAAGATGAGACTGCTCTGTACCCAGGATAGCACTCCACAGAACTGGTGGCTCTGTCCATAGGTGTGTTGGTGGCTGTGTTCCAGCCCAGCTGGCCTTTTGCTGCTATTGACATTTTCAAGCTTTCTCTTCATATATAATAGGGCCTCCAAAGATTTCTCGATTGGAATGGAAACACTGCCTACTGGCCAATGCAGGCAGAACTAATCAATGCATACGGTCCCTGCCTAGATCACTTCAGCCTGGCCTCAAGGGACTCTGCTGGGCCTGGGGTTGGGGGTGAGGGGGGGGCTTCCTTCTCTAGTTGCTCAGGGCCAGCACTCACTCTCCCCTTTCATGTTTCCCTCCCTCCCTTTCCCCTTAATCCTTCCATCTTTCCCTCTCTGTCCCTGCCTCTTTCTACTTCTCTCTACCTCTGTCTCTTCTCTTCTCTCCTTCCTTCCTTCCTACACCCTCTCCCTCCACCAATCTCTCTCTCCCTCCCTCTCTTCTCCCACTCATTCCCTCCACTTACCCGTGCCCCCTCTAGTGTGAAGAGCTAGGCCACCTGGGAATACCTGGAGCCCAGATCTTGTCCAGCATGCCCTAAGTGTTGGCACGGTTGCCTCCCCCACTGGTGGGTCTGCAGCCCCAGTCTCCCCTCCTCTGTGAATGCCCAAGCTCCTTGACAGATCTGATCTGAAAAGGTGCCAGTAGACTCCTGCATCAAGTCGGCTACTGGTGGCACTGAGATGACAGGTGCGATGTTTTCCTGAGGATGCTGATCTGGGAAAAGCACAATCTCCTGTCGTAATGGAGCTAATGGTGTTCCGCTCAGGACAGCTGCACTTACATCTGGTGTTAAACCACCGTTATTTAAACTTTATGATGCGAGAGGATGCCAGCTCGTCCACTTGCAGCATATAAATTATGTCGATTGCTCATGCACTTTTTTTAACCCTGATTCTCCTGAATTATGAACGATGGACAAGACTGGTGATGGTTCTCAGGGCTCCCCTGGGCGCTGTGGGCTGTTGAGTGCACTGAGGAGCCCTTGCTCGGGCTGTGCAGATGGCTAAGAGGCTAGAGCCCGGAGCCTCCCCCAGCCATTAAGGTGCAGTCCTGGCAGAACCCCAGTTCCTGAGGGGCCCATCACTCTGGGCTCAGTAGGTTCACCCTCAGGT
This sequence comes from Eidolon dupreanum, assembly GCA_028627145.1. Taxonomy (NCBI): domain Eukaryota; kingdom Metazoa; phylum Chordata; class Mammalia; order Chiroptera; family Pteropodidae; genus Eidolon; species Eidolon dupreanum. The sequence continues at coordinate 29,296,284 of CM053515.1, forward strand.
GACCTCCTCTGCTACCGCCTCTTGGGAAGATCCAGATTGCATGTCATAAAGACAATGGATACTATAGCTGGCCGGCTTGTAAAGGTCTCCCCTGGTAGAAGCTGGCTCATTGGTTGTGAAGTTGCATCCTGGATTTTTTTCCCAAGGCATGGAAATCAAGGAAAGGCTGATTTTTGTCTTTGGTGAACAAAATGGATAATGCTCTAAGAAGAAAAAACTTTTCTTTCAAAGTCAGTTGGTGAGGGGTTATATATACCAAAGCCACTTACATAGTGACTGCCAAACACAGAAGATCTTTCACATTTCTGAGGCGAACTTGACCTGAACCTGGAAGGAGCCTGGACTGTAACTTCAGCTGGACAGCTAACCACATATCCCCAGTAAAGGCCTAGTAGAACCCCAAGAGCAGAGGGCTGGGGGTCTGTTGCTAAAGGTCTCTTTCACGCAGGAGGAAATCAAATTTGCTCCTATTTCCTTTTCTTTGAATTTCTTGCACTCACCAACCCTTAAACGACCGCAAAGAAAATGACAGGCAGTGACCCTGGAGGAGGGAGTGAAAAGAGAGTACCCAGAGGAAAATTCAGCCATCTCAAAAAAAAATTGGGGAACTATTCATGTGGACCTCAAAATGCTGGAAAGAAGGTGTGACTGTGGGGTGGCCCCACCCCCCAGACTCCGCCTGGGATGGATGCTTGTGGCAGGCTCTCTCTGGACCCATCCTCTCGGGGGCCATCTATTTCCCAGGTCTTCCTCATCACTTTACTGAGTCACAAACTCCAGGCTTTAGTCCCTTAACCCCATCCCCCTGGATACGAGCTCCAAAACGTGCCTCTCCCAGGAGACGACCCACTACTGCTGACTTTAAGAGCGCCCACATGTCCCTAGATTACTTGGCAGTCGTCTCACTTGCTTTGCTGCGTGTCTCCAGCCCCAGAGTGTCACGCCTGCCTCTCTCCGAAGGCCTCTATGTGGTACTTAATTCCATGAGCTCTACAAGCTGCGTTGCGATGCCCAGTGTTTTGCAGGGTCACCTGAGTGCTGACAGTCCATCTAGCAGGGCTGGTGTGGTCCTGCCCTACAGGGCTGCTCAGAGCCCCAGTGAGGTGATACGGTGGTGTGTACATGTTGTAGGGGATTAGAGGAGGGTTGGGGGTTCTGGATGTCCCCCTTTCCCTTTCAGGTTTTGTGTGCCTAAAGGCCACCACTAAAATGTAAATGTTATTTGGAAGGGAAACCCTGTTAAATCACTGTCAGAATTAACTCCCCAGTATAAATTAGCCAACTGGCCATAAACATCTGGGTGTGAATTAGTTGACTACCTGAAACACTAGTAGCACCTGTGCTTATGGGGACCTAAATTGAAATCCCTGTCTAATCTCCTTTAGTTGATGTCAAGCTATATTGTGCAGAAGACTGGGGACATTCAGAGGCCCCTCCCCAGGAGCCTGAATCAGTGTCTCTGGGCAGAGACTGACAAAAGCCCGCTGAGCTCTGATGGAAGAGAGGCCTTTATCGTGGGTGTGGTCCCTCTGTAAGCTCCAGGAGCCAGGGAGCACATGGCACCCTATGTGCCATGAGGGGATGCTGGCCTCCGGGGATAGGAGTGACACCAGAGGGGGAACAGGTTGCCCATGGCCATCATCAGCACACCTGCCCCCCAGGTGGTGGAGCAGGCAGCTGCCTTCGGATAGAGCAGTGCTGGTCCTGTGTTCTCCCAGATCACAGAGGAAGTTTGCCGGGACTGGGAAGGCAGAAGGTGTAGAGAAAAAGCCGGAAGCCATGACTCTGTTACCGACGGACAGAAACCATTCAGAAGGGCAGCTCCGGGGAGGGAGGTGGCATATGGCCTCATCAGGGGCCAAATTAGTGGAATGGTATCTTCCTGCTACTTTACGATCACTGTTTACTGATAGTGCTTAATTTAAAGTGTCTTCTCGGCATCGCAAGTGTGAGCAAAGACTACACACAGCTGCTTTCATGCTAACATATGAAACCTCACACACGCAAGCAGAGGGGGGGAAATAACAATTTCCTCCATGAAGTTATTCAAGATAAAAATCTTGCCATCTGTTCCGTGAAAGAAAAAAAAAAGTTCTGTTGAAAAATTAGGACGTTTCCACCGGAATGCTGGGGTCACATGGCTCGCTCTAAGATGGGATTTAAACACAGTGGTCCTGTGTGCTGCTGTTCCGCATGTTCCCACGAGCTTTATGGAGTCCGAGCTGCCCCTGATCTCGCTGAGCGTAGTCCTTATCCCCATGCCAGCCAGGTGCTTCTCCCAAGGGCAGGGTTTAGGAATTTCCAGGAGGCGAATCATGTACTGCTTTGAAAGGCAGAACAGCACAGTGACTCACAGAGAGACCTGAGGTCTAGGTGGCCCATATGGCCTTGGGCAGTCCTTTCCTCGCTCTGTGCCTCAGTTTGCATAAATATAATATGAGTTGATAATGATGCAGATGAAACCTCATTGACTAGGCTTGTTACGTGCCTAGCACACAAGTTCTCTTACGTGTTGGCCGTAGCTGCTCTTCCGACCACCTCTGCAGCTCCCACACCGGAGGGAGGGATCCATGTGGAGCGGACACATCCTGTGTGGAGGGCACTGGGACGGGGCTGGGCCATGGCAGGGCCGCCCCTGAGAGGAGCAGCTCCAGAGCTCCTACGGGCAGAGGGACCTGGATAGGAGCAGGGACTGGAGTCACTCAAAAGAGCGGAGCAACCTTGGAGGCGGGAGGATGCAGATCTGGAGCTGGGGCAACGGATGTCAGCATGTTTGGGAACAGAAGTGGGCCACGGGGCCTGTCTGTGGGCAAGGATCTAGGGGCTTTGATGGGGTCAAGTTACTTGGGGGGCCCTTGGAATAGCGGTGGAGTAGGAGGGGAGCCTCCTCGTGAGAAAGGAAGGTCATGACTGTTAGCATTTTTATGCCCTTTTTCAGTCACTCAGGGAAACCCCTAGCCCTTGAGTTTGTAAACTACATATAAACCTGTCTCATCCATTAAAAAGTACTGCCGGGGACACATGGTTTACCTAGAATGGCACCCAGCTGCCATCTGCTTCTACCCGTAAATTATCTGTGTTTTGTAACCTTTCATGGAAGTTGTTTAAGGAGGGTTATCTTTTTTCTCCTTCTTCAAAGCTCAAGCATAAATTCAAAGCTCAATTAAATAAATAATCCCTAAGAATTTCCCTCTGCTTTAACATTGCTGAGGCTCTGGCAGGCAAACAAGCAGGTCTAGGGAAGCAGGAAAGCCCACACACTTGTGTGAAGAAAGCCACAAGTGAAGCCCACTCTGACACATGCCACCCCCGTCCTGATCTGCATTTGGAGGGATCAGTCTGCCTCAGGCTGGTATGTTAGAGACTCCACAGGTGGGGCCAGCTGGCCACAGTGGGGTACCCACTATCCCTAGGAGACAGTGTGACCAGGACAGCATCAGGCATCAGGGCAGGCAAGGCGACAGAATGGTAGCCTGCCTGCAGGTGACGAGAATGAGGCTGGACCAGATCTCCACAGCTGTCTGATGGCACATGCATGTCCCTTATGTGGATGTCCTCTCAGGATGACCCTCACCCAGCAAGGCCTTGTTGGCTGGCAGCTGCCCTTCCTTCCCCTTTCTCTGATTTTTAAAGATGGTGCTTCCTCTGTCAGGAAAAAAAAAAAAAAAAAGCTGACTTGATCTTTAACTTGAATGTGAAAACTAAATGGGGTCGAAAGCGGAACTAGGTTGCTGGGGCTTCAGTCCAGGCTGTTTGAGAGGTGCTGTGTGCTGGACGCAGGACCAGTGTGCTTTCTTGTACTCTCTGAGCCAGCTTGAGGCCACGTCTCCCCTTCTGCGGTCTGCGCCCAGGTCATGGCAGTAGTGGGGAACAGTGGAGGTAGAACAAGGACTGCAGGCAATCAGGCATCTCGCCCTCCTCCCTGGGCCCCAAAAGTGGAGGCTGGAAGGAGGATGCCATGGGCTCAGTGGAGTAGGCAAGAGGGCTGCTTGAGACCTCACATGTAGACAGCCCCCTGCCAGGTGCCCTGCAGCAGTCCTCACGTCACCTTCACCCCTGCCCAGTCTCAAGAGCATCAGGGCAGTCAATGGGGCAAGCCAGGGCCTAGGGGCTACAGCCTACTGCTCACAGCTGGTCAGGCCCTAGGTAGGGAGCAGTGGAGGCCAACAGTGGTTTAGCAAGAGAGAGAAAATACAGGTGCACAGCACAGACCTTTATGACCGCCCAGAGTGGGCAGAGTGCACTGAGTATGAGCAAGAATGTGTCTGGGCAAGAGTGGGAGCAGAGGGCCAGTGTGATCCCCGAAGAGGGAGACCAGGCTGCCGTCTGGTTGTAGGTAGGACACGTGCTGGAGTTCCTGGGCTGGCCTTCATTGGCAGGGGGCCCTGGAGAAGCTGGCTGGCCCATCTTTGCTCAGCACTTCTGGCTGCCCTGGGCACCCTCCTGGGGGATTGTGCAGGGCAGGCATCTCGGTCAGCTTGGGCTGCTATAACAAAATATAAACAACTAATATCTACTTCTCATGGCTCTAGAGGCCAGAAATCCGAGAGATCAGGCCATCAGCATGGCCAGATTCCGATGAGGGCCTTTTGCAGGTTGCAAACTTCTGGCTGTGTCCACACATGGTGGAAGGAGCTAGGAAGCTCTTCGGGGTCCTTTTTATCAGGGCACTAATCGCATTCAGGAGGGCTCTATCCTCATGACCTATAGTATTAGGCCTTGCTCCTAATACTATGTCCTTGGGGATTAGGTTTCAATGTATAAATTTTGAGGGACACATTTAGCCCCCTGCAGGGGCTGTGAGCAAGAAGGTACTTAGCTATCTGTCTTAACGTTTTTGCTTTCCCTTTTTTCCTTCCTTTTAGTTGTTAATCCATTTAATAAACTGTAGTGAGCTGGGGATAGCCCAGTGCAGATGTGATTCCACCCTCCACCTTCTCTGGACTGACAGCTGCAGCTCAGCACAGGTGCCGATGGGGGGGCGGGGGAGGGCGGGCATGCTGTAGAAGCATATGGCAGGAACCCCTAATCCCCAAATGGAGATTTAGGAAAGGTGTCTCAGATGCCCTGATGTCTAACCTGAAAGCCAGTGAGGGCCTAAGGCAGAGGAGTGAGAGGCAAGTGTTCCAAGCAGAGAGATGGGCTGTGCAAAAGCCGGGGGCAGAGAGAGCCTGAAACAGAGTAGAGGTTACTACAGGCCTTGAAGTCTGGTGGGAATGAGCTGCAAGGGGCAGAGTCGAGGTGGGGCCTCCTTCAAGGCTGGATGATCCCCATGGCCAACTGACCTACCGGTGCCGGGTCCCCTCAGAACATCAAGCTGAACCCAAATAGAGGCTGACCAGGGAAGGTTGGATTCCTTAACTAAGGTAACTCAGACCATCACCACCCAGCCCAGGTCCAGACACACCCAGGTCGGAAAACATTCTCAGAAAAGTAGCTGTGTCTGGCAGAAGACTCACAACCACCCTTTCCAGCAGGATGGATCTTAAAGGCTAGCTGCCCACCTGGTTTTAAGGGGACGACACAGCAGCAGAAGGGGCTGAGGACCTCCCCAAACCATAAATGAGTTTCCTTAATATCTTAAAATATGAGAATTCTGTTCAAGCTTGGATGCCTAGAACATTTGGGCTTTTCCTTTATCAAATGGGAATTCTTAAATGTTGCCATTTCTTCCTTAAGGCACATTAGGAGAATTGAACTTTCCTTATCACTTTCTTGCACCCAGAAAAAATCTCAGATAGGAATGACTGGATATTTTTGAACCTTGAGTAAATTTAAAATCCACGTTTAGACTCTACCACGCATGTTTGATTTCTAATTAGAATGTCACACTTACCTTATGAACACAAGGTGTTGTGCAGAAGACCTTCTGCAAAGGAGGTAGGGGATGGGCAGAAATAAAGGTGGCCCATATGGAACACAAACACTATTTCTGTTGGTATATTTAGAAGTAGAAATTTTCTGATAAACTGAATCTTCAAAAATATTTTTTAAAAAACCAACAGATTGACTTAATGTGCTTTGTTCACATTTAGTAAGATACACGGGGTAACTGTTGTTGCTTTAAAGAAGGTACAAAGTATACAATTATATATGGCAAATAAATGAAATATTATATAACATCTAGAGATACTGATTGTGTTGGGTCCATGGTAGCATGAGACTTCATCAGTGAGTGGTTGTGTCCTGGTGACCACGAAAGTCTGATCAAGACTATCTGACTCAGGAGAAGGGAAGACATGAATTTTGGGGTCCTATGACTCTGCGTGGGTCATCACACAGATGCCTCTGTGTTTTTTCTTCCTACTTCCATCAGAGTTCAAGATGACATGCCACTGCATGGGAGTTTTTTAAAGAATAAATCAAAGAATGACACCATGCCATATTGTATTGTCTTTGCTGAACATGTTTCTGTTGACTCTGGTCAAAAAGAGATGAGGATTTTTTTCTTAATCTTGAAAAAAGATAAAAAACATCAACGTCACATATCTCAAGAAAAGCTGAAGAAGAGGATGTTCAATAAAAATGGATTCGACTCCATGCTAGTGTAGACTAATGTATCATCTTTCACTTCAGTCTAATGACTTAACGGTGAGATATCACAATTATACAATTAGCAATGAAGAGAAATAATGGGGAGCTGGAAGGGGTGCCTGTGCTATCAATTTATAGTCTGGTTGCTTCTTCTTGTAACCAGAGGGAGAAAGATAGCTGAGATCTTCTCACCCCACAGCACAGACATATAGCTGTTAGTCATGGGGAAGTTATCACCACGTCAGGTCATCAAATCAGACTGTGCATGGAGACGCCGCCTCATTCCTCCTGGAGGATGCTACCTGGCCCTGCCTCTGATGCACATGTCCGGTGTACCTATTGGAAGCTCACATCCAGGGAATGGGACTCCTGGACTCTGTGTGACAGAGGAGAAGTGGTCTCTGTCCCCATCAGTCCACTGGTAGCTCACTAACTGACAGGCATGGCTGTTAACAGCCACTCAAAGATATGACACTCCACCCTTGAGCAACCTGTCCCAGGCCCTACCAACCTGGACTGGAATCCCTGCAAGAGGTAAGGTAGGCTCACCCCATAGAAGGTGACCTTTCCCAATGATGCTGTTGGTGTGTGATCAGTATCAGCCAGGTCACTCTGGGGCACACCTGGTGGGGGTCCAAGGCAACACCACCGGTAGGAGTCGGCAGGTCTGGTTTTCCTGTTCCTAACCTGGCCTCCAGCCATCTCCATGTCCTGGTACAAGTAACTCAATTTCCCTGGACCCTTTTCAGGGTGCGGTAGCTCTGTGTGTCACCAGTGCCAGCCTCAGACCTCCCTTCAGGTTTTCACCCCTTGCCAAGCCCTCTGTGGTGCTGGGTTATCCACCTGTGACCCTCTCACTCTGAAATCTTTACTAAACAGTTCTTAGCCACTGTGGCGTATGCCAACAGTGAGCCCTGAAGGCACCTACTGCTGCTGTCTGCCTCACCACGGACCTCTGCCTGGACTCTGGGCCGTGCTCGGTCAGTGCACCAGACAGGCCAGAAGAACTGGACAGTTAATGTCCCCAGAAGCAGCCTTTAACCAATGATAAACAAGAGCTGGCAGATAAGCCTCAGCTCTGCACCCCACAGGTGGACAGGGAAGGAGGCCCTACCTCCGTCGCCCAGGGGTGCCTGCCCAGCAGGTTTGAGTCCCAGCTGCCCATGGCTATAACCTGCTCATTAATGTCCTCTGTGTCTGCTTCTGTCTCTTCCTTGTTCCATTTCTCTTTCCCCACCATTGCTTGCTGGGGTCACCTGCCAGTAAAATCAGGTGCTGACTCAGGGCCTGCTTCTGGGAACTGCACAGGACGAGCAGGGTTGCCCTGAGCCAGGCCTGCTGCTGTGCAGGCCCTGACACTGCCAGTCTTTTCTTTCTTTTCCTTGCCATCCTCAGGAAAAGGGCTGACTCTGTCACTAAGACGGGAGGTCCAGGCCAGGGGGAAGTGGTCAACCATGTGTACACCTAGCCGCTAGGACACACCCTCGTCTCTGGTGCTGTGGTGGGCCCAGCAGAGGTGTGGTGAAACCACGGGGGAGGGCTGGGCTGTGGTTCTGATGCTATGCCTGGAATGCCTCTCTTGTGCTGGGCCTTGGCTGGGCACTGTCATCTCCACTGTCTTCTCCTCTCCTGCCAGTCAGCTGAGCCGGGCCACTGCCTTGACACTTCACCTCCAAGGAGGTAAGCCAGCTATCTGGAGCATCGTTACACTCCTTGGCACCTTTGTTCTGGGGCCACCAGTGCCCTGCAGGTGGTAAGCTTCCCTGATAAAGCTGATGTCCCAGGTCAGGCCTGACATTTCCATGAGCTGCTCTGTTAGCCGGACAGATAGACGTGCACAGTGCACCCAAGGCCACAGCAGGCTAATTGATTAGGCTGGACCTGAGCCCGCGGTGCAACCACAGGCAGACTTTGATTCTTTCCGCAACAAGTGCCTTGAAGTTTAGACCCGTCCCCAGGTGGGCCTGGTGAGACATCTTACAGGTGCCCTCAAGAGGCTCACAGCCACCCAAACGGACGGAGCTATTTCCATGTCTCCATCTCACCCCTAGAGGCCTTCTTTCTTGCCAGCACCAGGAGTGATTCAGTGAACAGGTGTACCCCAAGATGTTCTGTGCTGGGTCTGTGCCACCTGCCCAGCTGGACCCTCCATTCTTCTGTAGCCAGAACTTGCACTCCAAAATTGCTCTTCCATTACCCCCCCACCCACCCCAGCCTATACCCCATCCATGGAGCTCTGATTTTCAGTCCATAAGTCCAACTTCCTGTTTGGCACTCGAACTCATAATGTGCAAATCTAAACTCATGGTCTTCTCCCATCACCAACCCTCCTACCAAAACAGACATAAAACAAAATGCATCTCAACCAACATGTCTATCTCACTGATATCACCATCCATCCATTTGCACAAGTCAGAGATCAGGGAGCCATCTTTATCACCTCTTCACCTGTAGCCACCCAATCCAATCCATCACCAAATCTTTGTGGCTCTACATCTAATATGTGTCTGAAACCCAGCCACTTCTCTCCATCTCCACTACAACCACTCTAATTCAAGGTACAGCTATTTCTCAACCAGATCCTCATAACCACATCCTAACCAATCTCCCTATATCCTCTTACTCTCCTGGAATCTTTTTTTTCCACCAGATTCCAGAATGATTTCTTTTCAGAATGCAATTGGTGACTATGCAAATCAAGGATATGAAGGTAAATGTTTAACAACCGGCCCTCCATGGGAGAAAGCCCTGATATATAGCATTTGCCAGTTTCCATGGTGTAAATATGACCACCGTGGGTGATTTCAAGTGACCAGTGATGTCCCCGAACACAGAGTTGGGAAGAAACGTGCACAGCTCTACTCTTGTGTACAGAGGTCTGCAGCACATCACTGCTCGTAAACCCTCAGCTTAAAACCCTTTAATGACCTTTCATCGTTTTAGAATAAAGGCTGAAACTCTCAGCAGAATCTAAAAGGTGCTGCATGGTCTGACCACACTGATCTTTCCAACCTCAACTCACACCCTATTCTCCTGGTTCTCTGCTCCTAGCCCACCTGCCAGCACCAAGCTCCTTTCTGCCACAAGCTCATCCTCCGTCTGGAAGTCCCCCAGTTCTTCGCCGTGGTTTGGGTAACGCATTTCTTAGAGCTGAGCCTACATGTTTCTCTCTCTGGACAGCCTTCCCCCAGCACTCCCCCAAACTAAATGAAGGCATTTCATTATTAACTTAGTAACTCATTGTGAAACATATACCATCAAACATCTACCACCATTGTTATTTTCCCTATATTTAGGAAGTTCTTGATTAACGTCTATCTTTCATACCGTACTTTAATTTCTATGAAGGTAAGCAGCGTATTTGTTTTAAGATCACCATTGTATTCTCTAGTGCCTAACACTTGGCACGTAGGAAGTACTCAATGCACTTGTGATGAATGAGAGAATGAAAAGACATACACTTAAAATCAAAGGGCACAAGGATGGTAAAGGGAAAGGTGGGCCAAGATGTGTTAGTCAAAAACATAAAAAAGAAAGCAAAGGTAACAATTTTAGAAACGAAGTATAATTCAAGGTAAAAACATTGAGTAAGAAAAAGAGGAGGTTATATTGATAAAATCCATGTAAAAGATGCAGTGACCCAGGAGCTTTATGCACCAAATAATGTCAGTTGTTAACTCAGGAATCGGAGGGGAAATATGAGCACAGTGGTGTGAGGCTTTTACGTACCAACAGAACTGAACAGAAGGGCCAGAAACAAACCTTAGGACACAGAATGCTAACATAACAACAGTATTTCAGAACTGTCAGAAAGGGGTAGATTATTTTCAAACGGTGCTGGGACAAATAATTGTGGGGGGAGGGGTTGTTTTTTTGTTTTTTGTTTTTTAAGTGAGATTGTGCCAGGATTCCAGCTGGATAAAATGGCTCTTCTAAAGTGCTTGTCCCCAAACACTCTGATAGAACATTAATAGACGTTTTTTCCCTAACCCTAACCCTAACGCCAACCCCAAACCTAACCCAACCCTAACCCTAACCCTAACCCTAACCCTAACCCTAACCCTAACCAAGAACATTAATAATCTTAATAGGAACAAGTTTCTGTAATCAAGCAAGTTTAGAAGCATTGTGTTAAGCCAAGGTAAGCAGATTTCTTTATTACAAATTTTTCGAAATCTTTCTTGCTACCATGCACTAGATCATTTCAAGAGAGAACTACAGTACATACTGTTCCCAGAGTTATTTGACCACAGAATATTTCATGAGACTGGTATTTTATGTTCTGTAGAAATCACTTGAGGAAAGGTAGCTTCCAAAGTAAATAAAATTACAAATGACCTCAAATAAATTTACACAGATATTTATATGCTTTTATCCAGGTGAGTGAGACTTTCCTAAGCCAAACAAAAAAGGAAAACACAATTAGGGAAATGGTTATATATCTGATAACATAAAATCTTCAGTCTTCTGAATACATCATAAAGCAAATGAAAAAGGTAGGTGAAAGTAGTTGGAGTTAGGAATGACTTTGCTATATAAAGAGCTCTTAGTAATCAATAAAAAAGATTACCATCCAAAAAGAGAAGTTGGTGAAGAGCATAAATGGAGAATGCATGCACACACATTTACTTCCATCTACCAAATATGTGTGATCATTAAATATTAGGAAGATGCTTAACCTTGCTAATAATCAAAATAAAGCAAATTAAAACAGTAGCATAGTATACTTTGGCTATTAAATTGGCCTTTTTGAATAATAATATTTACTCTGAGCAAGCTAAAATGAAATGGGAACTATCAAATACAGCCATTGGGAATATAAAATGGTATTACCATTACCTCTCCTGCCAATAATTTGGCAGTACCTATATATCAATTCTTTTTTTTTTTTTAATGCTTTTGATTCAGTAATTCCACTTTAGGCAATCTATCACAAGGCAACAAAATCAGAGATTGCCTAAAGATTTATGTACAGGAATGTTTACTGTAGCTTTGTTTATTATAACAGAAATATTGGGAGCAGCCCAAATGTCAAGCAGTGATTGGTTAAAGAAATTATGATATGCCCTATATGATGAGATATTATGCAGCCTTTTAAAATTATGACTTGTAGAAATATTCATAAAAAAATGTTAAGTTGAAAAGCATGATGTAAAACTACATCCAGATTCCAATTTTATAAAAAATACATGTGTATGTTTATGTAACTGGAAAAGACTAAGGTGAAATATACTGAAATGTTGAGTTATGCTCTCAGAAATATATTCCGTTTATTTTTCTGACCATCCCCCGCCTCTCCACATCTAATCCGTCAAGCCTTATCAACTCTGCTTCCAAAACATACCCCACGTCTTGCTTGCTTTTCTCCATCCCCAATACTGCACACTCCTCAGAGCCATTTTCATCTTTCACCATGACAAACAGGAGCCTCTCATTGGTCTCCCTCCCTCTGCTCTTGCCCCATTATAGACCAATCTCCATACAATAGCCAGAGTAATCTGTTTTCAATGTAAATTAGATTACATGACCTGCTGCTTAAAAGCTTGAGGGCTTTCCTATCTCACCTTGAATGAAATCCAAAGGTCTTTCCTATTGCCAGGGCCCTGAGGCCCCTCTTCACCCCATACCCCTGTCTGATCTCATCTGAAGCCGCTGTGCTATGCCCTCTCTGGCCCCTTCTCTGTCCCTCACGTGCTCCACCTCGGCCTCCCCCGCCTGGAATGCTTCCCGCTGCCCTTTACATGGCCAGTTCCTCCCTGTCGAGTCACCTCGGAGAGGCCTCCTGATCAAATTGATGTTTTAATTCTCCTCATAGCACTCATCACCATCTGATTTTTTTCTTATGTGTCTATTTCTTTGTGTATTGTCTAAACTTCCTCAACTAGAATATAAACTCCATCATAGCCTGTTTTATTCACTTAGAACCCTGCCTTAATAGGCAATAAATGCTGGCTGAATGCAAGAACTAGAAAATGAAAATGTTTCATTAAAATTGGAAAAGTTAAATCGTAACAGGCTACTTGACCACCAATCTTCAAAAAATAAAATCCTCTGGAAAACTGGCAGGCTTGGAGGGGTGTTCCACCCTGACCTGGGTGCCCCATTGCCTGAAAGAGTGTGCAATTCCCCCCGTCTCAAACCTCCCAGACTGGAAAATAATATTAATGTGGATGGGTGAGCAGAATGGACTGCAGTGTCCCCAGCTTCAGAAACAAATAGCACGATTAGGCTTTTGCAGGTCTCTGGGGAACTGGTCCAGACTTTGATGAATTTCAATGAGCCTCAGCTTTAAACATGCAAGGTTTCACCTCTGGCTTTAACTCACTGAAAGAGAGCAGCCTAGGTATTTATTTGCCTCACAACTCCAGGAATTTTTCTTTCCCGTAGTGACAGCCTGAGAAGTCAGAAGTAGAGTGCTTAGTGGGGCCAGATGACTTAGCTGACTTTTCATGAGCTAGGACCCAGGAAGAATTCTCCGCCTTCATAAGCCATCCTTCAGAACTGCTTACCAGAACTGGGCTGCGACCTTGCACCGCAAGGCCCAAGAGCACATGAAAAAGTTGCCAGATTTAGTGTTTGTGGTTTTGACTGTACTGTAAAGGTCTCCGAAGGACACTGACTTGTCATGTGCTTGTGCTGTGGAGTAAGTTTGAACTGAGTATGATCCAAGCCTGCTTGTGTGAAAACAGATCCCGGAGCTAGCGAGTGGGCCTAGTTAGCCACCTGGCAGCCACCTCACAGAGGCCTCCACTTAACCCTGGAGCATCAGATCTCTAAGAGGCAGAGTTCTGCCTATTTTGTTCACTGCTGAATCCCTGGTGCCGAAACCAACACATGCACATAGCAGATGCTTCACCGTCGATGTCAAGAGGGTTAACAAATGAATAATAACATTTGCTTCACTTACTGAGCACTCACCTTGTGCCACACCTACCTCGATTCTCCCAGCTGCGTGAACTGTCAGCGCCCACACACACACACACACACACACACACACACACACACACCACGAGGAAGGTTTTACGGTGAACCTGAGCAATGAGGGGCTACAAATCTCAGGGGCTACAAATCTCTGTTTGAAAGTGAGAGTTTGTTTCTCTTCTAAGGACGCTGTCTGGTCCTCACGGTGCTGAGTAGGTGTTGTGGGAGAGGCAGGAATGTTATGGTGAGGAGAAGCGCTCTCAACTAGCTAATGTGTTGAGAGAGGCAGTGTGTTGTATGGGAGAACCACTGGGCAGGCAGTTGTCATATCCGGGTCCAAGTTCCACCTCCTTCGCTAACCAGTATGAACTTGGATAAATCACAAACTCTCTGAGCCTCCATTCCCTCATCTGTTAAAAAAAAAAAAAAAAAAAAAAAAAGATAGTGAAACTAGCCTTGCCCAGCCTACATGGGATATAGTAAGGCACCAATGAAAGACACGATTGGATAACTGTCAAATCCTCTGTTAGGTTGAATTGTTCTTTGAGTTAACTCTCAACTGAGGCAACCTCATCAGTGTTGGCCCATTCCTGGGGCTTTGGCATCCATCCTTGGGTATTTGGGAAGATTTTGCATGTAACTGAGTTATTCCATATAAAATGTTGCCAAGAGTCTCACACTCAATCAATACTAGTATTACTATTATATTATTGGGAGAGGACTTCTGCTGGATCCTGAACACACTTTTTTTTATCTATACTCAGGGTGGCTGATGAGTTTCACCTTGTATGGTATTCAGTTTATTTACAGTGTAACAAATTCCCCACAAAATTTAGCAGCTTAAAACAACAGCCTTTGTATTGTAGCCCACACTTGTGTAAGGAGTTTGGGCATTGTTCAGCAGGGTGATTCTTCTGTTGCAGGTAGCATTGACTGGGGTTGCTCAGTGATGCTCAGCCACCAGCTGGGAGGCTCCCCCATGTAGTCTTAGAGCATTTCCACACACACATCTGTCCTATAGATATCGTACCTCTTACGTGGTGGCCCAAAGCTCTAAGAGTGAGTGTTCCAAGACACCCTTGTGAAGTAACTTCTGAGTTTCAGTTATCTCTGTCATATAATGTTAGTCAAGGAAGTCACAAAGGCCAGACCAGAGTCAAGGGGAGGGAAATTAGACTCTGCCTCTCAGAGGCATCAGAAAACTCATTTCCATCTTATTCAGCCACGAGTGGTAATGCTGATCTCTTGGTAGTGTCTGCCTGGAGTGACATGAGAGATAAATGAGAAGGCTACACCCAGGCTCAGTGGGAATGAATGGGGTGATCCCCACTGTCATCTGTAGGAGCTGGGGCATGAGTGCCCCACATTTATCATCCCTGACTTAGAACTTTCACTTCCTCTCCACATGCTGTTCTCTTCTCACCAATAGTTCTTCCAATTGCATTTAACTATTGCCTGACAGAGAGTTGTATAGGAAATTATACTGTTCACCGCCACTTTGCTAGAATGGTGGGGTCTTAGATCTGTGCCAAGGACTCATGTCTTTATCAGGTGCCTTCTTCCTTTCAGCCTTGTCCATGGAGCCATTTATGATGACTTTGCTGACTGACCACTCTCTTACAGCTTTGTCAAATCAGAGTTAAGCAAGGCCAACCAGGTGTATTGCACCCAATTTTGGGTGTGACCATCAATAAATAGTGAGAAACACAAATGCTTATGTTACTTCTATTGCTACCAAGTAGACTAATATTGAAATGCACATCAGGAATTTGTGGAAGGAAAGAAAGAAGGAAGGAAGGAAGGAAGGAAGGAAGGAAGGAAGGAAGGAAGGAAAGAAGGAAGGAAAGCAGAAAAAAAGAAGAGAAAGGAAGGAGGGAGAGAGGGAGGGGGAGAGGAAAGAAGGAACAAGCCAACCTGGTTTTTATTTGGGAAAGCCATATTTCACTCTTTTGTTCTATAGAGTAAGATTTTGATATAATGAGTTGAGCTAAACTGACACACGCGGGGAGCTAAGGCATGCCTGAACAGTTATCCCTCCACTTCCTTTGCTAGGTCACGAATCCCTGAAACCAAACCTGTAAGGGCTCTGACTTGTCCATTCCTCTCCCAGGTCCTGCTGAGATGACAGTGATGAACTAGAAACTTTATATTCATTTCTATGGCAACAAACATCACTGTCCTAGGGCCACTCCCTGAAACCTTTGCAAATGCCACTTTCCCATTAAGTCCAACCCCTGGGAGGTCACAGAGTATATGCAGAAGCAGCAAGAGCCAGCCCACAGAGCTAGTGTAGCTAGAGCAAAGACTGGGCTTCAGAAGAAGGCTCTCTGGCTCCGCATACACACAATCAGCAGGTGAAAAAAAGACAATTAACTAAATTGGTTTTTCTCCAATTGTTTCTTCTCTTGTAAAGTTTACTGCTATTGTGAAAATCTTACTTCCAGCTTCCGTTCCTCTCCCAGGCAGCTTTATACCCAGAGTTTGGAAATTGGCTGGATACGGAAAGATTGTACCTCACATTTCCCAAGCACTTTGTGCATCTTGTGGCTATTGATCTTTCTCAAGTACTAATTATGAGCATTTATTTCCAGAGCACGTCTCAAATGCTGATGGTGTGCAGTGTGTGTCTGTAACCAATGACTTGCCATTAATCAATAATCAGAGATCCAAAAACAAGAATTTGTGAACTATGGTACAGACCCAATTAACCTGAGATAGGAGAGAAGGGACTTTTTCCTGTAATGAAGTCACATCATGCTGTGGAGTGCGCCTATAGGTCTCAAGGGGTCAATGAGTGACCGTGACATAAGGCGGAGGGTGGATGCCTCACAGGGAATGGAATCCAAGGCTTGTCACACTCTGTGTTGCCTTCTGCAGGGGCTATAGAAACCCATAATGTGGTAAACCCCGATGGCCTAAAATGTCTTCAAGCTTAGGAGTCTGGAGATCCCCACTCAGACCAGGCCTAATTTTGAGCAAAGCAGATTCTGGAAGAGCAATGACCTTGGCCTTAGCCCCCATCTTCTCTCAGCTTGTCTGTTGTCACAGCTACACTGTTTCTTCCCATTGCCTCTTAGATGGCGGTCCTGAGCACAAGACCTGGCCTGAGGTGGTCCTGGGGCAGAGTCCTCCCTCCACCTGTCTTGTCACCTCTAACGGGAAAACTGGGACATGCCTCGTGAGATTATTGTGAAGGTAAAATGAGGCCACACTCGTAGCTTGGCACGTAGTATGAGAAAAGCCCACTTCATGGCCTCACCATCGTCATCCTCGCCATCGTCTGAGTTGAGGTCAAGGGCAGCCCCTTGGTGTTAGTGACCCTGCTAGTTGTTATCTGTGCTCTGTAGCTGTAGTATGAGGCCCAGAGAGGTTAGGGAGTGGTCTATGGCCGCACAGTTGGTAAAAGCAGAAGTATGATTGCAGTTCAGGGCTGGCCGATTCTCTCCTGGTGACACTGCCGACATCTTCTGAAGGAGACTATTCAAGCTAGTTCTCAAGAAGGAACACCGGGGTATTTTCAGACACGATGAAACCAAACTTCCCCTGGGTCTTCAGGCATCTACGAGACCGAACACTGAGAACATAACAAGACACACCGAGACTGAGAGGTCATTGTAGAACTGGAAAACTTAGCTTGCTCTTCTAAAACCTGTGCTGTCTTGGGAGGAAGAGACAGTTTAGCCCGGCTTTGGTTCTCACCTTGTCGCGGCAGTGGTGTTAGCTAAACTCTCGATGTGCAGGGATCGGCAGGTTGTCCACCTAGGGGTTGGGCAGCAGCAGGTCTGACACTCATACCTGCAGCCGGAGATGACTCCTCTCCCAGCCCCACCATTGTCATCACACTGCCACCTTCAGCTCCACTCCCCAGCCACCCGCTGATCCACCCCTTGAGGAGGCACAAAGCCAGTATCAATCATTCTCCAACCTACGGTGCAGCTCAGTGTCCTCTGCAGCTAATTGGCTGTGGGAGCTGTGTTCTGAGTAATCAGAATTGTTAGTTCTTCCCTAACGATCACTGTCAGGAGACCACCTCCCAGACATTGTGCTATTAGGGAGCAGAGGAGCCAGCAGGACAGCGCTGCCCGTCTACCCAGAGCCCCCATGCAGTGACGAGAACTTGTTACGCAGGAGCCAAGTCCACTGGTCCTGCGGGACAGCACAGCCCCAAGGAGGGGCAGGGAGCCGGTCTCCTTTCCCTCCCGGACTCCCGGCCACTGTCTTCTCCCTCCCTTCATGGGGAAGCTTTCCCTCTGGTCAGGCCTGAAGGGAATACTCACTATTCCCATAGCACAATCTGTGTTTTAAGAATTTACAATAGAGTATACAGATGTCGTCTTATAGTTGTACACCTGTTATTACCTGATGTTACCCCAATATATTTTATTAGAAAAAAATTTGTAACTGGGGAAGATGGCTTCTTTTGAGATCAGAGGCCCACTCTCAAAAACAATGGGCCAGTCAGGGAAGATGAGGGATACAGAAGAAGTCAAGAGGGTCCCAGTCCCACCCCCCAACCCCACAGAAGAGGAGGGAGCCAAGGCCAGGGAGGGGAGGGTCTTGTACAGTGGGATGCTCAACACTGGACAGGAGGACTAGAGCCCACTCGAGTTGTTCCTGCTTCCCTTCCCTCACCTCAACTTCAAGCAGACTCTCTTTGCTTTGTCTCTGTGCTCCTTGTGAGGTCCTCCCTTCCCCAGGGCCTCTGCCACACCAACAGCTTGTGGAGACATCGGTGACACAGTCATGGCCGTGACTGTGTGTGCAGGTCCATCTTCCCAGGACCATGACCAGGCAGAGCCTTTGTGTAAGTCAGAATAAAAGCACCCCCAGTGGGCAAACGAAGCCCTATGAGTTCTTGGCTGCAAGTAGTAGATGGCATCTTTGTGCAAAGAAAATGGTATTCCTTCATCCAGGCAAACTCAGCCCATATCAGGACATGTAGCTGGGCAAGCAGGATAGGCACTGGATTTCATCTCCCACTGGACACTTTGTGCAGTGTGCAAACTGCACAGCTATATATGGTAGCCGTGAACTGGACCATAGGCTCTGAGGGCTGTGTCCCTGTCTTGTTCTCTCCCATCCCCACAGGGCCTAGTGCCTAGCCCAGAGTAGCAACACAAAATTATTCAGTGAGTAAATTAATTAATTAATGCTTTATTTTCCAGTTCAAATTTATACTTTCAGAGAGGAACCCAGAAGGGCTAATCAAAGAAGCAGATCTCCAACAGTGGAAATTCAGATGTCACAAGTGTTTTGGGAGGTCAGTTCAGCCATAAATCTTTCCACACAGGAGCCTGCTGATTATGATCTGAACTCACATTCAAAATAGTTTCATTATGTCCTTCTCTTAATATTTCAGCAAACTTCTGCTGTGGACAGTTGTTAAACATCAGGCCTGGAGGGCTGGTGACATGGTCTAACGGCTTTGTCACCTGGGAAGAGCCTTGTCCTGTGTGTGCCAAAGTGGAGATGCTTTGCTCTGGGTCTCCTGTGAAGGATAAGACTAGTGCGGACAGGAGACCTGAACAGCTTGAGAACAGCTTCTGTAACAAAGCTTGGGCTTCAGCTAATGGGTTTTTTTTTTCTTTTCTTTCTTTCTTTCTTTTTTTTTTTTTTTTTGGTCACTTGAATGAAATTTTAATATTAAAAAGATAACACAAACTAAAAACTATGTAGTAAAGGGTTTTTAAAAATTGATAAAGTAACCCATGAAGAAAACTTATTTCAAGTACTTATAGTACCTGCAACGTAGTAAATGCTCAATAAATGTGAACCCATAGAGCTCTTAGGTCAATATTCACTTGAAATAGATTAACCCACAGTTTAAAATCAGACACAATCTGATACAGTTGAGAAATTTTGCTCCATAAAGGATCTTTTGTTTTTACAGATTTCCTTTTGTTTGAATCAGTTCTTTGTTGGGAAGGGGGGACAACTCTAGCATTTTTCTGGCACCCACCGTGGGCCAGAGATGGTGCCAGGTGCCTCACCTTCATTGCTGCATGTATTCTTCCCTGCCGGCCTCATAGGAACATATCTTCTGCCATTTCCCAGATGTAGAGCTCAGGATTGTGGGACTCCAAAGCCGTGTTATTTTCCTTCTGTGGCGTTCAGAAGTTAACTCAGGCACAGGAAGTGTTCATTCTATGGTGAATTCTGAGCCAAAATGGCCCATGGTGACCCCATGATCACTGCCAGCTTCCCTGTCCAGACCAGCTTTTCTTTGTCCTAAGATGAGCAGAGGTGCCTTTCAGAGAACACTATCACCAAATCCATTAGTATTTCAGCATCACCAACAGGGAGGCAGGTGGGCCAGCAAACCGAGCGGGACTACAGAGAACACAGATGCCCCTGGACGTTCCAGGTACCACAACCTGCACGCCTGAAAATGCACAACCCATCAAAAGATGCCATTTCTTCGCCTCTAATATGTCAAACAAAAGTATCATGTTTTATTCTCCATCTCCCAAACAGTCCTGTCAGGTTGTAAATTTCACAAGTTGACTGTGACATTCCTGAATTGTCAGCTAGTTCCAGGAGTGTTTTTGTCACTCTGACATGACTGCCCTATATGGTTTCCTGAGTGGCTTGCTACACTGCCCACAGGTCTCCACGAGTAACCCTGAGTGGAGTCTCTGTGCTCTGACTTTTTGAACTGCTAGAAGTTCAAGGGCACCTGCTGCCTGACTCACGTCTAAGTGCCCCTGGGTGTTTCCTCCAATGGTGTCAGACAAAATGCCCTTTCTCCCTGGGGAGCCCATCCTGGTCCCACAAAAGCAGATATGGCCCTGCTGATCTGCAGGTGCTCTTTGCCCTTGAGCAAGCAGTGACATTTGTTGGAACCACCATGCTATTCCTCAGCTCCACCGTTGGCTTCAGCACATGACTGTGTGCACCAAGGGGCCCTCGTCCCAGCCTGTGGACACTCAGCCTTCATGTACATATGGGGTGTTGTGCTGTGAAAAGGTTACATTCAGCCATATCTGTCTTCCTCCTGCCCTCTGCACGGTCCCATGGCCTTCATCATGAGGCATTTGGAAGAAAATGTGCTGTGTCTCTAACCACATTTATCGTTACTGCCATCACACCCTCCCTCACTGCCATGGGCCAGCCCCATTGCTTCTGCACTGTCACTCTGCCACTGTCCCTCACCACCATCTTCACCTCCACTGCTGTCACTGCCCCACCCCCCCACCCAGCTCCCCATTCCACTCCCCACTCAGCCTCTCTTCACCTCTCCCTCTCCCCACCAACACAGCCACCCCTCCTATCACACAGTTCTTCTTAAGCTTCTATTTGCATGTGACAGGGACTTAGTTCCTTTTGTTGTACCAGAATTGGGCAGCTCCCCTGCTCTGAGATTCTGGGATAGGTGTGTGGAGAGTCCTCTCTGCAGGGACCACTACAGGGGCATGGGGGTACTAAGGTAGAAGGGCAGGGAGGAAACTGCAGGCTGCAGCTCCTAAAATGCAAGCGACAGCCAAAGGAGCTGCCTGAGTGGGCTCAGGACTGAAGTTTCTGCTGACATAAATGAATGCAGGACCTGTCCCCAGCTCCGTCAAGGAGAGCAAGGCTGAGTCTTCAGATAGGAATCGAGGGTTGACCAGGAAACAAATCACTCATTAACTTGTGTAGTTCGAGAACAAAGCCAGTATGCCAGCTCCAACCTGTTGTGACAAAATACCAGGGGACCTTTTCTTTCTCCTTCATTGTCCCCAAACAGCAACTGTACAAAAGGAAACTTCAAAACTGGAGCTAGGCTGTGGGGAGCCCACGTGAGGTCAGACCCCCAGACCGGAAGCTTCGGCACTAGAATAGTCTCCTGTTCTTGGAGCAGGGGGACTTGGGGGTGTTTTGAAGCTATAACAACTTGTAGCACAGAAAGGAAAAAGAAAAGTTTGGCAAGAGTTTAGTTTAAAGTAGCATGAATTTCCTAAGGAAACATATCACTTTCAAATTAAACACAGTGATGGAGTTGTTAAATTTTATAAATTTCCACACGAGAATTGCCTAAGAATGAGTATATATATACATATATATATATATACACATATATATATATATGTATATATATATATGTATATATGTATGTATAGTATGTGAAGGTGTGAGAGGCAGGGAATAACATTCTTTTCTTCTTTATCTACACTCACTCCCTGGGTGATGTCACCTAGTCCCATGACTTTAAAATCTTGCAAATCTCTGTCTCTAGTCCACACCTTGCTCCTGAACTCTAGGCTCACAAAACCAACTGTCCCCTGATTTTTTTCCACATGGACACTTAATGGACATCTCAATCTTAAGGTCATTGAAACAAATCTCTTGACTTTACACCTAGACACAATCATCCCCAAATCTCCCGACCTCAGGGAATAATAGGAAGTTCATTCCTGACCCTTCTCTTTCACTCACATCATCGGCTGTATCCGCAAGCCCTGCCTAAAATGGCATATACATCCTTCCGCTCCTCAGCCCCGTCCCACCAGTTCAAGCCACCAGCATCACTTGCTTAGATGATTTCAATAGCCTTGTACACTGGTCTCCCTGTTTCTTTCTCTTTTTGCCACCCAGCAGCCAGAATCCATCTAAAAACACAAGTCATATCCTGTCATTTCTGCTCAGAGTCCTCCAGCGGCTGTCTTCACACTTAGGATGCAGCCAGAGCTCCCACAGGGCCCACAGGCTCTGCATACGCTCCCTTCCTGACCTATTCTTTGGCCACTTTCCCATCTCCTTCATTCCAGCCACTTGAAAATACCAGGCACATTCCCACCGCAGGGACTTGACACTTGGTCTATACTGAGATCCACTCTATTTTGTTCTCTCATTTCATGGCAAGTAAAAGACCTTCCCTCCCCACCTTATCTAAATCTCCCTCACCCCTTCATTCCTCATCCCCTTTCCCCCGCTTCTTTTTCTTCACGGCATTGATCACGTCCTGTCTGTGTCTTCCATTCAAATTTAAGCTCTATAAAGGCAGGAATTCTTGTATATTTTTGTCACTGCTACATCTTCAGTAATAGAATAGGGCCTGACACACACTAGTGCTCAATAGATATTTGAATGAATGAATGAATGAAACTAAAATGCCTAGCCCAGCTTGCTGTCTCCTTCCACCTAGCTTTGTGTCCTATGAGCTGTCATTCAAGGTAGCCAGAAGGCTCACTTGTAATCCTGCCTAGAGCAACATTTAGGGATCATTTCTGAAGAGAATGTGTAAGGTGTCAGAGATTGCTCCGCTTCTGGAGCCAACCTGCTGGCGTCACCCACAGGCAGAGTCATGGCCACCTGGTAGAAGGCATGCCAAGAGGGTAGATGAAGATCTCAGCAAACTAGGCATCCCACATGCACAGCTGTCTGGCCTGGGGTCATGCAAGAGGGCACATGTAGAGAGCAGGCAGGGCATCTAGGACTGGCTACAGAATTTGTAGGGTCCTTGGCAAAATGAAGACGTAGGACCCCAGACAGGGGAACAGAAGTCAATCTCACCCTTCATGGGCTCACTGCCCCAGCCCACCATAGATGGGCCTCCCTGGGGGCTTGCAACTCTTGCAGCAGGAGATGTTCAGAACCCGACTTGCATATGAGTGAGGGGCCTGCACTGTACACACAGTGGTGCTGTCAGCCTAGGACAGGGACAGCTGCCATCGTGCCCAACCCTCGCATGCCTGGTGTTGTAGGTCCAAATATTATCCTGCCCATGCACTCACCCAGGGCTCTGCCAGGGGGAGAGAGCAACGACAATGCAGACCCCTCCCACATCTTGACCCCTTGACTGCCTAAGGTGGAGGGCAGCAGCAGGGGTGAGTAGGGGGAAGCTGCCCAGGGTACCAGTGTGTGGAAAGCAGGCCTCAGAGAGCCATGCAGGGCAGGTGAGGAGGCAGCCTGAGTTGAGCTGAACAGGAGTCAAGGCTCCAACCTGCAGGCACAGATTTCAAAATCCCATCAGACTTCCCTTACAAAACACAAGTCCAAAGGTGATTATGAAGAATTTCAAGACAACAGCCCCAGAGCATTAAACCCTAAGCACAGGGTCCCTCTGAGTGTTTATCAGGTGTTTTCTTGTTATTATAATAGGAACAATGATCTTTGTCAAACTTCTGTATCCTAGTCAGAATTCTATGAGATTTTAGGTGCCCTATTTTTTCCATATCGCTAGAAAATTGCAAGAACAGTACAAAGAATTTCACATATCCTTCATCCAAAGATTCCATTCAAGTTTTGCCAGCTGTCCTCATAGAAAGAAAATGCAAATCAAATGGCCCATTATACTTAATTGTCACCTGTCCTCACCTACATCAATTCATAACAGTTCTTCAGTCCTTTGTATCCTTAACGTTTTTAATGTTATAAGCTGGTGATTTTAACGATGCCCCTGACTTGGGTTTGTCTGATGTTTCTTCTTGAGTACACTGAGGTTATGAATTTTTGGCGAGATTATATCTGAAGTTATGCTGAGCTTTTCTCTCTATGTCCCATCAAGTAGAAATTGCTGTCAACCCGTCCCCTCCTGGCAGTGTTAACTTTGATCACTTGAACACGGTGATGTCTGTCAGCTTCCTCTACTGGAAAGTTGCTCCATGTTCCTTTAAAATTAATGTGTTTTGTGATGAGGTACTTTGAAACTATGTAAATATCCTGTTATTCTAACTTTCACCCACTAGTTTTAGTATTCGTCTATTTTTTTATTCCTGAATTAATTAGTACTCTAGTGATGGCCAAATGAAATTTGTTAATCATTTCTTCTACATTCATTAGTTGACAATTTACTATAAGGAAGAGTTTTCAATTTTCCCATTTATTTGCTCCTTTTTTAAAGTCACTGTGGATTTGTGGATTTTTGTTTATGCAATAGGACATTACCTGTTACTATCATTATTCTCATGCTCAGAGCATCCCAGATTTGGCCAATGGGCACTTCTTCAAACTGGCTTCTGTGTCCTTTGATATGGTCCATGATTCTTCAAGTACTTCCTTACTTTCTGGCACAATAAGATGCTCTGTCCTATTCTTACATTTTCCCTGCCCCTTACTGGAATAAGTCATTACTTCAAAGAGCATTGGTTCCCTTCATGGCGAATTGCATTTAGAAACCAAGACATAAGAGTTAAACGTATTCCTTGCTGTTGGGGTTTTGCTGCTCTAAGATCCTCGAATGCTAACCCACCACGGGGTTCATTCTTGTTTCCCCTCTTTTCTTATTTGTAACTCTCTTCTTTGGTGAGAAACCTAGTTCCCATTATCTTCAATATATTTGATTGCTAGGTCCTCCCATGTGTAAAATAATCTCCTGACCTCCACCAGGCTGCTGCCCCCCTCAGCAACCTCCCAATGTGGGTCTTAATCCCACCTTGCCACCACCTAGCGAGTGCCTCCTAGGCCACCATCCCGTTGGTCCCCTTCCTTGTGAGGGCCTGACCCTCCCTTGGCCATGACCATGCTCTGCTGCCTTCCTCTTAACTATGAAATTTTGAAGATAAAAACATTGTTAGAATTTTTCTCTGCTTGGAATAAAAAAGCAAAAGTCATTTTGACATGTTGAGAGTTGAGGTAGTAAGTGTACTTGTCACAAATCAAAGATAATTTTGTTTTAGTTAATATAACTTGCTTAGAAGAGTATTTTTTTATTTTTAATATTGTCTAATTCTGCTACTATAACTAAGATTGGACCAGTACTAACTACAGAATGATTTCTGCCTGGCTTTTAGGTAGAAATGTGTCAATGAGAGTAAAGCTGCCTCAGGGGAACAGGACCAGTCAAAAACAGGCTTGTTCTGATCAATGTAAACAAGAGATCAGGTGACTCCTTGTAGGTTGGAAACCCAAACCAGGGTGGCCACCTACAGCAAGGTGTTGCTGACTCAGAAGGTGCCTCACACTCGATTCAGACTTTTTATTTCTTTGATTAGAGGTGGTCCGAAAGGGTTCAATCACTGACCTTGTTTATCACCAGCCACATATATATATTGGGGAAAATACTGTTCCGGAGAGGCCCCTTCTCTGAGTTTTAAGGTAGAAGATAGGGCCATAGGTTAATGGTGACAACTCTGTCCTTGTCTCTTTTTTCTCCACTGCACCCCATTAATAGACTTCTCTTTACAGTTTAAGTTCCTGGTGATGGAAGAGTTTAAAATTGCTTTAAACATGGAAGTGGACTCAGGAAAATTAAAATAGTCCATCCAGCCCTGACCCCGGCCCTTCCTGAGTCTCCTCTGCTGCGGAAACTGTTCTCATCCACTCTCCAAAGGGCTAACTGGTGGCATGTTGAAATAATATCCCTGTATTTATCTCAAAGTGGTTTTTAATTGTTGGATTCTATTTTTAAAAATCATAATCTGACTTCTGCCTCTGGCAATAGAGCAGATAAATATTTTCTAAATCCTTTTAAGCGTTGATGTGCTGGTAAGAAAATAAAGAATACTTAGAGGCTAAAAAAGCAAAAGAAATCAGAAACCCAGCGGGGTAAAGTGGCCATGAAGCTGGCTTGACCTTGAGGCCTTTTGCCAAACTGGGTGAACTTCAGCTTTGGTTTGCACACCCTGTATAATTCAGAGTACCAAGGACAAATCCCAGGGTCTTTCCATGGTGGAAATATTTGGGGAAAAATCCCCTCGATGTAAAGCTGGGACCCCAAAGGGTTATAGCTGCCATAGAAGGGTGAACAAGAAAGACACCCACCCAATCTTAAGGGTGCTGCAGGACAATGTGCTCCTCTCAAATCCTGGCACTGAGCAGAGATATAGAAAGTCCCCGGATGATGTATGCCAATCTCCACATGGAATGGTAGCTCAGATGCAAACCACCTGGGTAGTCTGAGAAATCCCAAACATGAAATTTGGTTTCACCCAGATTCTGATGGAGTCCTTGGATGCCTGACGCGATCAAGACAAGCCCATCTTCAAACTGTGCCTTGGAAAGTTCTCACAGATAAATTTCCAGGAAATGTGAGATCATTTTAAAAAGTCTCAAAGAACCATGAAGAAAAGCACCACGTAAGATCTAGCAGAATCTATAAATAGCAATATGACACAGAATATAAAATATGTATGTTTAATATTTTTTAAAGAATGAAAATATGATTGAAAATCAAGAGATTATACAAATGGCCAAAGATCTTTGTGAAGGACTATATGGAACTTCTAGAAATAAAAACGCAAAGTTAAAAACCCAGTGGAAGAGCATAATAGTAGATTAGAAAAAGCTGAAGAGGGAATTCAGGAGCTGGAAGGTGAATTTGAAAAAAATTACACAGAATGCAACACAGAAAAACCAAACACAGGAAATGTGAAAGAGATGAGAGATATTGAGATAGAATGAGAATGTATAACATCTGTCTAATCAGGAGAGAATAATGGAGCAAAGGTAATATTTAAAGGAAGATGGCTGTGAGTTTTCCCAAACTGATGAAAGACAAGAATCCTCGCTTCCAGGAAACCCAGTGAATTACAAGCAGAAAAAAAAATGCAATGAAATATGCATATTTACAACATAGAGAAACTGCAGAAAACTAGAGATTTGCTTAAAATTATCCAAAGAGAAAAAAAGATGGATTACCTACAAAGGAAAGGAATGAAAAGGCTGTCAGCTGCATCTCAACAAGAGAAACCAAGGAGCAGGGAATACAATGTTGATTGAGTTGAGGAAAATCTGTGAACGTAGAATTAATTACACAGCATAAATAATTCTTTAGAATGAGGATAAAATAGATATTTTTAGACATAACTAAGAGAATTTGAGGCATATGAAGGAATTATGGGGAATAAAGATAGAATTAATATACACTACTATCAGGTGTTTAGGTCAGGAAAGGAGTGATTGCAGTTCATCTGTGCTAAGGTTCTTCATGTGGAGGGTAAATTATTCAACAAGAATAATTTATAGTTATTTGAATTTATTTCTACATGGTGTGAAATAGGGTTCTAATGTCATTTTATTCCAGGTAGAAAGCTAGTCATTTATCAAATGACTGTCATTTTCTCAATGCAATGGTCACTCTTATCATACATCAAATTTTCACTTATACTGGGATTTATTTCTGGATCTTCTCTTTTTTACTGTTAAATCTACATTGATTTGTCTATTCCTCAGTCAATGTCTTATTGATGTGACTATAGCAGCTTTCTGGTTTGATGATCTGATATCTGGTAAGGCACATCCCCCTTCACTGTTCTTTTTCTTATTTTTCTTGGTTATCTGGGGGCACTTATTCTTCCAAATGAACTTCTTAAGATCATTTTATCCAATTCCAGAAGGATTTTCTTAAATTTATAAATTTATGGTAATGTCTTCTCACCCAAGAATAAGAAATGACTTTGCATTTGTTCAGATCTTATTTTATGACCTTCAATAAGGTTTTATAGTCTTTTTCATATCGGTCCTGTGGCTTCCTTGTTAGATTTATTCATAAATATTTTATAGTTTTTATCATTATTATGAATAGAATATTTCCCCCTTTCCCATTTCTAAATATTTATTGCTAATGAAGAGAGGAATGATTAATTTTGGCATATTTATCATCTATCCAACCACCTCACCATAATTCTCTTACAATTTTAACATTTTTTCACTATTCTCTTTGTTTTCTAAGTATATAGATACACAATCAGTAAAAAGATATAGTTGTTAGTTGCCTTTTCTAAATTTTTACTGATTATTTTGTTTTCTTATTATACTTCCTTTTTAAATAAAAATGGTGATGACAAGTGTTCCTGTCTGGCTCCTGATTTAACTGAAACAGTGGTTGGCTGTTTAAGATGATATATTTAAAGAGTTTTCCTCCTTTTCCTTTTCCCTTAATATTTTCATTTGGAATGACTACTATATTTCAAGACTTTTAATTTCTGTTTTTGCTCGAGCTTTGAGATATGTCCTCTGCCTGATCTTGGAGGCCACCAATTTGAGTCTCAATAGTGACTATTCTTTCCTTACATTCCTCTGATGTTTCTCTTTGATTCAAAACTCATGGTTTTCTTGAAAACCCTCTTTTTGCTATGCTCACTTCTCCTGGACTTTTGATACCTTGTCTCTGTGGATGCCATCATCATTCTCCAGCAGCTCTAGTTCCTGTGGTCCTTTCCACCTCTGGAGGCTGGACCCTCTCATGTATGTGGTTATTTTCCTCTGCCTGCTCATTGGGAGTCATGTTCTGACATGGAAGTACCTTACGGCAGTAGCGTCCCACAAATAGTGCCTGATAGGGAGATGACTGATCCCGAGGGCTGCCATGTGGGAGCAGACAGGTTGTCAGGCCCCTGTGGAGACACCTGGAGGAAAACTCCTACTCTGGTCAGCATGTGCTCTCCTGGTCTTTAGGAGTAGAGCAGACCCAGCCCATCCACCTAGCCAAGAAAGCCAGCCTTCCTTGAGCCTGAGGCCCAGCTGCCAGAGTTCTCAGCAGCTAAGTGGCTCAGTCAGATAAGACAGAGGTTGGGAGCTGAGAATAGAAGAAAGGGAGTATCTATTTGATACTGTGACTAAGCTTCCTTTTGATGTTATCTAGTGCATCTTTTTATGGCTGCTAATTTCATTAAGAGAAAAGGGCAGGTCTTTGAGAGAAGAAATTGACACCCTTCTGATTCGAAAATAATAAATTTTTCTGTGCTAATATACGGTATTGTAATTGAGCTCCCTTTTTTTTTTCCTTTAAAAGACTAATCAAGGAGAAGAATGTGTTATTCTTTCTGGGTGTGAGACAAATCTAGACAAGTAATCTACCAAACTAAGATGTTGACCTGGGGCAACAGCACTTGTACAGCAGGTGAAGGGCCTAGAGAATGTCCCACTCCCTCGGGTGCTCCTGAGTCTAGAGCACAAAGTGGTGGGGAGCATTACAATGGCTCATGCTGAGTGTCTCCACAATAATCCTTGAAATAATTGGAGGCAGCCCAAAATGTCATGGCCTTGAATCATTAGTTGGTGGAGAAGCAGGAAAGAACCTGTGTAATGAGGAATCAGCGAGAGACTGAAGACCCTCGAGAGCAGCAACACCTGGCCCTGCAGCTCGAAGATGCAGGGAGCCCCAAGGAGCTAGAGAAAGTGACAAGAGAGTTTGGTCCCAAGAAGAAAATGACGGCTCTGGTGAAAAAGAATGAGACAGATGCAAACTGAAGAGGCTTTAGGCAAAGACTGAGAACTTGAGGATAGGAATGTTTTTGGAAGAAGTGCTCTAAAACAAAACCATTTTGTAAAAGACACTTTCCCAAAGGCAAAAATCCTATTACGCTTCACATTTTTATGCAGCTTTTCTTTCCAAGAAGGTCTCTGAAATAATCCTTCAGAAGCCAGATGAGATTACTTGCTAAGGCAAATAGAGGTAAAAAGAGAACATAGTATTGCTGTTCTATTATGGCTGGAAAACACGCAAGTTAGAATTGCAGGCTTTTATACACATCCTAACGTCACAGGTGTGAGGTTATTTTGCCATCTTGTGAAATCTATACAATCCCTTCTTGTTACTGATAAGGAAACTGAGGCTCATATGTGAAAGAGACTTGCTTTTGGCAGAACCCAGAAGGAACCCAGGTCTCTGGTCTCCCACCCTCAGGCTTACCACAGTCTCCACTCTTTCTACTACTTGGTGTGTTCCCGTGTCTGTTTCTTTAAAACCATAGGATTCCGATTACTCAGACCTCTAGCCTGCAATCTTGAGTCTCCGCGGTGTCTTCATCAGAGTCACTCTTGCACTTGGCACCTCCCATAGCCCCCTCTGTGCCAGGCCCCTCAACCTAAGAAGTAGAACCTGGTCCTCACCCGGAAACCACAGAGACCACTCTTCCCTGGCCCTGAAGCTGAGGGACTGTGAAGTCCAGCTGCTGTGGGTTCTGCACCAAGGGCCTGCTATTCTGTCTGAGGAGCCAAAGGAACAGGGAATCCCCACTTTGCAGTGACAAGTGCTGAGTGCTGTCAGGCAGCTGGAAAAACGTCCAGGCCATCAGCCTAGGAGCCTGGTTTAGGTGGAATAAGCCTGTGGGTGGGCTCGGGGAGATAACTCTAGAAATCATGAGTCAGGTAGCTGTACTGCCATCACATAGTGTAGAGGGGGAGGTGGCATAGCAGAACAAGGGGCTCTCAGAAGGAAGAGAAACACGAGGGCCTGACCATGGTAAGCAGGCCTGAGGCACCTGTGGGCACCAGGGCCCGTGCTCTGGGCTGCCTTTGAAAGTGGACCCCGGGCTCACCTGGCAGGTCAGGACCCTGGTGACTACCTGACACCTCCCCGAGGTATTGAGTGGAGCCTGCAGAGTTTGGGCTACAGGTCAGTTGTGGTCATTTTGCCTTGAGAATATGATTTCAGATGCCCTCAACTTGGAAGCTAGGCAGAGCCTAGCTGGGTCAAGCAAATCCCCCATGTAGAGGACACTGCAAAAGAAGCATTTCCTTGAGATATTGTGAATTGTTCTATTTTGAGTCTGCCTTCTAAAACCAGTCACTGATTCCAATATAAACATGCTCACCTTTCACGACGGCAGGCCTCCTGAAGACCGTGGTCAGCCCACACTGTGTACATTTGTGTCAGCAAAACCAAACGGCTTACCTTTCAGTCTGATTTATTCAACACAGCACTAATTCTGAATGTCTGAATTGAGCACTTACTGTGTGCCCAGCCCTCGATGTGAATGACCTCATTTAATACTCAAAACAATCCTATAAACAATAAACCATTGTCATTCTCATTTTTATATTAGAAGGAAAGGAGGGTAGGGGACTTGTCTGGGTCACAAACCTAAACGAGGGCTAGGAGGACAGGGCTGAATTAGTACCAGGGTCTAACCAGTTACTTGAAACCCAGCCATGTTTACGTGAGCCGCAGGGTGCGTTCTGATGCAGCACCCACAATGGAGAAGCAGTACTGTGTCATCAGATCACACAGAGACCAACTCCACCCAGCACCTTTGCCACGTGAGAGTTCTCATCTGTCTCAGCAAAGCTGGGCTTGGTGGTTTGGGGCCTCCAAGGAAGGAAATGCCTTGGGTAGGAGGAAAGTGTGACAGTCCAGGCTACCTGCTCATAGGACCTCTGTCACTGTCGGCACTTGTGGTATTGGGAAAATTATCCAAAACTTGGGAATAAGGCAAAAGGAGGGTGGCAAGGCCTCCCAGCATCATACTGAATCATCAGTGAATAGACCCACCCAAGGATTATGCACTGATTCAAGCTAGGGGGTTGCATCTCTGTCCACTGTTTACTGCTCATTGTTTCTGGTAGAAAAATAACCCCAAAAGTTATGGTGTTCCTGCCCCAGAGGTCGCTAACCAGCTGTGTGCCTTACCTAACCATCTCATCCATCTGCTTCTTCCAACACCCATGTACCTCTTCCACCTCTCCAAAGCAGCTTCACCCTCCCGTGGGTCCCCTCATTAATGAGTCAAATCTTTAACTCATGCTCACTCTATATTCTCATGAGAGTCATGGTTTTACGTTTTCCAAAAGGATACTTTGGCACTTGTGTTCAGCTGCAACCAGAAATAAGCATCTCCAAAAGCCCAGGGGCATCAGACAGTATGCAGGAAGCTCATTTGTGCTTTGGTTTGATCCAGAGTTGGTTAAATACAGACTCCTTAAACAGAATTGAGAGCCAACCGACAGATCAAAGGTCTTCCTTCCTCTCCATGTTCCAGACACTTCTAACCTTGACTTAGTGGTTTCTTTGGAAGCCAATTTGTCAGACCTCAGCTTAGGATCTGTGAGCACTACACATGACAAGTTATGGTACCTTTCGGCGATGGGTAATGGTGTGTTTCTGTTAAGCTTTGGGACCTGGAGAATTTGGTCATGATGGAGGTCATAATTCTGAGACTTTCAGAGCTAGTCATAATTCTGCTTTCATAAAGCACACAGTTGCCTTGGTTTGAGCTCTGCTCTGTGGTCACCGAGAGGACATTACATCTCCCCAGTACTCATCTGAACAATTTCAGGAAAAAAGACAGTGGAGGGGGCATGAAAGCATTGAAGCCGAGAGACATCGTAATGGAGGGAGGGATGGCCAAGTGTCTGTCCATGACAAGGAGTGAGTTCAGGCCTGTGACATTCAAAGATCCAAGAAGGGCTTCCTTCTGTCACACTGCAAACCTCCAGCCCTCAGAGAAGTTACTTAATTGGCCTCTGAGCTGCAGGTTCTTGACGTGTGTGAATAGCAGAGATCTGATAGGCCAGGTGTAATGATGTTGGCTTTATCCTGATGTTGGAGTTCAGAATGTGGACATCTGGCCCCTCCCAGCATCAGGCAGGAACCATGTGCCCGGCCAAGCAGATGTTCTCATATCTGAGGATTTCAAGAGAGACTGATCTAAGCCTACGGCCTACTTGCTATCTGACCATAAGCAAGTCAATTCTTAACCCATATTTCCTAATCTGTAACACAGGCACATATACATGCCTCAGAGTGAGAACTGTTGGGAGGATCAAATGAGGATCAGGTGAGCTCACGTATCTAAGAGATGAGCATGGTGCCCAGTCCTGGCACGCCGCAGTAAGCAGCAGTTACTTTAAGCACTGCCCTCTCTGGCTGGGTACTAGGATTGCACATCTTCTTGGGAGAAACTGCAGATATTCTTGCCAACGCATGAGTGTGAGTGAGACTTTACAGGGCAGAGGTGGACCTGGAACAGCCCCAGCACCCAGAGGGTGTGGAGGTTCCCACCAAGGTGGCCCACGGGGGCTGCTCTTCTCCCCGCCAGCAGCCCGGGAAGTGCCAAGAGACTTCTGGCCTATAGGAGTGTTTGAGGACAGGACTGCCCTCCAACTCTCAGTTCCCAAGAGCTGACTGAAGGCTCCAAGGAAACAGAGTCACCCCCACTCCCCCTGGAGAACAGTGGGGCAGTGCAGCAACTCTGCCTCTGTGGTCACGGCTCCTTACAGACTGGGTCTGCCCAGCAAGGTCTGCCGCGGAGCAGGGCTTTGCAGGCCAGGCCTCTTCCTATGCCAGCCCCTTGCTCTGCACATGGGCTCCAGGGCCCTGTGCCACTCTGCTCTCCCCTGCCCTGGTGCTGTGCCCCTCACTTTCAGGTCTCAGGTCAAATCTCCCTCCAACAAGTCTTCTCTGACCGCCAGGTGAGAGCTGACTCAGCACTGTTTATTTCCTTCTGGGCATTTACTTCAACTCATGTGTGTTTTATTTGTTTGTTTTCCTGTTCACGCTCTGAAGTGTCTTCTTACACTGCCATATAAGTGCACTGAGGGCAGTATCCCAGTCTGCTTTGTGCCCCCAGCACCCAGAATAGGGTCGGGCGCATAGGAAGTGTTCCAAAAATATTTGTTGGAAGAATCGGTGGATGGAGAGAGCTGGCAAGCAGGCCCTCCTGGAGTGCTCCGCTGTCACCACCCACGCTTGTGGGGCATAGAAACTGCACTGGCTGGAGAGCGGGGTCTCTGCCTGGCTTTCACACAAATCCAAATTCTGCAGCCACCTCCAAGGCACTTGGGGGG